>JAEPBF010000137.1:225361-825361 GCA_019739055.1 Passiflora organensis | reverse complement strand
GATGGCTTATTTGTGTTTCAAGGCAGTAAGGGTCTAATAGGTTGATTTGGGGTCCTTACATTGACTGATCCCGAAGCAAGTCCAGATGTGGTGATAGGTACTATTTCAGTCTTTTCTCAAAATGCTAAAGTGTTATTAGATCCCAGAACGAATAGATCATTTAAGAATCCAAGAATAGCAATTAGTTAAGATCGGTCTTTGTTTCCTCTATCTTCTTTTATTACGGTTCTGATCCCTTTGGAAGAATAGTTCACTTGTGATCTAGTCTACATCGACTGTGCTGTACGTATGGGTTCTACTGTGCTTGAAGTCGACCTGATTCCATGGGATATCCGAGAGCTGGATGTGATCTTAGGCATAGATTGTATGGCAAAATATCATGCCCAAATGGAGTGTTTCACCAAATGTGAGTGGTTCAGCCAAGAAGACAGTTTCAGATTCTGTTTTGATGGTGATAAGGGAGTTGTTCCAACTTGCATGGTTTCCTGGCTCGATACGAGATGATTGATCAGCAAAGGATGTATTGCGTACCTCACGAATGTGCATAACATGTGAGACCACAATTTTTGTGTCCTATGTAAGGACCCAAACCCAACCTATTATGATCCTTATCGCCGTGAAACCCAAACAAGCCTAAACCTAGTATCTATCTGAATCCTACCAGGCTTATCCATCTAGTTCCAATTTTATTCTTTATGATTTTAAAGGTTGGAGCATGTTAATACTGAACAAACATTCTGGAATCATAAGAAGTGAATAAAACATCAGCAGATAATTTTATGATTAATCAAAGGAACCATAACACACAAGTCCCAAAGGAATCTCAAAATCCACCAAGTAAATCTCCAGTAAATTTCCAAAACAATCAAACAAAGGAGACATTCCCAAAACAAGAAAGTGGTCCAATCAATCTTCATGTTATATACACAAGCAACTAAGGAAATAGGTATGTGAATGTGATGCAATATCTTCCCGTTGTGTAACCTTGATATCACACACTAGTACCACGAACAGAGAGTGTACCTAAGCCTGAAAAATGGTGAAAACAACAGGGTGAGATTTCAAGAATCTCAATGGGTCACAACATCATAAGATCTACAGAAATCTAAAACAAACATCTCTCAAACAACATCAGATCAGCCTTTACAATAAAAGGGTAACACACATTCATTAATCAACAAAAAAGGGATAGAGCCAGAAGCTAAGACTGAGGGTGGACTATAAACATTTCTAAAATTTAAAAGTACACAGGCAAAAAAAATCATCACTCAATCTCGTCAATAGAAAAGACCATCCCCTTCCACTGATATTGTCCAAGGTTTCGCTGCACAAAGGGTAAAGGGTAGCACACAAGCTAATCAACAAGCCTATTCATTTTGTCACACAAGGACAAAGCATGCAAGCTATATAAGGACAAGGGCATCCAAACTATACAAGGATAAGGGTATCCAAACCACACAAGGATAAAGGCTTCTTGCCAGCACACAGAATAAAACATCTAACCACACAAGCACTAGACATCCAGTGTGCACAAGCTGGGGATTGCCACCCGTACAACTCCTATACAAGTAAGAACCTCTCCTTTCCCAAGGAGCATCAGTGTTTATCCTTAATGGCCACTGAAAAAGGATCTTGACACACATACAGGTACAAGCACACACAAGTAAGTACAAGGCACAATACCTCAACAATGCATCCTCAATCATGTCAGAACCCAATCAGAAAGTTCAATGCACACAACATATGAAAATTAGGCACATATAACCTATCTTAAGGGTTCTATAATGCCTAAAGGATCATATCTCAATCCAAAATTCATACATACACCATACAAAACATAAGCATACCCTCATCATCAAGAACATGCACCGAAAATAACAAGCAAACAACAATGATCTATGGAGAAACCGATGAGGTATAGTTCCTACCTCTCTTTTCTTTGAACAAAAAGTTATTCCTTTGACTTTATTTAAGGGATCCGAACCATCTATATCGTCATAAGGAAAAGACAAAACCATAATAAGCATACATACTCAATAATCAAGTAAACATTCTATTTTCTTAACAATTCCACTCATCAAACCTATCAGAAACCAGTTATCAGATGCCATAGGTGCCATCCCCTTTGATGTGTGACACGATAGCTACGAACTCAACAAGAATCAACTAAATTTATCACCTTAATCAACCATTCAAAATTCAGCACTAAGATAGGGTTCACAAGAGCAATTGCCATTTTATGCTTACAAGCCTTAAGGGTTGCAATTTCATGTTAAAAATGAAGGATTAGGTGTTAAGAACACATACAATTAAAAGAAACAAGATCAGAAACCAATAGGTAATTCAATTGATCAAAATCGGCAACAGGAAAAGTTATAGTGCGTGCTGATTTTATGCATAGGACAGATTCAAAGAATGAATTCATGATACAACATGAATAGGTGCCAAAAAATCATATGAACAAAAGGAACAACAACTGAAACCAATTGAAGGAAGAATCACACAATTTCGGCACAAACTTCCTAAAAACTGCGATAAGAATTTTGATAGAGAAGAACTGACATTGTGCTGATCAAACCAAGATAGCTAGATAGGTGATGAAAAGAGCTTTCCAACAAGCTATTATTTACAGAAATCTGACAAAGGATGAAAGAATTTGGCTATGGTGAAGCCTAAGAAATTTTGGCAACAAAGGGTAGTAGGGTGTAAGGTTTGATCTCTAGATAATTTTGTGTGTTTTTGGTGTGTGTGGACAAGTGTGTCCAACTACTCCTTTTCTAAGGTGTAATAGGATTAATTTTCCTACTTTAAAAGCTAGATATGGAGAGATAATCAATAGAATTAAATTCTAGAATTATCCTCTTAAGTATAAGAAATTTTCATCTAAGGTAAGATTGAACTCATAATGAAATGAAACAAGGAAGAGATGGGATCAGAATTGAACACTAAACCTTCAATATCATTTTGGCCGTCACACATTTATTTTTGCAGGGACAAAACGGTTATTTCACCTATACTCGCATATAGACTTTCACTTGTAATGGGTTCTTACATCGTCCCCTCTTTGTAAAAGTTTCATCCTCGAAATTTCAGCACAAGTATTTAAGAAAAAAGGTAAGGAAATTTTGCACACATAGATTCCTCAGTCTCCCAAGACTGTTCCTTGATTTGGCCATTACGATAAACAAATCGTACCATAGGCATGTTTCAACTTAAAAACTGACAAACTGACCGATCTAGTATGGCAACTAGCTGTACAAAGTAGGATAGGTCTTCAGCAACTTCAACTAGTGATTCTTCAAGCACATGAGTAGGGTCTCGCGCATACTTTCTCGACATTGAAACATTGAAACAGATTGTGAATTCTTTCCATGTTTGGAGGCAGTGCTAGTCAGTATGCAATCGGACCGATTCTCTCAACAATGTCATACGGAACAACGTAATGAGGTGGTAGCTTACCTCGTTGCTGAAAAATAAAGGAAACTTTTCCATGGGGCGACTTTTAGAAACACTTCATCACCTACCGTAAATTCAAGCTCCCTTCGTTGATTATTGACATAGTTTTTCTGTCAATCTTGTGTTGTCTTCAGGCTTTGTCGAATTCGTTAAATTCAGCTGCTCTGTTGCTTGGTTAATCAACTCCAGATTATCTAGGCATCTCTTTCCCAATTTATTCCAGCAAATGGGAGTTCTGCAACGTCTCCCATAAAATGCTTCATAAACAGCCATACCGATCCTTCATGACATGCTCCCACTTCCATTCTTGAATCGGAAGTGACTGAAGTAAACCAGTGGGTCTTTGATGCTCGATCTTCACTTGTTGACATATGAGGCATCGGGCAATGAACTCAGCAATGTGGCATTTCATGTTCGCTTACCAATATTGCTCCTTCATGTCTCAATACATCTTAGTGCTACCAGGATGGATAGCGAACTTCGAACTATGTGCCTTAAATAAAATCAGATTGCAAATATCAACATTATGTGGCACACATACCCAGTTTTTGAAGACAAGACATCCATCATCTCGCACTCTGAAATCATGAGCTATTGCATCAACACTATCGGATAGTTGCTTCTAAATTTCATCCAATTTTGGATCTTCTGGTTGCTGTTTCCGGATTTCCTCAATCAAGGTAGGTGTGACTTTGATTCGTGCCAACATCAAACCAGAAAAATCAGTGCCAAGATACACACGTTTTTCAAATCCAGCAACATTTGTATGTATTGGGTGCGCATGTAAGCCAAAACTAATAAGGAAGGAAGATGAATCTTCTGACTTAAGGAATAAGCTACAACATTTTATTTTCTAGGATGATATTGGATTATCAAATCGTAGTCTTTAATCAGCTCTACCTATCTTTGTTGTCTCATATTCAACTCCTTTTGTGTAAGGAGATACCTCAGGCTTTTGTTGTCGGTGAAGATTCTGCACATCTCGCTGTATAGGTAGTGTCGCCATATTTTCAATACAAACACTTTGGCCGCAAGTACAAATTATGGGTAGGATAGTTGCTTTCATGCGGATGCAATTGCCAAGAAACATAGCCAATGACTTTCCCATCTTGCATCAACACTCATCCAAGTCCGGATTTTGGTGCATCGCTATACACCATGTACTATTTTCCACCTATAGGTAAGGTAAGAATAGATGTGGAAACTGAAAATTAGGACAACACCTTCAGTTCCTTCTCATGACACGGTTGCACCTTGTTCAAGCTTGTAGAAAGCTTGTTGTGAGACCCCGATTTAAAGTCACAGAATTTTAGAAGCCAGTGCAGGTAAAATGACAATTTTTCCTCTAAAGAAATGGATGAGTGATGGCCCAAAATGATATGGAATGTCTAGTAATCATTTCTGCTTTCATTTCTCTTTGATTTGGTTCATTATTGGTTCAAAATAACTTTAGGAGAAAAAATCCCTAAAATTAAGGAAAGATAATTCCAAAATTTAATTCTGATAATTATCTTACATTAATCTAGTTTTTAAAATAGGGAAATTAATCCAATAACCACCCTATATAAAGAAGTACCTGGCCATTCTAAGATTTTACACCAAAAATACACAAAATTCGTCAAACATCAAACCCACAACTCCCAATTGTTACCGAAGTTTCTTCAAACTTCAAACTAGCATAACTCTCTTATCCCTTGACAGATTTCTGAAAATAATAGATTGTTGGAAAGCTCTATCCATCCTCTATCTAGAAACCTTGGTCTGGTCATAGAAAGGTTAGTTTTTCTTTGTCAAAATTCAACTCATAATTTTTCGGGTTTAGTGCCAAAATTGTGTGATTCTTCCTTCAATCGATTTCTGTTGTTCTCCCTCTTGTTTGTATGATTGTTTAGCATCCACTCGTGTTGTCAAATCATGAATTCATCTTTCGAATATTCCCTAATAAAAAATCGGCATACCCTACCCTTGCCTTATTATTGCCGATTTTGATCAATTGATTAACCTGTTGATTTCTGATCTTGTTCCTTTTGATTTTATGTGTTAATAACACCTACTCCTTTCTTGTTAACATGAAATTATAAGCCTTATAGCTTGTTAACTTAAAATCACAATTCATCCTATTGCCTTATTCTCAGTACCAAAATTTGTATGGTTGAATAGAATTGTAATTTAGGTTGAATCTTGTTAAATTCTTGACTATCACATCACACATCTAAAGGGGAGGCACCTCCGGCATCTGATCACTGGTTTTTGATAGGTTTGGTGAGTGAAATTGGTAAGGAAATAGGGTATTTACTTGGTTATTGATTATGCATGCTTAGTTTGGTTTTGTCTTTCTCTTATGATGTTATAGGTGGTTTTGATTCTTTAAATAAGGCAGAGGAATAGCTCATTGCTCAAAGATAAGAGAGGTAGGATCTATGCCTCATTGGTTTCTCCAGAGATCCTTTTGTTTTCTTGTTGGTTTTGGTACCTATACTTGTGAAATTGTATGCGCATATGTGTGAGATGGTGTATACATAAGTTACAGATTGATTTAAAGCTATACCTAATCCCTTAAGGTAGGTTATAAGTGACTAGTTTGCATGTTCTATGTGTATTGAACATGCTGATTCTGTTCTAACATGATTGAGGATACCTTATTGTGCTATTATGCTTTGAGCTTGCTTGTGTGTGCTTGTACATGTTTGTGTGTCAGGATCCTTTTCCGGTGGCCATTCGAGGTAAACACTGATGCTCCTAGGGAGAGGAGTGGTTCTTACTAGTACGGGAGTCGTATAGGTGACAATCGCCAGCATGCGCACGCTGGATGCCTTGTCCTTGTGTGGCTAGATGCCTTGTCCATGTTTGGCATGATGCATTTATCCTTGTGTGCTTTGGATGCCTTTATCCTTGTGTGGTTTGGATGCTCTTGTCCTTGTGTGGCTAGACGCCTTGTCCATGTTTGGCAAGATGCACTTATCCTTGTGTGCTTTGGATGTCCTTATCCTTGTGTGGTTTGGAGGCTCTTGTCCTTGTGTGGCTTCAATGCCTCTTCCTTTTTTGGCAAGATGAATAGGCTTGCTGCTTAGATTGTGTGCTAACCTTTATCCTTTGTGTAGCAAAACCTTGGACAACACAGGTGGAAGGCGATGACCTTTTCCTATTGCCGAGATGTTTGATGAGTTTTACCTGCCTATGTACCTTTGATTTTCGGAGGTGTTTGTAGTCCACACTCAGCCTTAGTTTTTAGCCCTAACCTTACTGTTTGATTCTTGAATTGCATGATACCTCTTTAGATTGTATAGGCTGATCTGATGTTGTTTGGGTGATGTTTATTCAAGATTTCTGTAGATCATATGATGTTGTGACCCTACTGAAATTCTTGCAATCTCATCCTGTTGTTTTTACCATTTTTTAGGCTTAGGCACATTATTGTTCGTGGTACTAGTGTGTGAGTTCAAGACTGCATGGTGGGGCAATATTGCATCACATTTGCATTCTTATTTCCTTGGTTTCTTACGCATATAACATAAATTATGATTGAATTATTTTCTAATTTTTTTAAAGTTTCTCCTTTCCTTGTACTTTTACGAATTATGTTGGAGGTTTACTTACTGGATATTTGGATCCCTATGGGACTTGTGTGTTGTGGATTCATTGATTAAATTTAAAGACTTCTGCTGATGTTTTTACTCACTCGGTATGATACCACAATGCTTGTAAGACCCCGAATTTTGAGTCCTAGAAGTCCAGAAGCCAGTGCAGGTGAAAAAACAATTTTGCCCCTGAAGAGAAGGATGTGTGATGGCCGAAATTGGTAAGATTGTATGGTAAATTACTTTGTTTCTAATTCCTTTTGATTTAGGTTCTTGTAGATGAGTAATCGCTTTAGGAATCATCCTTTAAGGCAGATAGTTGCCTTAGAGATTAAGTCCCTAAGAATAGGGAAGGAAATTTAAGAGTTTGGTTATTTGGTAAATTATATTGGATTGATAGATTGATTAAAAGTAGTAGACATAATTCTATACTCATTGAATATAAATAGGAAGCCAACCCCACAAAATTTTCCCCTAAAACCATACAAAATTCGTACTGGCTTAAACCCTATACTTCCCCTTAGCCGTCAGAATTTGCAGAAAATTTAAACCAGCATAACTCCCTCATCGTTCATTGGATCTCTGCGAATAATAGCTTGTTGGAAAGCTCTCTTCATTCGCTTTCCAACCATCTTTGGATTTTCTTCGGGAGGTTAGTATTTCTTTGTCTAAAGTTACTTTGAAAATCGGCGGTGGAATTAGGTTTTCGCCAAATCTTCTTGAACTTCAAAATAGCATAACTTTCTACTCGTTTGTTAAAATCTTGTGAATAATATGTCGTTGGAAAGATCTTTTCATTCTATTTCCAACAGTATATAAATCGCAGCTTGGATGTAAATATTTCGTTGTTTTAGATCTAGACGAAATCCTCTTATGCCCTACTTTTAGCAATAGGTTTTGCATAGTTAATTGGAATGGTAAATTCAGGTTGAATCTTGATAAGTTCCTGGCTATCACATCACACATCCAAGGGGGGAGACACCTGTGACTTCTGATCACTGGTTTTCTGATAGGTTTGGTGAGTGGTATTGGTAAGGAAATAAGGTATTCAATTGATTATTGAATATGCATGCTTAGTTTGTTCTTTTCTTTGCCTGGTGATATTATAGGTGGTTCGGATTTACTTAATAAAGGAAAAGGATTAGTTTATTGTTCAGAGACAAGAGAGGTAGAATCTATGCCTCATCGGTTTCTCCAGAAACCCCTGCTCTTATCTGATGTTTTTGTTACCTGCCCTTGTTGTATTTATTTGTGATTGGATTGTAGGGTGTGAATATGAAATCCGGAATGAGATATGAATTTCCTAGGCTATATCGAACCCCTGAGTTAGGAATTGAGTGCCTGGGATGCTATTGTTATATGAATTGGATGTGTTGATTGTTTCCTGACATGATTGAGGATACCCTGTTGTGGTATTATGCTTTGTACTTGCCTGTGTGTGCTTGTACGTGTTTGTGTGTCAGGATCCTATTCGGTTGGCCAGGCAGGGTAAGCACTGATGATCCTAGTGAGAGGAGAGGTACTTATCAATTTATGGGAGGTGTATGGGTGTTGAACCAGCAAGCTAGCGCTGGATATCTGTCCTTACGAGGCCGAATCCCTGTCTTGCCAGACAGGAAGCCCTTATCTTGCGAGATTTGGGATGCCCTAGTTGCGACTAGGGAAGACTTGTCCATGTGGTGCTAGTCGACTTATCCTTGCGAGAATAAGGTGAAAAGCTTACTGATTAGCTTGTGTGTTAACTATCTACCCTTTGTGCAGTAAGTCTTGGACAACACAGGTGGAAGGGGATGGCCTTTCTTCTACATTGAGAGCGATTTTGTTGTATTTCACCTGCCTGTGTACTTCTGAACTTTTGGAAGTGTGGTCCTCCCTCAGCCATAATCTCGGCCTTAACCTCTTTTGGTTGATTGTTGAATTGCGTGATCCCTTTAGTTGTTTAGGGAATGATCTTATGTGAATTGGGAGATTTGTGTTTAGGGATTCTGTAGATCTTATGATGCTGCGACCCTACTGAGATTCTTGTAATCTCATATTGTTGTTTTTACCATTTTTCAGGCTTAGGTACATCCTCTGTTCGCGGTACCAGTGTGTGAGATCAAGGCTGCATGGCGGGGCGATATCGCATCACAAATACTTACTTGTTACTTGCGCAAATAACTTGAAAGATTGGATGATGTTCTGGTTTATTTTTAAGCATTCGTTTGGTTTACTATTTCCAAAATATATTGATGAACTTCTTGCTGGTTATTTGGATCCCTATGGGACTTGTGTGTTATGAACCCAAAGGATAAATTTAAGACTTTCACTGATGTTTTTATTTACTCCGTATGTTACCAGAATATGTGTCCAATATCATGCTCCAATTGATCGAGAAGCAACAAAATAAACAAGCCTAAAATCGGTACCTTATGAGTAGCCTTGTGGAATTCTAATAGGTCCTAGGTGTTATTGAGACTTATTTGGGTTTCACGGCAGTAATGACCTTAATCGGAGAAACGAATAATGGTTTAGGAATTAGGGTCGTTACAATGCTTGTCAAATGTCATGCTCCATTTGTTATAAGTACAAAGAATGAACATGCTAAAATCGGAAATTTAGATGAGTAAGCCTTGTGGGATTCAAATAGGTCCTGGTTTTGGGCTTGTTTGGGTTTCACAGCAGTAAGGGTCCTATTAGGAGCAAATAAGAATAGGTTAGGATTCGGGGTCCTTAAAGGTGTGGTAGCGAAACATGGTTTAGGGAATATGGTTTGTTATACGCTAACCTATTTTGTTTGTTTTGTGATTGTAGATTGGTACATGTGTACACACCCAGTCACTTAGAGACTAAAACCGAAAATAATCTAATGCTAAAAACCTGGTTTGATTGTTTGATTATTTGGATGATGTGCTTGATTTTTTGATTTGTTGTGTGTTTATGTGTTCTTTAATGACTTGCATGATTTGTTGTGTTTTATTGAGTTTTGATGAGTGCTTTGCTGTGTTTCTTTGTCATAGTCGAGTATGCTGCTGAGTGTCCCTATGTGATTTCTATCTTGACAAATGTATATTCATGTATTTGTTGCTTATTGACGTGTACTGCCAAGTGTAATTTGCATGAATATATATATTGCCGATGTGGTTTTTCTTGATTGCTGAGTGTGGATTGTATAAAAGTATGGTTGCCGAATGCTGGATTAATTGTTGCCGAGTGCTTGTGCATGTTAATGTGATTGTCAAATGTGCAATTGAATGTATACATGTGATTTCCCAAACTTATGAGTACTTGTGTGCATGTGTATTTTGTTTTTTCCAGCATATGCATATCGTCCGGTGCATGCCTCTTCACCAAGTATCACTTCTTTTCCTAGTATTTGTAATTGGTTTGTGTTTATTAACATCGTATGTTCATATAGTATGGCAAGGATGAATGCGGCACGTGATCGACGGGGTAGGTATGAGATTCAGGACGAACAGAAACCTGTAGAGCAGAATGAACCCGAGGCACAAATTGAGTAGGGAGGGCAAGCTGAGCCCGAAAACCAACCTGAGGCACCAGCTGCACCAGCTGCACCAGCCATCAATTTTGTGATGGCACAAATTCTAAATTTGTTGCAAGGAATTGCTGTGAGTCAGTAGCATATGGAGGCACAATTTCAGAATGCTCCTGTACCAATGCTCGTGGAAGAACCCATTCCTCCCTTTGAACCTATACGAAATTGGCATTTCTGAGTCTCTATTTTTTCAGAGACAAAATGGTTATTTCACCTGAACTTCCTTCTGGACCTTTAAGACTCAAAGTTTGTCTTAATCTTGCAGTACCTAAGATGTACTAAGATGTACCTAGATCCTTAAGAATAATATTGGTGGCAAAACATGAAGCACCAAATTGCTGAGTTTGTTTCCTGATGCCTCGTATGTCAACTAGTGAAGATCAAGCATCAAAGACCCATTGGTTTACTTCAGTCAGTTCTGATCCCAAAATGGAAATGGGAGCATGTCACAATGGAGTTTGTGATCGGTTTGCCTAGATCTTAGCAAGGATTCGATGCCTTTTGGGTGATTATGGATCGATTTGCAAAATCCGCACACTTTCTTCCTGTTCCTGTAATAGACACCTCTAAGAAATTGGCTGTTTGTTATTTGGATGAGATTGCTCATCTACATGGAGTGCCAGTTTCCATTGTTTCAGATCATGACCTCCATTTTATTTCACGATTTTGGGAGAAATTCCAGAATGTGCTGTGTTTGAGACTGAATTTTAGTATAGCATTTCATCCCAGACCGATGGTCAATCAAAAAAAACGATTCAGATGCTTGGAGATATGTTACTTGCGTGCATGATGGACCAAAATACTAGTGGCGATCGAAGTCTACCTTTGGCGGAATTCTCTTCCAACAACAGTTTCTTTGTAATAATTAGAACTGGCTTCGTATGAAGCATTGTATGGTAGATGTTGCAGAACTTTGATTTACTGGAATGAAGTAGGCAAGAGACACCTAAATAATCAAGAATTAATAGATAAAGAAAAGGAGTAGTTGAATCTGATTCGACAAAGGCTGAGGACAGCGCAAGATCAACAGAAAAAACTATACTGATAGTCGACAAAGGGAACTGGAATTTGCGGTGGGTGACAATGTGTTTCTGAAAGTTGTCCCGTGCAAAGGTGTCCTTCGTTCCCAGCAACGAGGTAAGCTAGCAACTCGTTACATTGGTTTGTATGATATTGTTGAAATGATCGGCCCTGTTGCATACGACTTGCATTGCCTTCAAACATGGAAAGAATTCACAATGTGTTTCGTGTTTCGATGTTGAGAAAGTATGTGCTCGACCCTGCTCATGTGCTCGAAGAACCAACAGTGGAGGTTGCTGATGACCTATCCTACCCCGTACAGCCAGTTTCCATACCAGATCGATCAGTTCGTCAGCTTCGCAGTCAAAGCGTGCCTATGGTACGAGTTGTTTGGCGTAATGGCCAAGTTGAGAAACAGTCCTCGGATACTTAGGAATCTCTGCATGCAAAATTTCCTTACCTATATTTTTAGGTGCATATGGTGAAATTCAAGGACAAAATTTTTATAAGGAGGGGCGGTTGTGTTTTTATAAGGACATTCGACATAAAGTGTTCACGATCCGTAGCAGCACCTACTAAACCTCTAAAATCTTTGCATCTGAGCTGGCGAGCTTCCTTTAGCAACTTGGTAATGACAACTAGAAGTCGAACGGCTTCTTTAGGATAAGCTGGCTGAACAAGTTCAAGTGTAGGAATGGAATTTTTCACCGGTGTTGCGGGTGCAGGAGGATTTTGGAATTAGGCCTCCATTCGCTGCTAGTTTTCAGCAATCCCTTACAATATGTTCAGTATTTGCGCCATTACAGGATCAATAGCTAGTGCGGCTGGTGCTTCAGGTTGGTTTTTAGGCTCAGCTTGCCGTCTTTGCTTATTTTGTGCATTCGGTTCGTTAAGATCAATGACTTGCTATTCAGCATGGGCTTCATACGTACCCCGATGATCCCTAGATGCGTTTTACCTTGCCAAACTATACAAACACACAAAGTCACTCAACATATAACCCAATTACCGAATTAAGGAAAAGAAGTGGTACCTAGTGGAAAAACGTACATCGGACGATATGCATAAAATGAAAAACAAAACACACATGCACACAAATACATACAAATCTCGGCAATGCACACATACACATAAAATCACACTTAGCAACCACATTAATCACACACATGGACTCGGCACACATAGAAACATTCGGCAGCATGCATCAACGGATCACAGCCAACATGTAGCAACTCGCACACACATTTTGCTGTCAGAAAGAAATACAGCAAACAATCATTTAAACACATCAAAACATACAGCATGTAAGACACATAGGAACACACAATCAATTATAACATTTAAACTTTACAAACCAGTCATTTTATCATTAAGACACTCTCAACATTGACTTCTAAAGGGAGTGGGTGTGTGCGCATGTTCTTTCCTACAAGCACAAAACCAGCAAACATGTTAGAATATAAAAAATTTATATTTCCTAAACCATTCTCCGTTACCAAACCTGTAAAGGCCCAAAGCCAACCTATAAAGACCCTTACCGTCATGAAACCCAAACAAGCATAATCTAGGACCTATCTAAATCCCACAAGGTTTAATCACACTAATTCTGATTTATTAAATTCCTTTCTTCTGCCTTTTAAAGATTGGAGCATAATAATAATGGACAAACATTTTGGTGACATACGAAGTGAATAAAAATATCAGTGGAAGTCTTTATAATTAACCAAAGGAACCACAACACATAAGTCCCATAAGAATCTTAAAATCCAGCAAGTAGCCCTCTAATAAACTCCAGAAATAAACAAGAACAAGAGTGATTCAATAAACCAGAACGGAGTCCAATCAAACTTCATGTTTAATGGTATATGTGCAAGCAACCAGCAAGAAGGAGGTATGCGAATGAGATGCAATATTGTCCTTGTAATGACCCCAATTCCTACCTATAAAAATTTGCTCCGATTAAGGCTATTACCGTCGTGAAATCTAAACAAGCCCAAAGACACCTAGAACCTATCTGAATCCCACCAGGCTTACCCATTAAATTTTTTTTTGATTTTTAGCATGATCATTCTATATGTTTAATAACAAATAGAGCATGATATTGGACAATCATTCGAGTATCATACGGAGTGAATAAAACATCAGCGGAACTCTTTAAATTTAATTAATGGAATCAAAAACACACAAGTCCCATATGGATCCAAATAACCAGCAGGAAATCCTCCAACATGTTCCAAAATATAACAAGCAAAAGAGGGATCTTTAAAAAAAACCAGAAAAGTAGTCCAATTTATGATCATATTGTATGCACAAGCAAACAAGGAAATAGGAATGCAAAGGTGATGCAATATCGCCCCGCCGTGCTACCTTGATCTCACACACTGGTACCACGAACGGTGAATGTACCTAAGCCTGAAAAATTGTGGAAATAACAGAATGAGATTACAAGAATCTCAGTAGGGTCAAAACATCATAAGATCTGCAGAAACCATAAACACAAATCTCCCAAACAACATCAGATCATTCCTAGCAACTAAAGGGGTTCACGTAATTCAAGAATTCAGTTAAAAAGGGTAGAGCTGAATCTAATGCTGATGGGGGACTACAAATACTTCTGAAAATTCAGAAGTATATAGGCAGGTAGAACTCATCAGATTACTCTCGGCAATAAAGAAGAAAGGTCATCCCTTTCCACTAGTGTTGTCCAAGGCTTACTACGCAAAAGTAAATGGTTAAAACACAAGCTATTCAGTAAGCCTATTCATCTTGCCACACAAGAACAAGTCATCCCAATTCAGACAAGGACACGGGCTTCCTGCCACATAATTTCAGGGATTCTAGCCACACATGAACCAGTCATCCCAAGCCACACAAGGACAAGGCTTTTGGCCACACAAGGACCAGACATCCAGCGAGCTCATGCTGGGGATTGCCACCCATATAACTCCCATACCAGTAAGAACCTCTCCTCTCACAAGGAGCATCAGCGCTTACCCCGAATGGCCACCGGAAAAGGATCCTGACACACAACAAGTACCAGCACACACAAGCAAGTACCAAACACAATACCACAATAGGGTATCCTTAATCATGTTAGAACACAATCAACATGTTCAATACACACAAGTCATGCCAACTAGGCACTCATATCCTATCTTAAGGGATTCGGTTTAGTTTAGAGGATTTCATCTTGGTCCACAATTCAAGCATTCCTACTACAACATATGCACATACAACATTACATATAAATGCACCGAAATTAACAAGCAAACAACAAGAATCTCTGGCGAAACAAATAAGGCATAGATCCTACCCCTATTGTCTCTGAACAAGAAGTTATTCCTTTTCCTTTATTCAATAATTCTGCACTACCTATAGCATCACCAGAGAAAGCCAAAACCAAACTAAGTATGCATATTCAATATCTAATTAAATACCCTATTTCCTTACCAATTCCACTCACCAAACCTATCATAAACCAGTGATCAGATGTCGCAGGTACCTCCCCCTTGGATGTGTTATGTGATAACCAAGAACTTAATAAGAAACAACTTGAATTACCATCCTTAATTATCAAATAATTTTTGGCGCTAAGAATAGGGAAATAAGGCAAGTTGCGATTTCATGTTAACAAGTTGTAAGATTTGCGATCTCATGTTAACAAGGAAAGATTAAGGGATTGTAACATGTATAATCAAAAGAAACAGGATCATAATCCAATAGGTTAATTATTTGATCAAGATAGGCAACATTAGGGTAGTAGGGCAAAGGTAGGGTATACTGATTTCATGTATAGAAAAGATTCAAAGGATGAATTCATGATTTTTCACTCTGAATAGATATTAAAAAATCATACAAATAAAGGTAACAACATCAGAGATCAATCAAAGACAAAATTATAAAAATCTGAAAACTTAATTCTGCTGAATTTTTATTTATTTTTAGAGAAAAAAATTCTAACCTTCAAATGAAATACCAAATATATTTGGAAATAGAAGGAAGAGAACTTTCCAACAAGCTATTATTTTCAGGAATTCGACAAACGATGAGAGAGTTATGCTTGTTTGAAGTTCAAGAAGAATTTGGCAGTTCTGCCGAATTTTGATTTAAATTTAGAGGAACAAATACTAACCTTAAGACAAAATACCAAATATGGATGGAAATAGGATGAAAAGAGCTTTCCAACAAGTGATTATTTTCAGGAATCCGACAAACAATGAGAAAGTTATGCTTGTTTGAATGTTAAGAAGATTTTGGCAGAAATTGGGAGGTGTAAAGTTTTTAGGTCTTACAAATTTTAGTCATTGTCGAATCAAGTTCAACTGCTCTATTGCTTGATCAACCAATTCTGAATTGTCTAGATGTCTCTCGCCTACTTCATTCCAGCAAATAGGAGTTCTGCAACTTCTCCCATATAATGCTTTGTACGATGCCATAGCGATGCTTACATGAAAACTATTGTTGTAAGAAAATTCTGCCAATGGCAGGCATTGATCCCAACCGATTTGCTTGTCCAACACACTAGCACGTAACATGTCTTCGAGTGTCTAAATCATCCTTTCTGATTGGCCATCGATCTGAGGATGAAATGCTGTACTGAAATTCAATCTCGAACCAATCGCATTATGGAATTTCTCTCAAAATCATGAAGTGAAACGGGGGTGACGATCTGAAATGATGGAAATTGGCACTCCATGCAGTCAAACATTCTCTTCCAAGTAATGAACAGCCAATCGATAGCAAAAAAGTGTGCAGATTTCGTCAATCGATCCATAATCACCCAAATGGCATCGTATCCTTGCTACGATCTAGGCAAACCGTTCACAAAATCCATTGTGACATGCTCATACTTCCATTCTGGAATTGGGAGTGACTGAAGTAGACCATCGGGTCGTTGAAGTTCGGATTTTATTTGTTGATATACGAGGCATCAGGCAATAAACTCAGCAATGTGGTGTTTCATTTTTCACCACCAATACTGCTCCTTTAAATCTCGGTACATCTTAGTGCTTGCGAGATAGATAGAGAACTTCGAACTATCCACCTCCGATAGAATAAGGTTCCAAATATCAATATCTTGTGGAACACATACCTTGTTTCTGAACACAAGCACTTTGTCATCTCATATTCTGAAATCACGAACTATGGCATCAACACCATCAGAAAGTTGCTTCCGAATTTCAATTAGTTTCGGATCCTCTAATTGCTGATTCCGGATTTCTTCAATCAAGGTAGGTGTGACTTCGATTCGTTTCAACAATGAACCAGAATAATCAGTGCCAAGATGCACATGATTAGTCCTCAAATCCAGCAATATAGGTATGTAATGGGTGCGTATATAGGCTACAACCGATGGGGAAGGAGGACGAAATTTTCAGCTTAAAGCATCAGCAACAACATTTTCCTTTCCATGATGATATTCGATGATCAAATTGTCGTCTTTGATCAGCTCTACTATCATCATTGTCTCATATTCAATTTTTTTTGCGTGAGTAGGTACTTCAAGCTTTTGTGATCGGTGAAGATTCGGCATATCTTGCCGTATAAGTAATGTCGCCAAATTTTCAACACAAACATCACAGCTGCAAGCTACAAATCATATGTAGGATAGTTGCTTTCATGCGGTCATAACTGTAGGGAAGCATAAGCAACAATATGCATGCAAGTCCGGATTTTGACGCATCGCTGTAAACCACTTACTTCTTTCCACAAATAGGTAAAGTAAGGATAGGTGCAGAAACTAAATGGTGTTTCAGTTTTTCAAAACTTTACTGACATTTCTTGTTCTACAAAAACTGCTCACCCTTGCGCGTCAGTTTTGTCAATTGTGCGGCAAAGCGATGAAAAATTCTTCACAAAGCGACGATACCTGTTACCACATCAGAACTAGCCTTGGCATCAGTTAGGGTAAATAGCCTTGTTGGTCTTGGTAGCGCCTCACTTTTAGATCTATTGGGTGGTCCTCCTGGTAAGCGCATTGGCGGTTTGGTGGGGTTAGCATACCTGCCTCGTCCCACACTAGGTACGCGTGTGATACATCTCGGCTTCTGGCATTCATGCTGAATGTGTCCCATTTTGCCACAATTGTAACATCGACGTTGCTGAGAATTCCACGTAGATCCACTAGAATTCGAAACAGAAAAGTTCTTGATGTTAGTTCCATTGCCGTTAATTTTCGGTGGATATGACCAGAAAAGATAGGGTCCCGTGCACCAATTAAATTTCGAATCTCTCCGGAAAGATCCACCACTAGTGGCTGCGGATGGCCTTTTGGTTTGCACGATCTTTTTGGCTTCAGTCGCGGTAACAATTAGTTCTTGCAAATTCTGCACCGGTGTTGTACCAATGATGGTTTTGAGTTTGGTACACAGCACATCCTGAAATCTCCTCGCAAGCTGGTATGGTGAGCAATCCTCTTTAGGTGCTAATCGGGACAATTCTCTTAATAGCTTTTCATATTCCAGCACCAAACAAGTTCCTTGTTCAAGTTTGTAGAAAACTTGTCGCTGCTCGTTTTTATGGAATCTCATACAAAACTTTTTTTCGAATTCATATCAAAATTTTTCCCATGTAGGCAGACGATCCCCAAATCGCAAACTCACAGCTGTCCACCATGCGAGGGCTTCTCCCTCTAATAGAAAAGTGGCGATAGCTACTGTAAGACCCCGAATTTTAAGTTTTAGAAGTCCAAAAGCCAGTGCAGGTGAAAAGAACATTTTTTCCCCTGAAGAAAAGGATATGTGATGGCCAAAATTGGTAAGGAAAGTTTGGTAATTATTTCTGACATTAATTCCCTACAATTTGGTTCTTAATTTGTTGATAATCACCTTAGGAATTAAAACCCCTAAAACTAAAAGAGGATAGTTACAGAATTTAAATCTAGTAATTATCTTACTTTAATAAAGCCTTTAAAGTAGTAATCTTAATTCCATACCCATTCATTATAAATAGGAAGCCGACCCCCTCAAAAATCATTCATAGAAAACACACAAAACTCGTATAGACTAAAACCCTTACACCTCCCTATATCTGCCAAAATTCGCCGAAATTTTAAACCAACATAACTCTCTCGTCAGATTTGTGCAAATAACAACTTGTTGGAATTCTCTCTTCATTCTCTCTCCAACCTTATTTGGTTTTTTGTTAGTAGGTTAGTATTTCTTTCTCTTAAGATAAGTCGAAACTCGGTGGAACTACCAAAATTTTCTTGAATTTCAATGTAGCATAAGTCCTTCATGGTAGACTCCTGCAAATAATAGCTTATTGGAAAGCTCTCTTCATATTCTTTCCAACAATATTTGTTTTTTTGTTTGGACTTTCGTATTTCTTTGTCAAAAGATAAGTTAAAAATTGGCGGCGGAATTAGGTTTTAAGATTTGTATAATTCTGCATTTGATTGATCTCTGATGTTGTTACCTTTTTTTGTATGATTGTTTACTATCCATTCACAGTGAACAATCGTGAATTCATCCTTTAATTTTTTCTATACATGAAATAAGTCTGCCCTACCTTTGCCCTACTACCCTATTGTGCCTATCTTGATCAATTGATTAATTAACCTATTGGATTTTGATCTTGTTTTTTTTATTATACATGTTATAAACCCTTAATTTTGTTTTGTTAACTTGAGATCGGAACTTCTATAACTTGATAACATAAAATCGCAACTTGCTCTATTACCTTATTCTTAGTGCCGAAAATTGCATGATAATTAGGGATGGTAATTTAGGTTGATTCTTGTTAAGTTCATGGCCATCACATCACATATCCAAGGGGGAGGTAATTGCGGCATCTGATCACTAGTTTTTGATAGGTTTGGTGAGTGGAATTGGTAAGGAAATAGGGTATTTGCTTGGTTATTGCGTATGCAAGGTTAGTTTTTTTTTTTTTTGTCTTTGCTTAATAATGACTTAGGTGGTTCGAAAGGAGCAAAGGAATAGATTCTTGTTCAGAGACAAGAGAGGTAGGATCTATGCCTCATCGGTTTCTCCAGAGACCTCGTTGTTTGCTTAGTTGATTTCGGTACCTATGATTAAGAAACTGTATGCGCATTCATATTAAATAATGCATGCTTGAGTTGCAGATTGAATTGAGGAACTTTTAGGCTATACCGAATCCCTTAAGGTAGATTCGGAGTTCCTATCTTGCATGTATGATGTGTATTGAACATGCTGAATGTGATCTGACAGAACTGAGAATACCTTATCGTGGTTTTGTGTTTTGTGCTTGTAAGTGTTTGTGTGTCCTCCTTTTCTGGTGGCCATTCGGGGTAAGCGCTGATGCTCCTAGTGAGAGGGGAGGTTCTTACTGGTATGGGAGTCGTATGGGTGGCAAATCCCAGCAAGAGCTCGCTAGATGTTTGGTCCTTGTGTTGCCAGAAACCCTGTCCTTGTGTGGCAGGAACCTCTTATCCTTATGTGGTTTGGGATGCCCTTGTCCTTGTGTGACTTGGGATGTTTTGTCCTTGTGTGGAAAGATGAATAGGCTTTCTGATTAGCTTGTGTGTTAACCAATTACCTTTCGTGCAGTAAGCCTTGGACAACACAAGTGGAAAGGGATGGCCTTTTCTTCTTCATTGCTGAGAACTATATGATGAGTTCTACCTTCTTGTGTAGTTCTGATACTTTTAGAAAGTGTTTATAGTCCCCATCAGCCTTAGATTCGTCCCTACCCTTTTTGATTAAATCTTTAAATTGCATGAATCCCTTTCGTTGCATAGGAATGATCAAATGTTGTTTGGGAGATCTATGTTTATGGTTTCTGCAGATCTTATGATGTTGTGACCCTACTGAGATTCTTGTAATCTCATTCCGTTGTTTTCATCATTTTTTTAAGGTTTAGGTACATTCACTGCTCGTGGTACCAGTGTGTGAGATCAAGGTTGTACGGCGGGGCGATATCACATCACTTTTGCATACCTGTTCCTTGATTACTTGCGCATGTAACTTGAATAAAAATTGGACTACTTTCTGGTTTATTTTAAGATTCCTCTTTTGTTTGTTATTTTTGACTATGTTGGAGGAATTCTTGCTGGTTATTTGGATCCATACGGGACTTGTGTGTTATGAATCTAGTGATTTAATTTAAAACTTCCGCTGATGTTTTTACTCGCTCCGTATGATACCAGAATGATTGTCCAATATCATGCTCCAACTGTTATTAAACATGTAGAATGAACATGTTAAAAGTCGAAAACTTAATGAGTAAGCCTGGTGAGATGCAGATAGGTCCTAGGTGTCTTTGGGCTTTTTTGGGTTTCACGACGGTAATGACCTTAATCGGAGAAAATATTAGTAGGTAGGAATTGGGGTCATTATAGGTTTGGTAGTGGAGCATGGTTTAGGGAAAATAATTTGTTATATACTAACTTATTTGTTGATTTTTGTGTTTGTAGGTAAAGACATGAGCAAACACTCACTCACTTAGGGTCTAATACTGAAAGTGAACTAATGCTAAAATGGGATTCAATTGTAAGATTTAAACGATGAAAATGATAATCTGATGTGATGTTTGTTCATGTATGTTCTTATGCCTGGTATGCCATGATATGTTTCGGTGAGTGTTTGCTGTGTTTCTTATCATTTCTGAGAATGTGTGTATTGATTTATGCATGCTGCCGAGTGTCCCTATTTGACTCCTGTATTGCTAAATGTATATGTATGTAATTGGTGGTGTGTATTGTTGAATATTGATGTTGTGTGAATCCATGCTTGCTTGATGTTTGATGATGATTTCCGAGAGTATATATGAGTGTTGATGTAATTGGCGAGAATACCTTTGCATGGGTGCATGTGATTTCCGAAAATTTGTATGTTGCTTTCCAGCATATGCGTATCATCCGGTGAACACGTCTCCACCAGGTACCAGTTCTTTTCCTAGTATTGTATTTAGTTATGTGTAAGTAACAATCGTATGCTTAAATAGTATGGCAAGGTTGAATGGTACGAGGGATCGACGGGGTAGGAATGGGATCAGGCCGAACAACAACTTGTTGAGCAAGAGGATCCGAATGGACAAATTGAGCAGGAAGGGCAAGCTAAGCCCAAAAATCAACCTGAGGCACCAACCACCAGCAATTGATCATGTGATGTCACAAATCTTAAACGTATTGCATGGAATTGCTGCAAATCAGCAGCGTATGGAGGCACAATTTCAGAGTACTCCTGCACCTGCACCAATGGAAGAACCTATTTCTCCACTTGAACCTGTACAGCCAGAACATCCTAAGGAAGCCGAGAGACTTCCCGTCGTGATTACAAATTTGTTCAAGAAAGCTCGACAATTGGGATGTAAAGATTTCAATGGTTCAGCCGGAGATGCTGTCGCTCGTGAGTGGATAGACACCTTATGCCGAGTATCCTTGTTCTTACGTATCTCGGATGATGACAAATTTGCCATCACCACTTTCCTACTCGAGGGAGAAGCCCTCGCATGGTGGACATCTGTTAGCTTGCGATTCGGCGATCATTTTCCAACTTGGGAAAAATTTCGATACGAATTTGACGAAAGATTTTATACGAGGTTCCATAAAAATGAGCAGCAACAAGCTTTTTACAAACTTGAACAGGACAACCATTTGGTGCTGGAATATGAGAAAATGTTAAGAGAGTTGTCTCGATTTGCACCAGAGGAAGATCGTACGCCATACCAGCTTTCAAGATGATTTCAGGATGGGTTGAGTACCGAACTCAAAACCATCGTAGGTACGACACCGGTGCTGAATTTTTCAACAACTAATCATTGCCGCAACCGAAGCCGAAAAAATTGTGCAAACCAAGAAGCCATCCACAGCCATTAGTGACGGATCCTATAGGCGAGATTTGAAGTTCAATCGACGAACGGGACCCTATCTTTTAAGGTACTATCCTCCGAAAATTAATGGCAATGGAAGTACCAACAGGAAGAACTTTTCTGGTTCAAATTCCAATGGATTTTCAAGGAATTCTCAGCAACGTCGATGTTACAACTGTGGCGAGATGGGACATATTCAGAGGGAATGCTCGAAACCAGGGCAAATCACAGGTGTACCAAACGCAGGCCGAGGAGGGAATGTCAACCCCGCCAGACTACCAACACGCGCATCAGGAGTACCACCCAATGGATCCACAAATGAGGCGCAACCAAGACCAACAAGTCTATTCACCCTAACTGATGCCGAGGCTAGTTCTAATGTGGTGAAATGGATTTTGTAGCCGGTTTATCTAGGTCATAAGCAAGGATACAATGCCATTTGGGTGATCGTGGATCGATTGACGAAATCTGCACACTTCGTTCCTATATGTATGACGGATACACCTGAGAAATTGGTTGTTCGTTACTTAGATGAGATTGTTCGATTGCATGGAGTGCCAGTTTCCATCATTTCAGATCGTGACCCTCGTTTCACCTCACGATTTTGGGAGAAATTCCAAATTTTGCTGCGTTTGAAATTGAATTTCAGTACAGCGTTTCATCCTCAGACCGATGGTCAATCAGAAAGGACGATTCAGACACTCGAAGACATGCTATGAGTGAGTGTGTTGGATCAGAAAACCGGTTGGGATCGATGCCTGCTGTTGACAGAATTTGCTTACAACAATAGTTTTCATGTAAGCATCGGTATGCCACCTTATGAAGCATTATATGGGAGACGTTGCAGGACTCCCATTTTCTGTAATGAAGTAGGGGAAAGATTCCTAGACAATCCGGAATTGATTGATCAAGGAACGGAGCAGTTGAACTTGATTCGACAACATCTAAAAACAGCTCAAGATCAGCAGAAAAGCTACACCGACAATCGACGAAAGGAGCTGGAATTTGCGGTAGGTGACAAAACGTTTTTGTAGGTTGCCATATGGAAAGGAGTCCTTCGTTTTCAGCAGTGAGGTAAGCTAGCACCTCGCTACATTGGTCCATATGACATCGTTGAAAGAATCGGTTCTGTTGCATACCAACTTTCCTTACCTCCAAATATGGAAAGAATTCATAACGTGTTTCACGTTTCAATGTTGAGAAAGTATGTACAAGACCCTGTTCACGTGCTTAAGGAACCCCCAGTCGAAGTTGCTGAAGACCTATCCTATCCCATATAGCTAGTTGCCACATGACATCTGTTAGTTCAATAGCTTCACAGTCGAAGCGTGCCTATGGTATGAGTTGTTTGGCGTAATGGCCAAATTGAGGAACAATCTTGGGACACTGAGGAATCTATGCATACAAAATTTCCTTACTTGTTTTTTTAGGTGCTTGTGCTAAAATTTCGAGAACGAAATTCTTATAAGGAGGGAGGATGTGAGACCCCGAATTTTGAGTCCTAGAAGTTCAGAAGCCAGCGAAGGTGAAAAGACCATTTTGTCCCTGAAGAAAAGGATGTGTGATGGCCAAAATCGGTAAGGAATGTTCGGTAATTATTTCTGGTATTAATTCCCTTTAATTTGGTTTTTAATTTTTTGATAATTACTTTAGAAATTAAATTCTCTAAAATTAAAAGTGGATAATTACACAATTTAAATTTGGTAGTTATCTTACTTTAATAAAGCTTTTAAAGTAGTAATCTTAATTCCATGCCCATTCATTATATATAGGAAGCCAACCCCACAAAAAACATTCATAGAAAACACACAAAACTCGTATAGTCTAAAACCCTTACACCTCCTTATATCTGCCAAAATTCGCTGAAACTTTAAACCAACATAACTCTCTCATCGTTTGTCGGATTCCTGAAAATTATAGCTTGTTGGAAATCTCTCTTCATCCTCTTTCCAACGATATTTGTTTTTTTATCAGGACAGTAGTATTTCTTTCTCGTAAGATAAGCCGAAACTCGGTGGAACTGCCAAAATTTTCTTGACTTTCAATATAGCATAACTCTTTCATCATTTTTCAGATTCCTAAAAATAGTAGCTTATTGGAAAACTCTCTTCATCCTCTTACCAAGAATAATTGTTTTGTTGTTTTTACATTCATATTTCTTTGTCAAAATATAAGTTGAAAGTCGGTGGCAGAATTAGGTTTTAAGATTTGTATAATTCTGCCTTTGATTGATCTCTTATGTTGTTACCTTTATTCGTATGGTTGTTTAATATCCATTCATAATGAACAATCATAAATTCATCTTTTGAATCTTTTCTATACATGAAATCAGTATGCCCTACCTTTTCCATACTGTCTTATTGTGCCTATCTACATCAATTGATTAACCTATTGGATTCTGATCTTGTTTCTTTTGATTATACATGTTATAAACCATTAATCCTTCCTTGTTAACATGAGATCGCAACTCCTACAACTTGTTAACATGAAATCACAACTTGCTCTATTGCCCTATTCTTAGTTCTGAAAATTGCATGATAAATAGGGATGGTAATTTACTTTGATTCTTGTTAAGTTCTTGGCCATCACATCACATATTCAAGAGGGAGGTACCTGCGGCATCTGATTACTAGTTTCTGATAGGTTTGGTGAGAGGAATTGGTATGAAAATAGGGTATTTACTTGGTTATTGCATATACACGCTTAGTTTGTTTTTTTTTTGTCTTTGCCTAATGATGACTTAGGTGGGTCAGAAGTATCTAGTAAGGGAAAAGGAATAGCTTCTTGTTCAAAGAAAAAAGAGGTAGTAGGATCTATGCCTCCTCGGTTTTTTCAGAGACCTCGTTTTTTGCTTAATTGATTTCGGTACCTAAGATTGTGATACTGTATATGCATTCATATTAAATAATGGATGCTTGAGTTAGGGATTGAATTGAGGAATTTCTAGGCTATACCGAATCCCTTAAGGTAGGTTAGGAGTGCCTAGCTTGCATGTGTGACGTGTATTGAACATGATAAATGTAATCTGACTTAATTGAGAATACCTTGTCGTGGTTTTGTGCTTTAAGCTTGCCTGTGTGTGCTTGTCTGTGTGTGCTTGTACATGTTTGTGTGTTTGGATTCTTTTCCGGAGGTCACTCGGGGTAAGCACTGATTCTCCTAGTGAGAGGGGAGGTTCTTACTGGTATGAGAGTCGTATAGGTGGCAAATCCCAGCAAAAGCTCGCTGGATGTCTGGTCTTTGTGTGGCCAGAAGCCCTGTCCTTGTGTGGCAGGAACCCCTTATCCTTTTATGGTTTGGGATGCTCTTGTCCTTGTTTGGCTTGGGATGTTTTTTCCTTGTGTGGCAAGATGAATAGGCTTGTTGATTAGTTTATGTGTTAACCAATTATCTTTCGTGCAGTAAGCCTTGGACAACACAGGTAGAAGGGGATGGCCTTTTCTTCTTCATTGCCAAGAACAATATGATGAGTTCAGCCTGCCTGTGTACTTCTGATACTTTTCGGAAGTGTTTGAAGTCCCCATCAGCCTTAGATTCGATCCTACCCTTTTTGATTGAATCTTTGAATTGCATGAATCCCTTTAGTTGCGTAGGAATGATCAAAAGTTGTTCGGGAGATTTGTGTTTATGGTTTCTACAGATTTTTTTATGCTGTGACCCTAGTGAGATTCTTGTAATTTCATTTCATTGTTTGCACCATTTTTTATTAGGTTTAGGTACATTCACTGCTCGTGGTACCAGTGTGTGAGATCAAGGCTGTACGGCGGGGCGATATCGCATCACTTTTGCATACTTGTTCCTTGATTACTTGCGCATATAACTTGAATAAAAATTGGACTACTTTCTGGTTTATTTTAAGATTCCTCCTTTGCTTGTTATTTTCGAATATGTAGGAGGAATTCTTGCTGGTTATTTGGATCCTTACGGGACTTGTGTGTTATGAATCCAATGATTTAATTTAAAGAATTCCGTTGATGTTTTTACTCACTCCTTATGATACCTTAATGATTGTCCAATATCATGCTCCAACTGTTATTGAACATGTAGAGTGAACATGCTAAAAGTTGAAAACCTAGTGAGTAAGCATGGTGAGATTCAGATAGGTCCTAGGTGTCTGTGGGATTGTTTGGGTTTCATGGTGGTAATGACTTTAATCGGAGCAAATATTAATAGGTAGGAATTGGGGTTGTTACAGTTACCTTGTTATTATCAGACATACGTAAAAAAAAAGATACTCGGCACAAGGTGTCGATCTATTAGCTAGTGGCAGCAGCTCTGGCTGAACCATTGAAATCTTTACATCCCAATTATCGAGCTTCCTTCAATAGTTTTCTAATCATGACGGGAAGTCTCTCGGCCTCCTTAAGATGTGCCGGCTGTATAGGTTCAAGTGGAGGAATAGATTATTCCATAGGCGCGGGTCCATGACCATTCTGAAGTTGCGCCTCCATATGTTGTTGATTTGCAGCAATTTCGTACAATACGTTTAAGATTTGTGCCATCACATGATCGATGACTGGTGCGGCTTGTGCCTCAGGTTAGTTTTCGGGCTCAGCTTGCCCACCCTGCTAAGTTTGTACATTCGGTTCCTCTTGCTGAACCTCATACATACCCCGTCGATTCCTTTTAGGATTCAACCTTGCCATATTATACAAGCATACGATTGTTACTTAACACATAACTAATTTCGATGCTAGGAAAAGAAGTGGTACCTGGTGGAGAGGCATGCACCGGGCGATATGCAGATCTTAGAAATTATAGTACTTATGCACACGAGTATGGAAATTTTGGAAACAACATGCACACATGCAATGCACACTGGGCAATTACCTCAACACACACATAAGCACTCAACAGCAGTACAAACCATACACAGAAATCATGCAAAACCACATCTCATGCATTCGGCAACAAACATGTCTCACACATATTCACATTTAGCAGGCATAGGTTCACACAAAACATATTTGACTTGCATACAAATCAATCACATGCACGACAAACTTGACAACAATACATAAAGACATACCTGCCAATGATAAGAAATCACATAGGGATACACAGCAGCATGCATCAACAAATACACATTCTCAACAATGATAAGAAACCCAGCTACATAATAAAAAACACATAAAATTATACAAGATATAAAAATATTCATAGACACGCAACAAGTTAATCAATCAGACACGACATCTAAACATTTCTAACCAGGTTCTTAACATCTGATTAATTTTTGGTATTAGCCCTCTAAGTAAGTGGGTGTGTGTGCATGTACCATCCTACAAACACAAAATCAACAATCTAGTTAGCATACAATAAATCATATAAGCTAAACCATGCTCCGCTACCAATCCTGTAATGACCCCAATTCCTACCTATTAAAATTTGCTCCGACTAAGGCCATTACCGCACTGAAATCCAAACAAGCCCAAAGACACCTAGAACCTATCTGAATCACACAAGGCTTACACATTAATTTTTTTTTTTTTTTAGCATGATCGTTCTATATGTTAATAACAAATGGAGCATGATATTGGACAATCATTCTCGTATCATACGGAGTGAATAAAACATCAGTAGAAGTCTTTAAATTTAATTAATGGAATCAAAACAGACAAGTCCCATAAGGATCCAAATAACCAACAAGAAATCCTCCAAAAGGTTCCAAAATATAACAAGCAAAAGAGTGATCTTGAAAAAAAACCAGAAAAGTAGTCCAATCTATGATCATATTGTATGCGCAAGCAACCAAGGAAATAGGAATGCAAAGGTTATGCAATATCGCCCCGCTGTGCTACCTTGATCTCACACACTGATACCATGAACAGTGAATGTACCTAATCCAGAAAATGGTGGAAACAACAGAATGAGTTTACAAGAATCTCAGTAGGAACATCAAAAGATTTGCAGAAACCATAAACACAAATCTCCCAAACAACATCAGACAATTCCTATCAACTAAAGGGCATCACGCAATTTAAGAATTCAGTTAAAAAGGGTAAAGTCAAATCTAAGCCTGAGGAGGGACTATAAATACTTCCGAAAACTCAGAAGTACACAGGCAGGTAGAACTCATCAGATTGCTCTCGACAATGAAGAAGAAAGGTCATCTCCTTCCACCAGTGTTGTCCAAGGCTTACTGCACAAAAGTTAAATGGTTAACATACAAGCTATTCAGTAAGCCTATTCATCTTGCCACACAAGGACAAGTCATCTCAAGCTACACAAGGACAAGGGCTTCCTGCCACACAAGGACAAGGGCTTCCTGCAACAAAAGGATAAAGCTTCTGGCCACACAAGGACAAGACATCCAACAAGCTCATGCTGAGGATTCCCACCCATACGACTCCCATACCAGTAAGAAGCTCTCCATTCACAAGAAGCATCAGCGCTTACCCCGAATGGCCACCGGAAAAGGATCTTGAAACACAACACATACCAGCACACACAAGCATTCCTAGTACAACATATGCGCATACAACATTACATGTAAAGGCACCGAAATTAACAAGCAAACAACAAGAATCTCTAGAGAAACTGATGAGGCTTAGATCCTACCTCTCTTGTCTCTAAACAAGAAGTTATTCCCTTGCCTTTATTCAATAATTATGCACTACCTATAGCATCACAAGGCTAAGCCAAAACCAAACTAAGTATGCATATCCAATATCCAATTAAATACCCTATTTCCTTACCAATTCTGCTCAACAAACCTATCAAAAACCAGTGATCAGATGCTGCAGGTATCTCCCCCTTGGATGTGTGATATTATAGCCAAGAACTTAACAAGATACAACCTGAATTACCATCCATAATTATCATACAATTTTTGGCACTAAGAATAGGGCAATGGAGAAAGTTGCGATTTCATGTTAACAAGATGTAGGAGTTGTGATCTCATGTTAACAAGGAAGGATTAAGGGTTTATAACATGTATAATCAAAAGAAACAAGATAAGAATCTAATAGGTTAATTAATTGATCAAGATAGGCAACAATAGGTAGTAAGACAAAGGTAGGGCATACTGATTTCATTTTTAGAAAAGATTCAAAGAATGAATTCATGATTTTTCACTGTGAATGGATTTTAGACAATAATACAAATAAAGGTAACAATATCAGAGATCAATCAAAGTCAGAATTATAAAAATCTGAAAATCTAATTCTGCAAATTTTGATTTTTCTTTAGAGAAATAAATAGTAACCTTATGACAAAAACCCAAAGATGGTTGAAAAGAGGTTGAAGAGATATTTCCAGCAAGCTATTATTTTCAGGAATCCGACAAACGATGAGAGAGGTATGCTTGTCTGAGGTTCAAAAAGATTTTTGGTCGTTCTGCTGAATTTTGATTTAACTTTAGCGAAAGAAATACTAACCTTCAGACAAAAAACCATATATGGTTGGAAATAAGATGAAAATAGCTTTCCAACAAGCTTTTATTTGTAGGAATCTAACAAACGATGAGAGAGTTATGCTTATTTGAAGTTCAAGAAGATTTTGGCAGAAATTGGGAGTTTTAGAGTTTTTAGGTCTTACGAAATTTTTGTATTTTTTATTATAAGAGTTTTGTGTGGCTGACTTCCTATTTATATAAGATGGTTATGAGATTATAATCCCTATCTTCAAGGCTTAATTAAAGTAAGATAATTATCAGAATTAAATTTTGTAACTATCTCTCCTTAAACTTAGGGTTTTTATTTCCTAAAATAATTATCAACCGATAAATAATCAATTTAAAGGGAATTAATACCATAAATAATTACTAGACATTCCTTATGAATTTCAGCCATCACACGTCCTTTTCTTCAGGGGCAAAATGTTTTTTTTCACTTGCACTGGCTTCTGGACTTTTAGAACTCAAAATTCAGGGTCTCACATTCCTGTCGTCCAACCTTGATATCACACTCTAGCACCACACACAGATGATGTATCTAAGCTTGAAAAATGGTGAAAACAACAAGACAAGATTACAAGAATCTCAATAGGGTCACAACATCATAAAATCTGCAGAAATTTAAATAAACATCTCCCGAACAACATCAGATTCACCCACACAACTAAAGGGATATCAAGCAATCATCAATCACGAACAGTTACAATATGGATAGGGCCGAAAGTATTCGGCTGAGGGTGGACTACAAACACTTCTAGAAATAGAAGTACACAGGCAGGTAATTCATCATTTGATCTCATCAATAAAGAAGTCATCCCTTTCCACCTATGTTGTCCAAGGCTTATATGTATTGAGGGTAAATGGTTAGCACACAATCTAATTAGTAAGTCCATCCATATTACCACACAAGGACAAGACATCCAAGCCACTCAAGGACAACGTCATCCAAACCACACAAGGATAAGAGCATCTAAACCATACAACGATAAAGGCACCCAAACCACACAAGAATAATGGCATCTAGACACACAAGGACTAGGCATCCAGCATGCACATACTGGGGATTGCCACTCATGCAACTCTTGTACCAGTAAGAACCTCTCCTCACCCTAGAAGCATCAGCATTTACCTCGAATAGCCACCGAAGAAGGATCCTGACATACATTCATGTATAAGCACACACAAGCAGGTACAAAGCATAATACCAAAACAAGACATCCACATTCACATCATAACGCAATCAACAAGGCTAATACACATAACACATCTGAATTAGGCACACACAACCTATCATAATGGTCCAAATTTTCCTAAGGACTCTTAGCTCAATCCGCAACTCATGCATATACCATACCAAGAATGCACATACAATCAACAACAAAGACATGGATAAAAAACATTAATCACACAACAAGGATCTCTAGAGAAACTGATAAGGTATAGATCCTACCTTTCTTATCTCTAAACAAGTAGCTAATCCTTTTCTTTTATTAAGAGGATCCGAACCACCCATATAAACATAAGGAAACAACAAAACCATATTAAATGTGCACAATTCAGAAACCAAATAGACATTTTAGTTTCTTACCAATTCCACTCACCAAACCTATTAGAAACCAGTTATCAAATATGATAAGAACCACCCCCTTGGATCTGTGATATAATAGCCAAGAACACAATAAGAATCAACCTGATTTTCCAACCTCATTTATCATGCAAATTTCGGCACTAAGTTAGGGAAACAAGGAAAATTGCAATTTCATGCATACAAGGTTTAGGGGTTGCGATTTCATGATAATATAGAAGGATTAGGCATTAATTACGATTAAAAGAAATAAGATCAGAAAGTAATAGGTAAGTCATTTGGTAAAAATTGGCAACAATAGGGAAAAGGAATAGGGTATATCGATTTCTAACATAAAGAAGATTCAAAAGATGAATTCATGATATTATAACATAAATAGGTGCTTAAAAGTCATATGAACAAGAGAAATAACAACAGAAATCATTTGAAGGATCAATCAAGGAATTTTGGCATCAATACCTAGGGAATTGCAATAAGAAGAAATAGAAGAAATTACTAACCTTTTGGTGATAAAACCAAGATAGAAAGATAAAGGATGGAATGAGGTTTCCAGCAAGCTATTAGTTGCAAAAATCTAATGAAGGATGAAATAATTCAGTTATGGTTTGCATTAGGTGAATTTTGGCAGCAAGGGTAAGAAAGAAGGGTTTATTGCATAATGACTTTGTGTATTTTTGGTGTGTAGACATGTGTGTGGCCGACTGATACTTTTATAGGATTAATGGGATTAATTTTTCCTATTTGTAAGGCTAAATATAAGGAGATAACCTTTAGGATTTAATTCTGGAATTATTACTTTTGTTTATGAGATATATCATTTTTTACAAGAAAGAATCAAGAAGGAAATGAAATCAACCAAACGAGGAAAGAATCTTCAATACCATTTCTACCTACCATTTATCCTTTTCTTCAAGGGAAAAATAGTCATTTCATGTACAATGGCTTCGGGACTTCTAGGACTAAGGATTGGAGTATCACATGTTAAATGTTGACTGTGATTTTTATATGTGTGTTGCCGAGTGTTTTTGCATGCATGTGTGCTGAGTGCACGTGTGTGACTTGTATAATTACAGGGTATGCTTGATCTTCAAACTAGCATAACTCTCTCATCCTTTGTTGGAATCCTGCAAATAATAGCTTGTTAGAAAGTTCTTTCCATCCTCTATCTAACTACCTTGGTTCGATCATGAGAAGGTTAGTTTTCCCTATCCAAATTCAAATAATAATTTGTCAGTTTTGGTGCCAAAATTTTGTGATTCTTCCTTCAATTGACTTATGTTGTTCCTTTTGTTCATATGATTGTTTGGCATCCATTCATGTTGTAAAATCATGAATTCATCCATTGAATCTTTCCGATACATGAAATCAGCAAACCCTACCCTTTGCCCTATTGTTGACAATTTTGATCAATTGATTATCGTATTGGTTTCTGATCTTGTTCCTTTTGATTATATGTGTTACTAACACCTAATCCTTCTTTGTTAACATGAAATTGCAACTCCTAAGACTTGTATACATGAAATCGCAATTTGCCCTACAACCCTATTCTCAGTGCCGAAAACTTGTATGATGACTGGGATGGTAATTTAGGCTGATTTTTGTTAAGTTCATAGCTATCACATCTCACATCCAATGGGGAGCCACCTGCAGCATTTGATCACTGGTTTCTGATAGGTTTGCTGAGTGGAATTGGTAAGGAAATAGGGTATTTACTTTGTTATTGAGTATGCATGCTTAGTTTGGTTTTGTCTTTGCCTTATGATGTTATAGGTAGTTCAGATCCCTTGAATAAAGGAAAAGAAATAGCTTCTTGTTCAAAGACAAGAGAGGTAGGATGTATATCTCATAGGTTTCTCCAGAAATCCTTGTTGTTTGATTATTGTTTCCCTGCATGTTCTTATTGATGTTGTATGTGTATATCTTCTGTGGTATATGCATGAGTTACGGATTGAAATAAGATCCTTTAGGCATTGTTTACTTGAGATAGGTTTTGTGTGCCTAATTTACATGTGTTATGTGCATTGAACATGTTGATTGTGAGCATTGAATAAGCTGATTGTGTTTTTATATGATTGTGGATGCCCTATTGTGGTATTGTGCTTTGTACTTGTTTGTGTGTGCTTGTAAGTGTTTGTGTGTCATGATGCTTTTCCAGTGGCCATTTGGGGTAAACGCTGATGCTCCTTGGGGGAGGAGAGGTTCTTACTGGTATGACAATCGTATAGGAGGCAATCCCCAGTTTACATGCGTTGGATGCCTAATCCTTGTGTGGTTAGACACCTTGTCTTTTTGTGGCAAGATGCCCTTATCCTTGTGTGGTTTGGATGCCCTTATCCTTGTATGGTTTGGATGCCCTTATCCTTGTGTGGTTAGGATGCTCTTGTCCTTGTGTGGCTTGGATGGCTTGTTCTTGTGTTGCAATATAAATAGACTTGCTGATTATCTTCTGTGCTAACCTTTATCTTTTGTGCAGCAAAGCCTTGGACAACACAGGTGGAAGGGAATGACCTTTTCTTATTATCAAGATGATTGATGAGATTTTCCTGCCTGTGTACTTTCGATTTATTGGAAGTGTTTGTAGTCCACCCTCAATCTTAGTTTTGGCTCTACACCATGAAATTGTTTGAATGGATTGGGTGAATTCCTTAAGATGTGTAAGGATGATCTGATGTTGTTTGGAAGATGTTTGCTTAAGATTTCTATAGATCTTATGTTACTGTGACAATCTAAGATTCTTGTATTCTCATCCTGTTGTTTTCACCATTTTTCACATTTAGGTACATTCGATGTTCCTAGTACTAGTGCGTGAGATCACGGCTGCACTGTGGGGCGATATTGCATCACATTTGCATACTTATTCCTTGATTGCTTGCGCATATAACATGAACTATAATTGGTCTATTTTCTGGTTTTTCAAGTTCCTCCTTTGTTTGTTGTTTCCTAATTATGTTAGAGGTTTACTTGCTGGATATTTGGATCCCTATGGGAATTTTATGTTGTGGATTTATTGATAAATTTAAAGATTTCCGCTGTTTTTTCATTCACTCTGTATGATACCAGAACACATGTCCAATATCATGCTCCAATCGTTATAAGTACAAACAATAAACATGTTAAAATCGGTTATACGGGGATAAGCTTTGTGAGATTCAGATAGTTCCTTTGTTGGGTTTATTTGGGTGTCACGGCAGTAAAGGTCTCACTAGGAGCAATTTTGGGAATACGAATGTGGGTCCTTGTAGGTTTGGTAGCGGAGCATGGTTTAGGAATAAGATTTGTTATATGGTAACTTGTTTTGTTGGTTTTGTGTTTGTAGGTAGGTACATGCGCACACACACACTCACTTAGAGGGCTAAAAAAAAAGTAATAAACCTGGTTTGGAATATTTAGATGTTGTATTTAACTGTCTAGTTTGTTGTGTGTTTATGTATATTTTTATTCCTATCATCACTTGATGTGTTCTTCTATGTTCTTTTGTCATTTCTGAAATATGTATGTATGTTTCCGAATGTATGTGTAATTGTTGAATGATGGTTGCAATCTCTTATTGTGAGTGTTGTCGAGTATTGCCAAGTATGTATGTGTGTAAAGGTCGTGTTTGTCGAGTATGTATGTGGTTGCTGCCTATTGTTGTGTTCTACCAAGTATTTCTGACTGTTCCTAGATGGTTGCCTAGTAGTATATGTGATTGATTTGTTTGCATGTTAAGTATGTTTTTATATGTTGGTTGCCAATTATGACTTGTGTGAATCCATGCTTGTGGAGTGCTTGTGTGTGTGTTATTATGATTGTCGAGTGTGCATTTTCATGTATGCATGTGATTTCCAAAAATTTACATATTAGTGTGCATCTGTGTTTTGTTTCCCAGGATATGTGTATCGTCTTGTGCATGCTTTTCCACCAGATACCACTTCTCTTCATAGTTTTGTATTTGGGTTATGTATTGAGTGACATCGTGTGCTGGTATAGTATGGCAAGGTTGAATGCTACAAGGGATCGACGGGGTAGGTATGGGAATCAGGCCGAACAACAACCTGTTGTGCAAGAAGAACCGAATGCACAAATTAAGCAGAGTGGGCAAGCTGAGCCCAAAAACCAACTCAAGGCACGAGCTGCACCAGCCATCGATTCAGTGATGCCACAAATTCTAAATGTTTTGCCAGGAATTGCTGTGAATCAACAGCATATGGAGGCACAATTTCAGAATGCTCCTACACCCATGCCTATGGAAGAACCTATTTCTCCACTTGACTTGTACAGTTGGCTCATCCTATGAAAGCCGTGAGACTCTCAATTGTTATTACAAAGTTGCTAAAGGAAGCACGTCAGCTGGGATATAAGTCACTTTATGCCGAGTGTCCTTGTTCTTGCGTATCTCAGATGATGACAAGGTTGCCATCGGTACTTTCCTATTTGAGAATGAAGCCCTACATGGTGGACAGCTGTGAATTTGCGATTCGGCGATCGTTTGCCTAATTGGGAAGAATTTCGGTATGAGTTCGATGAGAGGTTCTTTACGAGGTTCCATAAAATCGAGCAGCGACAAGCTTTCTATAAGCTTGAACAGGGCACCTGTTTAGTACTGGATTACGAGAAGGTACTAAAGGAGTTATCTTGATTTGCACCAGAGGAGGATCGCTCACCGTATCAGCTTATGAGACGTTTTCAAGATAGGTTGAGTACTGAACTCAAAACCATCGTTGGTACAACACCAGTGCAGAATCTGCAAGAACTAATCAATGTCGTGACTGAAGCAAAGAAGATCATTCAAACCTAGAAGCCATCCACAGCAGCTAGTGGAAGATTCTTCAGATGAGATTCAAAGTTCAATCGGCATACGGGACCCTACCCTTTGAGGTCCTATCCTCTGAAAAGCAATGGTAATGGGATAACAACAAGAACTTTTTTGCTCCGAATTCCAATGGATCTACGTGGAATTCTCAGCAACTTCAATGCTACAACTATGGTGAGACGGGGCATAATTAGGGGGAATGCCCGAAACTAAGGGATATCACAGGTGCACCTAGCACGGGCCGAGGTGGGTTTGCTAACCCCACCAAACCACCAACACGTGCACTAGGAGGACCACCAAACGGATCCACATGTGAGGCGCAGCCAAGACCTATGAGGCTATTCACCCTAATTGTTGCCGAGACTAGTCTTGATGTGGTGATAGGTACTATTTCTGTCTTGTCTCAAAATGCAAAAGTATTGTTAAATCCCGAAGCACACAGGTTATTTATAAGTCCAAAGATAGCACTTATCACAGATCAGTCTCTGTCTCCCTTGTCTCCTCTGATTTGTGATTTAGTCTACATCGACTGTGCTATACGTATAGGTCTGAACGTACTTGAGGTGGATTTGATTCCATTGGATATCCAAGAGCTGGATGTTATCTTAGGCATGGATTGTTTGGCGAAATATCAAGCCCAAAAGGAATGTTTCACCAAGCGTGTGTGCTTCACTTTTCCTAATGGTGCCGAGTATTGCTTTAAAGGTGATAGGCAATTTGTCCCAACTTGCATGATTTATTAGCTTGATGTGAAGCGATTGATCAGCAAAGGGTGTATAGGGTATCTCGCGCATGTGCATGATGTTTCTAAAGAATCCTTTGACCAAGATTCAGTTCCAGTGATTCGTGAATTTGCTGATGTATTTCCAGAAGACATTACCAGTTTGCCACCAACAAGGGAAGTGGAATTCGGCATTGAGTTAGTGCAGGAACTAAAGACACAATTGGAAGATATTCTGGATCGTTGTATCATATGACCCAGTGTGTTGTCATGGGGAGCACCTGTCTTGTTCAAAAAGAAGAAAGACAGTTTGCTACGATTGTGCATCGACTATCAGCAGCTGAATGTGTGATAGTGAGAACAAGTACCCTTTGCCATGCATGGACGACTTGTTCGGCCAGCTCCAAGGTACAACCGTGTTTTCCAAGATCAATCTCAGATCTAGGTAGCATCAATTGTGAGTTCGTGATGTTGATATTCCGAAGACCGCATTCAGATAGCGATACAGCCACTACGAATTTTTGGTTATGCCATTCGGTTTGACCAATGTACCGGCCGTGTTCATGGATCCGATGAATCGTGTGTTCTGTGAGTTCTTTGAAAAATTCGTAATAGTTTTCATCAGCGGCATTCTGATTTATTGAAAATCGGAAGAAGAGCATGCTGAGCACTTACAGATCGTGCTAAATGTTTTGAGGGATCAATGGTTGTTCGTAAAATACTCCAAATGCAAATTCTGGTTACACTAAGTTGGTTTCCTTGGCCATGTTGTTTTCGCCCAAGGTGTGTTTGTTGATCCAAAGAAGATTGAAGCCGTAATTGCCTTGGAACCTCCGTGAACTGTGTTTGCAGTTCGTAGTTTTCTTGGTTTATCTAGATACTACCGTCGCTTCGTGGAGAATTGTTCATCACTTGCTGGACCATTGAAGACGTTGACATGCAAGGGAAAGTTGTTCATGTAGAACAAGAAATGCCAGCGAAGTTTCAAAGATTTAAGAAGCTGATTGGTTTCCGCACCAATCCTCACCTTACTAGTCGGTGGGAAAGAGTACGTGTTGTACAGTGATCCATCGAAATCCTAACTTGGACACATATTGATGCAAGACAGGAAATTCGTTGCCTATGCTTCCTGATAGTTGTGACCGCATGAAAACATCTATGCTATGCATGAATTGGAGCTTGCGGCCGTGGTGTTTGCATTGAAAATATGGTGCCACTATCTATACGGTGAGACATGCAGAATATTCTTCAACCACAAAAGGAGTTGAATACAAGACAACAAAGATGGGTGGAGCTGATTAAAGATTAAGATCTGATCATCGAATATCATTCTGGAAACTGAATGTTTTCGCTGATGCCCTGAGTTGAAAGTTTCATACTCTGTCCCCTTCGGTTTTGGCTTACCTACAAACCCAATACATGCTAATGTTGCTGGATTTGAAAGCTACACATGTGCATCTTGGCACTGATTTTTCTGGTTTATTGTTGGCTCGAATCAAAGTCACGCCTACCTTGATTGAGTAGATCCAAAATCAGCAATCAGAAGATCCGAAACTAGATGAAATTCGAAAGCAATTATCTGATGGTGTTGATGCCATAGCTAGCGATTTCAGAGTTCAAGATAATGGGATTCTTGTTTTTAGAAACTGGGCATGTGTGGCACAAGATATTGAGATTCATAATCTGATTTTATATGAAGCACATAGTTCGAAGTTCACTATTCATCCTGGTAGCACTAAGATGTACCGAGATTTGAAAAAGCCGTATCGGTGGCCGAACCTTAAGCGCCACATTGCTGAGTTTGTTGCCTAATGCCTCGTATGTTAACAAGTAAAGATCCCCGCTGGTCTATTTCATTCACTTCCGATCCCAAAGTGTGAGTAGGAGCATGTCACGATGGATTTTGTGACTGCTTTGCCTAGATCTCAGCGAGGATTCGATGCCATTTGGGTGATCGTGGAATGATTGACGAAATTTTCACACTTCCTTTCTATACGTGTGACAGACACACCTGAGAAATTGGCTGTCCGTTACTTGGAAAAGATTGTTCGACTACATATAGTGGCAGTTTCCATCATTTCAGATCATGATCCTCGTTTCACATCACGATTTTAGGAGAAATTCCAGAATGCGTTAGGTTCAAGATTGAATTTCAGTACAGTATTTCATCCCCATATCAATGGCCAATCTGAAAGGACAATTCAGACACTCAAGGACATGCTACGTGCGAGTGTCCTAGACCAACATACCAGTTGGGAGAGATGCCTACCATTGGCGGAATTTCCTTACAATAATAGATTTCATATAAGCATCGATATGTCAACTTATGAAGCACTATATGGGAGACGTTGCAGAACACCCATTTGCTGGAATGAAGTAGGCGAGAGACGCCTAAACAATCTGAAATTGACTGATCAAGCAATGGAGCACCTGAATTTGATTCGACAATGGTTAAAGAAAGCACAAGATCAGCATAAAAACAATGTCGATAATTGACAAAGGGAGCTAGAATTTACGGTAGGTGATAGAGTGTTTTTGAAGGTCGCCCCATGGAAAAGGTTTCTTTTGTTTTCAGCAGGGAGGTAAGCTAGCACCTCGTTACATTGGTCCGTATGGTATAGTCGAGAGCAATGGTCCCGTTGCATACCGACTTGCCTTACCTCCAAATATAAAAAGAATTGTGAGACCCCGAATTTTGAGTTCTAGAAGTCTAGAAGCCAGTGCAGATGAAAAGACCACTTTATCCCTGAAGAAATAGATATGTGATGGCTGAAATTGGTAAGGAATGTCTTGTAATTATTTCTGATAGTAATTCTCTTTAATTTGGTTCTTTATTGGTTGATAATGACCTTAGAAAATAAAATCCCTAAAATTAGGAAAAGATAATTACAAAATTTAATTCTGATAATTATCTTACTTTAATCTAGCCTTTAAAGTAGGGAAATTCATTCCATAACCATCCAATATAAAGAGGAAGTCGGCCACATTTAAACCTTACACAAAATTCGTCGAAACAAAAACCTTACACCTCTCTATTGCTGCTGAAATCTGCTTGAACTTCAAACAAGCATAACTCTCTCATCCTTTGCCTGATTCTTGCAAATAATAGCTTGTTGGAAAGCTATTTCCGTTCTCTTTTCAAAAATATGGATTTTGTTTCTGAAGGTTAGTTTTTCTTTATCAAAAGTTACATCGTAATTTGGCGGTATTGCCAAAATCTACTTGAACTTTAAAATAACATAAATCTTTGATCGTTTGTTTGATTCTTTCAAATAATAGCTTGTTGAAAACTCTTTCCATTCTCTTTCCAAAAATTAAGGGTTGTTTTTCTGGAGGTTATTATTTCTTTTTAATAAGTTAGGTTGTAATTTGGTGGGACTAGGTTTTAAAATTGTATGAATATGCCTTCAAATAATTTCTATTGTTGTTACTATTGTTCATATGATTGCTTAGCATCCATTCATGTTGTAAAATCATGAATTCATCCTTTGAATCTTCTCTATACATGAAATCAGTATGCTCTACCCTTGCCCTATTATTGCCTATCTTGATCAATTGTTTAACTTATTGGATCCTGGTCTTGTTTTTTTTATTGTGCAAGATATAAACACCTAATCCTCCTTTGTTAATATGAAATTGCAATCCTTACATCTTGTATGCATGAAATCGCAGTTTTTCTTGTGTCCTATGCTTAGTGCTGAAATATGTTTTGTTAATTGGGATGATAACTGAAGTTGAATATTGTTAAGTATTGGCTATCACATCACACATCTAATATCATATCACACATCTAAGGAAGAGACACCTGTGGCATCTGATCACTGGTTTCTGATAGGTTTGGTGAGTGGAATTCGTAAGGAAATAGGGTATTTACTTGGTTATTGAGTATACATGCATAGTTTGTTTTTTTCTTTGCCTTGTAATGCTATAAGTGGTTTGGAATTATTCAATAAAGGCAAAGGAATAATTTCTTGTTTAGAGACAATAGAGGTAAGATCTATGCCTCATCAGTTTCTCTAAAGATCCTTGTTGATTGTTTATTATTTTCGATGCACACTCTTGTTATTATTGTATTCGAATTGATTGTATGGTGTATACATAAACTACGGATGGAGATATGATTTCTGAGGCTATACCGAACCCTTGAGATAGGTTTTGTGTGCCTAATTTGCATGTGTTGTGTGTATTGAACATGCTGATTGCTTTCTGACATGAATGAGGTTACCCTGTTATGGTATTGTGCTTTGTGCTTGCCTGTGTGTGCTAGCAATCCCCAACTTGCGCGCGTTAGATGCCTAGTACTTTGTGCTGGCTAGATGCCTTAATCCTATGTGCTAGCAAGATGCTTTAATCCTATGTGCTAGCAAGTTGCCTTAATCCTATGTGCTGGTTAGGATTCCTAGTCCTGTGTGCTGGCTAGATGCCTTGTCCAGTGCTAGCAAGATGAATAGGCTTGCTGATTAGCTTGTGTGCTAACATTTTACCCTTTGTGCAGCACAGCCTTAGACAACATAGGTGGAAGGGATGGTCTTTCTTTTTCCTACTTCCAAGAATAACCTAATGTGTTTTCCTTCCTGTATACTTCTGATTTTCAGAGGTGTAGTCCACTCTCAGACTTAGTTTTGGCGCCAACCCTTTTGGTTGATTCTTGAACGCGATACCCTTAGATGAGTAATGATAATTTGATGCTGTTTGGGAGATGTTTGTTTAAGATTTCTGTAGATTTTATGATGCTGTGACCCTACTAAGATTCTTATGTTCTCATCTTGTTGTTTTCACCATTTTTCAGGCTTAGGTTCATTCGTTGTTCGTGGTACTAGTTTTGGAGAATCAAGGCTGGACGTCGGGGCAATATCGCATCACTTTTGCATACTTGTCTCCTTGGTTTCTTCCACATATAACATGAACATTGATTGGACTATTTTCTGTTTTTTCAAGATTCTTCCTTAGCTTGTTATTTCCGAATTATATTGGAGGTTCACTTGCTGGTTATTTGGATACCTTTGGGACTTGTCTGTTATGGATTCATTGATTAAATTTAAAGACTTCCGCTAATGTTTTATTCACTCCATATGATACCAAAATAATTGTCCAATATAATCCTCCAAACTTTAAAATCTTAAAGGAATTAACATGCTAAAATCGAAACTAGATTGATAAGCCTTATGGGATTCAGATAGGTCCTAGTTCGAGTTTATTTAGGTTTCCGGCGGTAAGGGTCCTAATAGAAGCAATTAAAAATAGATTAGGATTTGAGGTCCTTACATTTAAAATATACAAATGAGTCACATTACAGAATACATGCCAAAATAGTAAAATCGGGTCAAAAGCTGAAAACTACTCAATTTGAGCCAAGAATGGCTTCATAAAAAAGCTAGAATGGCTTTACGTAGCTGTTAACAAACCTCGACCAACTTTATTTCCCCTCCAAACAAACAAAAAGGTTCTACCTTGAAAGTATGCTCAAGCACTCACAAGATAATATCTAAGCAGACTATGACTCTAAATTATGTAAAATATATTTGTCAATTATAATCATAGTTCTAAAGAGACAGGGTCTTATATAAAACAAGGCAAGACCTCTTTGTTAAGACATGTTTCAATTATGTTTAAGATAATCTTAATAAAGAGAATATTAGTGTTTTATTTTAACTCTAAGTAAAGAGTCCTACTTGATCTAAACTCATCATTAGATAATAAAAAATATCTCCCCATTAGGGCTACATACACATGTATATACATATATATATAAATATATATATATATATTGTAACGATCCCAAATCCTAACCTATTATTAAATGTCCTGATTAGAGCCATTACCGCCGTGAAACTCAGACAAACCCAAGAACCAGGAAGTATCTGAATTTCACAAGGCTTACTTATCAAATTCTCAATTTTTAGCATATACATTCGTTTTGTTCATTAGTTATTGGAGCATGATATTGGACATGTATTTTGGTATCATGCGGAGTGAATAAAATATCAGCGGAAGTCTTTAAATAAAATCAATGAAATCCACAACTCACAAGTCCCATAAAGATCCAAACATCTATTAAGTTAATTCCCAAAATAAAACAGAAACAAGTAAAGGAGGAACCTTGAAAACCAGAAAAATATTCCAATCATAATTCATGTTATATGCGCAAGCAATGAAGGAACATGTATGCTAATGTGGGGAAATATCGCCCCGTCGTGGAGCCTTGATCTCATACACTGGTACTACGGACAGTGAATATACCTAAGCCTGAAAAATGATGAATACAGCAGGATGAGATTACAAGAATCTCAGTATGGTCACAACATCAAAAGACCTACAAAAGTCTTAAACACAAATCTCCTGAACAACATTAGATCATTCCAAAACAACTATGGGTAACACGCAATTCAAAAATAAATCAAAGGATAGGGCCGAAACTAAGACTAAGGGTGCACTGCAAACACTTCCAAAAATCAGAAGTATACAGGCAGGTAAAACTCATCAGATTGCTCTCGGCAATAGGAAAAAGAAAGACAATCCCCTTCCACCTGTGTTGTCCAGGCATACTGCACAAAGGAAAAAAGGTTAGCACACAAGCTATTCAGTAAGCCTATTCGTCTTGCCACACAAAGACAAGACATCCCAAGACACACAAGGACAAGGGTATCCCAAACCACACAAGGATAAGGACATCCTGCCACACAAAGACAAGACTTTTAGCCACATAAGGACTAGACATCCAGCATGGGCATGCTGGGGTTTGCCACCCATACATCCCTTACACCAGTAAGAGCCTCCCCTCTCCTAAGGAGCATCAACGTTTACTCCGAATGGCCATTGGAACAGGATACTGACACACAAACATGTACAAGCACACACAAGCAAGCACAAGCACAATACCATAACAGGGTATCCTCAACCATGTCAGAACATAATTAGCTTATTCAATTCACATATCATATGCAATTCGGGCACTCAAAACATAACTCAAGGTTTCGGTATAGCCTCAGGAATCATATCTCAATCCGCAATTCTTGCACATATTCTACAATCAAATCGCATGCAATAATAACAAGGGCATGCATCAAAAACAACAAACAAATAACAGGGATCTCTAGAGAAACCGATGAGGCATAGATCCTACCTCTCTTGTCTCTGAACAATAAGCTATTCTTTTGTCTTTATTTAATAATTCCGAACCACCTATAGTATCACAAGGAAAAGACAAAACCAAACTAAGCATGCATACTCAATAACCAATTGAATACCCTATATCCTTACCAATTCCACTCACCAAACCTATCAGAAACCAGTGGTCAGAAGCCGCAGATGCCTCTGCTTTTTATATGTGATGTGATATCCAAGAACATAGCACAGATTCAACCTGAATTATCACCTAATTTAACTATGTATATTTCGGCACTAAGCATAGGACACAGGATAGTTTGCGATTTCATGTTAACAAGGTGTAAAAGTTGTGATTTCATGCTTAAAAAGAGGGATTAAGTGTTTATAACTTTTACGAAGAAAATAAAAAAGATCACAATCCAATAGGTTCATCAATTGATTAAGATAGGCAACAATAGGGCAAGGGTAGGGCATACTGATTTCATGTATATAAAAGATTCAAAGGATGAATTCATGATTTTATAACATGATTAGATGTCAAACAATCATACGAACAAGAAAAATAGTAACAGAAATCAATTGAAGACAGAATCACATAATCATAAACCCTAATCCCATCAAAATTTGACTTATCTTATGATAATAAAAAACTAACTTCTTGACAAAAAACCAAAATAACAAGGCAAATAACATGGATCTCTAGAGAAACCGATGAGGCATAGATCCTACCTCTCTTGTCTCTGAACAATAAACTATTCCTTTGTCTTTATTTAATAATTCCGAACCACCTATAGTATCACAAGGCAAAGACAAAACCAAACTAAGCATGCATACTCAATAACCAATTGAATACCCTATTTCCTTACCAATTCCACTCACCAAACCTATCAGAAACCAGTGGTCAGAAGCCACAGATGCCTCTGCTTTTTATATGTGATGTGATAGCCAAGAACATAGCACAGATTCAACCTGAATTATCACCCAATTTAACTATGTATATTTCGGCACTTTATTATAAGACACAGGATAGTTTGCGATTTCATGTTAACAAGGTGTAAAGGTTGTGATTTCATGCTTAAAAAGAGGGATTAAGTGTTTATAACTTTTACAAAGAAAACAAACAAGATCACAATCCAATAGGTTCATCAATTGATTAAGATAGGCAACAATAGGGCAAGGGTAGGGCATACTGATTTCATGTATATAAAAGATTCAAAGGATGAATTCATGATTTTATAACATGATTAGATGTCAAACAATCATACGAACAAGAAAAATAGTAACAGAAATCAATTGAAGACAGAATCACACAATCATAAACCCTAATCCCATCAAAATTTGACTTATCATTATGATAATAAAAAACTAACTTCTTGACAAAAAACCAAAATAACAAGGCAAATAACATGGATCTCTAGAGAAACCGATGAGGCATAGATCCTACCTCTCTTGTCTCTGAACAATAAACTATTCCTTTGTCTTTATTTAATAATTCCGAACCACCTATAGTATCACAAGGCAAAGACAAAACCAAACTAAGCATGCATACTCAATAACCAATTGAATACCCTATTTCCTTACCAATTCCACTCACCAAACCTATCAGAAACCAGTGGTCAGAAGCCACAGATGCCTCTGTTTTTATATGTGATGTGATAGCCAAGAACATAGCACAGATTCAACCTGAATTATCACCCAATTTAACTATGTATATTTCGGCACTAAGCATAGGACACAGGATAGTTTGCGATTTCATGTTAACAAGGTGTAAAGGTTGTGATTTCATGCTTAAAAAGAGGGATTAAGTGTTTATAACTTTTACAAAGAAAACAAACAAGATCACAATCCAATAGGTTCATCAATTGATTAAGATAGGCAACAATAGGGCAAGGGTAGGGCATACTGATTTCATGTATATAAAAGATTCAAAGGATGAATTCATGATTTTATAACATGATTAGATGTCAAACAATCATACGAACAAGAAAAATAGTAACAGAAATCAATTGAAGACAGAATCACACAATCATAAACCCTAATCCCATCAAAATTTGACTTATCTTATGATAATAAAAAACTAACTTCTTGACAAAAAACCAAAATAACAAGGCAAATAACATGGATCTCTAGAGAAACCGATGAGGCATAGATCCTACCTCTCTTGTCTCTGAACAATAAGCTATTCCTTTGTCTTTATTTAATAATTCCGAACCACCTATAGTATCACAAGGCAAAGACAAAACCAAACTAAGCATGCATACTCAATAACCAATTGAATACCCTATTTCCTTACCAATTCCACTCACCAAACCTATCAGAAACCAGTGGTCAGAAGCCACAGATGCCTCTGTTTTTTATATGTGATGTGATAGCCAAGAACATAGCACAGATTCAACCTGAATTATCACCCAATTTAACTATGTATATTTCGGCACTAAGCATAAGACACAGGATAGTTTGCGATTTCATGTTAACAAGGTGTAAAGGTTGTGATTTCATGCTTAAAAAGAGGGATTAAGTGTTTATAACTTTTACAAAGAAAATAAACAAGATCACAATCCAATAGGTTCATCAATTGATTAAGATAGGCAACAATAGGGCTAAGGGTAGGGCATACTGATTTCATGTATATAAAAGATTCAAAGGATGAATTCATGATTTTATAACATGATTAGATGTCAAACAATCATACGAACAAGAAAAATAGTAACAGAAATCAATTGAAGACAGAATCACACAATCATAAACCCTAATCCCATCAAAATTTGACTTATCTTATGATAATAAAAAACTAACTTCTTGACAAAAAACCAAAATAACAAGGCAAATAACATGGATCTCTAGAGAAACCGATGAGGCATAGATCCTACCTCTCTTGTCTCTGAACAATAAACTATTCCTTTGTCTTTATTTAATAATTCCGAACCACCTATAGTATCACAAGGCAAAGACAAAACCAAACTAAGCATGCATACTCAATAACCAATTGAATACCCTATTTCCTTACCAATTCCACTCACCAAACCTATCAGAAACCAGTGGTCAGAAGCCACAGATGCCTCTGTTTTTTATATGTGATGTGATAGCCAAGAACATAGCACAGATTCAACCTGAATTATCACCCAATTTAACTATGTATATTTCGGCACTAAGCATAAGACACAGGATAGTTTGCGATTTCATGTTAACAAGGTGTAAAGGTTGTGATTTCATGCTTAAAAAGAGGGATTAAGTGTTTATAACTTTTACAAAGAAAATAAACAAGATCACAATCCAATAGGTTCATCAATTGATTAAGATAGGCAACAATAGGGCAAGGGTAGGGCATACTGATTTCATGTATATAAAAGATTCAAAGGATGAATTCATGATTTTATAACATGATTAGATGTCAAACAATCATACGAACAAGAAAAATAGTAACAGAAATCAATTGAAGACAGAATCACACAATCATAAACCCTAATCCCATCAAAATTTGACTTATCTTATGATAATAAAAAACTAACATCTTGACAAAAAACCAAAATAACAAGGCAAATAAAATGGATCTCTAGAGAAACCGATGAGGCATAGATCCTACCTCTCTTGTCTCTGAACAATAAACTATTCCTTTGTCTTTATTTAATAATTCCGAACCACCTATAGTATCACAAGGCAAAGACAAAACCAAACTAAGCATGCATACTCAATAACCAATTGAATACCCTATTTCCTTACCAATTCCACTCACCAAACCTATCAGAAACCAGTGGTCAGAAGCCACAGATGCCTCTGCTTTTTATATGTGATGTGATAGCCAAGAACATAGCACAGATTCAACCTGAATTATCACCTAATTTAACTATGTATATTTCGGCACTAAGCATAAGCCAATGGATAGTTTGCGATTTCATGTTAACAAGGTGTAAAGGTTGTGATTTCATGATTAAAAAGAGGGATTAAGTGTTTATAACTTTTACAAAGAAAACAAATAAGATCACAATCCAATAGGTTCATCAATTGATTAAGATAGGCAACAATAGGGCAAGGGTAGGGCATACTGATTTCATGTATATAAAAGATTCAAAGGATGAATTCATGATTTTATAACATGATTAGATGTCAAACAATCATACGAACAAGAAAAATAGTAACAGAAATCAATTGAAGACAGAATCACACAATCATAAACCCTAATCCCATCAAAATTTGACTTATCTTATGATAATAAAAAACTAACTTCTTGACAAAAAACCAAAATAACAAGGCAAATAACATGGATCTCTAGAGAAACCGATGAGGCATAGATCCTACCTCTCTTGTCTCTGAACAATAAGCTATTCCTTTGTCTTTATTTAATAATTCCGAACCACCTATAGTATCACAAGGCAAAGACAAAACCAAACTAAGCATGCATACTCAATAACCAATTGAATACCCTATTTCCTTACCAATTCCACTCACCAAACCTATCAGAAACCAGTGGTCAGAAGCCACAGATGCCTCTGTTTTTTATATGTGATGTGATAGCCAAGAACATAGCACAGATTCAACCTGAATTATCACCTAATTTAACTATGTATATTTCGGCACTAAGCATAAGACACAGGATAGTTTGCGATTTCATGTTAACAAGGTGTAAAGGTTGTGATTTCATGCTTAAAAAGAGGGATTAAGTGTTTATAACTTTTACAAAGAAAATAAACAAGATCACAATCCAATAGGTTCATCAATTGATTAAGATAGGCAACAATAGGGCAAGGGTAGGGCATACTGATTTCATGTATATAAAAGATTCAAAGGATGAATTCATGATTTTATAACATGATTAGATGTCAAACAATCATACGAACAAGAAAAATAGTAACAGAAATCAATTGAAGACAGAATCACACAATCATAAACCCTAATCCCATCAAAATTTGACTTATCTTATGATAATAAAAAACTAACATCTTGACAAAAAACCAAAATAACAAGGCAAATAAAATGGATCTCTAGAGAAACCGATGAGGCATAGATCCTACCTCTCTTGTCTCTGAACAATAAACTATTCCTTTGTCTTTATTTAATAATTCCGAACCACCTATAGTATCACAAGGCAAAGACAAAACCAAACTAAGCATGCATACTCAATAACCAATTGAATACCCTATTTCCTTACCAATTCCACTCACCAAACCTATCAGAAACCAGTGGTCAGAAGCCACAGATGCCTCTGCTTTTTATATGTGATGTGATAGCCAAGAACATAGCACAGATTCAACCTGAATTATCACCAATTTAACTATGTATATTTCGGCACTAAGCATAAGACACAGGATAGTTTGCGATTTCATGTTAACAAGGTGTAAAGGTTGTGATTTCATGCTTAAAAAGAGGGATTAAGTGTTTATAACTTTTACAAAGAAAACAAACAAGATCACAATCCAATAGGTTCATCAATTGATTAAGATAGGCAACAATAGGGCAAGGGTAGGGCATACTGATTTCATGTATATAAAAGATTCAAAGGATGAATTCATGATTTTATAACATGATTAGATGTCAAACAATCATACGAACAAGAAAAATAGTAACAGAAATCAATTGAAGACAGAATCAAATAATCATAAACCCTAATCCCATCAAAATTTGACTTATCTTATGATAATAAAAAACTAACATCTTGACAAAAAAACCAAAATAACAAGGCAAATAACATGGATCTCTAGAGAAACCGATGAGGCATAGATCCTACCTCTCTTGTCTCTGAACAATAAACTATTCCTTTGTCTTTATTTAATAATTCCGAACCACCTATAGTATCACAAGGCAAAGACAAAACCAAACTAAGCATGCATACTCAATAACCAATTGAATACCCTATTTCCTTACCAATTCCACTCACCAAACCTATCAGAAACCAGTGGTCAGAAGCCACAGATGCCTCTGCTTTTTATATGTGATGTGATAGCCAAGAACATAGCACAGATTCAACCTGAATTATCACCCAATTTAACTATGTATATTTCGGCACTAAGCATAAGACACAAGATAGTTTGCGATTTCATGTTAACAAGGTGTAAAGGTTGTGATTTCATGCTTAAAAAGAGGGATTAAGTGTTTATAACTTTTACAAAGAAAACAAACAAGATCACAATCCAATAGGTTCATCAATTGATTAAGATAGGCAACAATAGGGCAAGGGTAGGGCATACTGATTTCATGTATATAAAAGATTCAAAGGATGAATTCATGATTTTATAACATGATTAGATGTCAAACAATCATACGAACAAGAAAAATAGTAACAGAAATCAATTGAAGACAGAATCACACAATCATAAACCCTAATCCCATCAAAATTTGACTTATCTTATGATAATAAAAAACTAACATCTTGACAAAAAAACCAAAATAACAAGGCAAATAACATGGATCTCTAGAGAAACCGATGAGGCATAGATCCTACCTCTCTTGTCTCTGAACAATAAACTATTCCTTTGTCTTTATTTAATAATTCCGAACCACCTATAGTATCACAAGGCAAAGACAAAACCAAACTAAGCATGCATACTCAATAACCAATTGAATACCCTATTTCCTTACCAATTCCACTCACCAAACCTATCAGAAACCAGTGGTCAGAAGCCACAGATGCCTCTGCTTTTTATATGTGATGTGATAGCCAAGAACATAGCACAGATTCAACCTGAATTATCACCCAATTTAACTATGTATATTTCGGCACTAAGCATAAGACACAGGATAGTTTGCGATTTCATGTTAACAAGGTGTAAAGGTTGTGATTTCATGCTTAAAAAGAGGGATTAAGTGTTTATAACTTTTACAAAGAAAACAAACAAGATCACAATCCAATAGGTTCATCAATTGATTAAGATAGGCAACAATAGGGCAAGGGTAGGGCATACTGATTTCATGTATATAAAAGATTCAAAGGATGAATTCATGATTTTATAACATGATTAGATGTCAAACAATCATACGAACAAGAAAAATAGTAACAGAAATCAATTGAAGACAGAATCACACAATCATAAACCCTAATCCCATCAAAATTTGACTTATCTTATGATAATAAAAACTAATTTCTTGACAAAAAACCAAAATAACAAGGCAAATAACATGGATCTCTAGAGAAACCGATGAGGCATAGATCCTACCTCTCTTGTCTCTGAACAATAAACTATTCCTTTGTCTTTATTTAATAATTCCGAACCACCTATAGTATCACAAGGCAAAGACAAAACCAAACTAAGCATGCATACTCAATAACCAATTGAATACCCTATTTCCTTACCAATTCCACTCACCAAACCTATCAGAAACCAGTGGTCAGAAGCCACAGATGCCTCTGCTTTTTATATGTGATGTGATAGCCAAGAACATAGCACAGATTCAACCTGAATTATCACCCAATTTAACTATGTATATTTCGGCACTAAGCATAGGACACAGGATAGTTTGCGATTTCATGTTAACAAGGTGTAAAGGTTGTGATTTCATGCTTAAAAAGAGGGATTAAGTGTTTATAACTTTTACAAAGAAAATAAACAAGATCACAATCCAATAGGTTCATCAATTGATTAAGATAGGCAACAATAGGGCAAGGGTAGGGCATACTGATTTCATGTATATAAAAGATTCAAAGGATGAATTCATGATTTTATAACATGATTAGATGTCAAACAATCATACGAACAAGAAAAATAGTAACAGAAATCAATTGAAGACAGAATCACATAATCATAAACCCTAATCCCATCAAAATTTGACTTATCTTATGATAATAAAAAACTAACTTCTTGACAAAAAACCAAAATAACAAGGCAAATAACATGGATCTCTAGAGAAACCGATGAGGCATAGATCCTACCTCTCTTGTCTCTGAACAATAAACTATTCCTTTGTCTTTATTTAATAATTCCGAACCACCTATAGTATCACAAGGCAAAGACAAAACCAAACTAAGCATGCATACTCAATAACCAATTGAATATCCTATTTCCTTACCAATTCCACTCACCAAACCTATCAGAAACCAGTGGTCAGAAGCCACAGATGCCTCTGTTTTTTATATGTGATGTGATAGCCAAGAAAATAGCACAGATTCAACCTGAATTATCACCCAATTTAACTTTGTATATTTCGGCATTAAACGTAAGACACAGGATAGTTTGCGATTTCATGTTAACAAGGTGTAAAGGTTGTGATTTCATGCTTAAAAAGAGGGATTAAGTGTTTATAACTTTTACAAAGAAAATAAACAAGATCACAATCCAATAGGTTCATCAATTGATTAAGATAGGCAACAATAGGGCAAGGGTAGGGCATACTGATTTCATGTATATAAAAGATTCAAAGGATGAATTCATGATTTTATAACATGATTAGATGTCAAACAATCATACGAACAAGAAAAATAGTAACAGAAATCAATTAAAGACATAATCACATAATCATAAACCCTAATCCCATCAAAATTTGACTTATCTTATGATAATAAAAAACTAACTTCTGGACAAAAAACCAAAATAACAAGGCAAATAACATGGATCTCTAGAGAAACCGATGTTGGCATAGATCCTACCTCTCTTGTCTCTGAACAATAAACTATTCCTTTGTCTTTATTTAATAATTCCGAACCACCTATAGTATCACAAGGCAAAGACAAAACCAAACTAAGCATGCATACTCAATAACCAATTGAATACCCTATTTCCTTACCAATTCCACTCACCAAACCTATCAGAAACCAGTGGTCAGAAGCCACAGATGCCTCTGTTTTTTATATGTGATGTGATAGCCAAGAACATAGCACAGATTCAACCTGAATTATCACCCAATTTAACTATGTATATTTCGGTACTAAGCATAGGACACAAGATAGTTTGCGATTTCATGTTAACAAGGTGTAAAGGTTGTGATTTCATGCTTAAAAAGAGGGATTAAGTGTTTATAACTTTTACAAAGAAAACAAACAAGATCACAATCCAATAGGTTCATCAATTGATTAAGATAGGCAACAATAGGGCAAGGGTAGGGCATACTGATTTCATGTATATAAAAGATTCAAAGGATGAATTCATGATTTTATAACATGATTAGATGTAAAACAATCATATGAACAAGAAAAATAGTAATAGAAATCAATTGAAGATAGAATCACACAATCATAAACCCTAATCCCATCAAAATTTGACTTATCTTATGATAATAAAAAACTAACTTCCTGACATAAAACCAAAATATTTTGGAAAGAGAATGAAAAAACTTTCCAACAAGCTATTATTCGCAAGAATCCAACAAAGGATGAGAGAGTTATACTATTTTGAAGTCAAGCAGATTTTGAACTCTTAAACACAAATCTCCCGAACAACATTAGATCATTCCTACACAACGATGGATATCACGCAATTCAAAAATAAATCAAAGGGATAGGGCTGAAACTAAAATTGACGGTCGACTGCAAACATTTTCAAAAATAAAAAGTACTCAGGGAGGTAAAACTCATCAGATTGCTCTCAGCAATAGGAAAAGGAAAGACAGTCCCCTTCCACCTGTGTTGTCCAAGGCTTACTGCACAAAGCGAAAAAGGTTAGCACACAAGCTAATCAGTAAGCCTATTCATCTTGCAACACAAGGACAAGACATCCCAAGCCACACAAGGACAAGGGTATCCCAAACCACAGAAGGATAAGGGCATCCTGCCTCACAAAGATAAATTTCTAGCCACACAAGGACTAAATATCCAGCATAGGCATGCTGGGGTTTGCCACCCATACAACTCTCATACCAGTAAGAGCCTCCCCTCTCCTAAGGAGCATCAATGTTTATCCTGAATGGCCATCGGAACAGGATCCTAACACATAAACATGTACAAGCACACACAAGCAAGCACAAGCACAATACCATAATAGGGTATCCTTAACCATGTCAGAACATAATTAGCTTATTCAATTCATATATCATATGCAATTCGGGCACTCAAAACATAGCTCAAGGTTTCGGTATAGCCTATAGGAATCATATCTTAATCTGCAATTTTTGCACATATCCTACAATCAAATCGCATGCAATAATAACAAGGATATGCTTCGAAAACAACAAACCAACAACAGGGATCTCTAGAGAAACTGATGAGGCAAGATCCTACCCCTCTTGTCTCTGAACAATAAGCTATTCCTTTACCTTTATTTAATATTTCCGAACCACCTATAGTATCACAAGGCAAAGACAAAACCAAACTAAGCATGCATACGCAATAACCAATTGAATACTCTATTTTCTTACCAATTCTCCTCACCAAACCTATCAAAAACCAGTGGTCAGATGGTGCAGGTGCCTCTTGTTTTGATATATGATGTGATAGCCAAGAACTTAACGCAGATTCAACCTGAATTATCACCCAGTTTAACTATGTATATTTCGGCACTAAGCATAGGACACAGGATAGTTTGCAATTTCATGTTAGCAAGGTGTAAGTGTTGTGATTTCATGCTAACAAAGAGGGACTAAGTGTTTATAACTTATACAATCAAAACAAACAAGATCAGAATCCAATAGGTTCATCTATTGATTAAGATAGGCAACAGTAGGGTAAGAGTAAGGCATACTGATTTTATGTATAGAAAAGATTCAAAGGATGAATTCATGATTTTATAACATGATTAGATGTCAAACAATTATACGAACAAGAGGAACAATAACAGAAATCAATTAAAGACAGAATCACACAATCATGAACCCTAATCTCGTCGAAATTTGAATTATTTTATGATAACAAACAACTAACCTCCCGATAAAAAATCAAAAAGTTTTGGAAAGGGGATGGAGAGATCTTTCCAACAAGCTATTATTCACAAGAATCCAACAAAGGATGAGAGAGTTATACTATTTTGAAGTTCAATTTTGGTAACTCCGTCAAAATTTGATTTAACTTTAAACAAAAAAGCTAACCTTCAAACAAAAAAAAAATTATTTTTGGAAATAAGATAAAGAAATCATTCCAACAAGCTAGAATTCGCATGAATCCTACAATGGATGAGAGAGTTATGCTATTTGGAAAGTAGATGCAGTGAGCTTTCCAACATGCTATTATTCGTAGGAATCAGATAAACGATGAGAGAGTTATGCTTGTTTGAAGTTTCAGCGGATTTCTGTAAAAATTGGGAGGTGTAGGGTTTTTAGATCTTACAAATTTTGTGTATTTTTTGTATAAGATTTTTGTGTTGCTGACTTCCGATTTATATAAGGTGGTTATGAGAATAAAGTCCCTACCTTAAAGGCTTAATTAAAGTAAGAAAATTATCAAAATTAAATTCTGTAATAATCCCCCCTTAAACTTAGGGTTTTTATTTTCTAGAGTAATTACCAACAAATAAAAAATTATTTTAAAAGGAATTAATTCCATAAATAATTACTATACATCTCTTATCAATTTTGGCCATCACACATTCTTTTCTTCAGGGAAAAAAAAGTCTTTTTCACTTGCACTAGCTTCTGGACTTCTAGGACTAAAAATTCAGGGTCCCACATTCTCCCCTCCTTACAAGAATTTTGTCCTCAAAATTTAGCCACAAGTACCTAAGCAAAAAGATAAGGGAATTTTGCACTCATAGATTCCTCAGTCTCCCAAGACTATTCTTCAATTTGGTCATTACGCCAAACAACTCATACCATAGGCACGTTTCGACTGAGAAGCTGTCAAACTGACCGATCTAGTATGACAACTGGTTGTATGAGATAGGATAGGTCTTCAGCGATTACAACTGGGGGTTTTTAGAGCACGTGAGCAGGGTCTTGCACATACTTTCTCAATATTGGAATGGGAAACACGTAGTGAATTCTTTCCATATTTGGAGGTAAGGCAAGTCGGTAGGCAATAAGGTCGATCCTCTCAATGATGTTAGATGGACCATTGTAATGAGGTGCTAGCTTACCTCGATGCTGAAAAAGAAGAACTCCTTTCCATATGGCTACCTTCAGAAACACTTTGTCACCTACCGCAAATTCCAGCTCCCTTCGTCAATTATCGGCGTAGTTTTTTAGCCGATTCTGGGTTGTTTTTAGCCATTGTCGAATCAAGTTCAACTGCTTTGTTGCTTGATCAATCAATTCTGGATTGTCTAGGTGTCTGTTGCCTACTTTATTCCGGAAAATCAGAGTTTTGCAATGTCTCCCATATAATGCTTTATAAGGTGCCGTACCGATGCTTACATGAAAACTATTATTGTAAGCAAATTCAACCAATGGCAGGCATCGATCTCAACCAGTATGCTGGTTCAACACACTTGCATGTAGCATGTCTTCAAGTGTCTGAATCGTCCTTTCTAATTGATCATCCGTCTGGGGATGAAATGCTATACTGAAATTCAATCTCGAACCCAGCATATTCTGGAATTTCTCCCAAAATCGTGCGGTGAAACGAGGATCACGATCTGAAACGATGGAAACTGGCACTCCATGAAATCGAACATTCTCGTCCAAGTAACGAACAACCAATTTCTCAGGTGTATCCGTCACACGTATAGGAAGGAAGTGTGCAGATTTAGTCAATCGATCCATAATCACCCAAATGGCATCGTATCCTCATTGCGATCTAGGCAAGCCGGTCACAAAATCCATTGTGACATGCTCCCACTTCCATTCTGGAATCGGGAGTGACAGAAGTAGACCAGTTGGTCGTTGATGTTTGATCTTCACTTATTGACATATGAGGCATCGGGCAACGAACTCAGAAATATGGCATTTCATGTTTGGCCACCAGTACTACTCCTTTAAATCTCAGTACATCTTAGTGCTTCCAGAATGGATAGCGAAGTTTGAACTATACGCCTCCAATAGAATAAGGTTACGAATATCAACATATTGTGGAACACATACCCGGTTTCTGAAGACAAGCACTTCGTCATCTCGTATTCTGAAATCACAAACTATGGCATCAACACCATTAGAAAGTTGCTTCTGAATTTCAATCAGTTTCGGATCCTCTAATTGCTGATTCCAGATTTCCTCAATCAAGGTAGGAGTGACTTCGATTCGTGCCAATAACGATCCAGAAAAATCAATGCCAAGATGCACACGATTAGCTTTCAAATCCAGCAACATAGGCATGTAATGGGTGCGCATGTAAGCAAAAACCGATGGGGAAGGAGGATGAAAATTTTGGCTCAAGACATCAGCATTAATATTTGCCTTTTTAGGATGATATTCGATGATCAAATCGTAGTTTTTAATCACGTCCACCCATCTTCGTTGTCTCATATTCAATTCTTTTTGCCTGAGGAGGTACTTCAGGCTTTTGTGGTCGGTGAAGATACGGCACATCTCGCCGTATAAGTGATGTCGCCATATTTTCAATGCAAACACCACAGCTGCGAGCTCCAAATCATATGTAGGATAGTTGCTTTCGTACTGTCATAACTGTCGGGAAGCATAAGCATCGACTTTCCCATCTTGCATCAATACGCATCCAAGTCCGGATTTCGACGCATCACTGTAAACCACATACTCCTTTCCGCAAATAGGTAAGGTAAAGATAGGTGCGGAAACTAACCGGTTTTTCAGTCCTTCAAAACTTCGCTGGCATTTCTCATTCCACACGAATGGCTCACCCTTGCACGTCAATTTTGTCAATGGTATGGAAAGCGACGAAAAATTCTCCACAAAGCGACAGTAGTATCCTGCTATGCCAAGGAAATTACGAACTTCGAACACAGTTCGCGGGGGTTCCCAAGCAACTTCAGCTTCAATCTTATTTGGATCAATTAACACAGCATGGGCGGAAACAATATGGCCTAGGAAACCAACTTTGCATAACCAGAATTGGCATTTGGAGTAGTTTCCAAACAACTACCGGTCCTTCAAAACATTCAGCACAATCTGCAAATGCTTAGCATGTTCCTCTTCGGATTTTGAATAATTCAGAATGTCGTCGATGAAGACTATCACAAATTTATCCAGGAACTCTTGGAACACACGGATCATCAGGTCCATGAACATAGCTGGTGCATTGGTCAAACCGAATGGCATAACCAGAATTCGTAGTGGTTGTATTGCGATATGAATGCGGTCTTCGGAATATCATCATCATGAACTCGCAATTGATGGTATCCAGATCTGAGGTCGATCTTGGAGAACACTACTGCACCCTGGAGTTGATCGGAGAAATCATCGATGCGTGGTCAGGGGTATTTGTTCTTCACAGTCACACGGTTCAACTGCTGATAATCGATGCATAATCGCAGCTATCCATCTTTCTTCTTTATGAACAAGACAGGTGCTCCCCAAGGTGATACACTAGGTCGGATAAAATCATTCCAGAAAATCTTCCAGTTGTGTTTTTAGTTCCTTCATTTCCGCAGGAGCCATACGATACGGAGGAATGGAAATCATATTCGTACCAAGCATTAACTCAATGTCGAATTCCACTTCCCTTGCAGGTGGTAAACCGGTTATGTCTTCTGGAAATATTTCTGGAAATTTGCGAACCACGGGAATAGAATCCAGATCCGAGGACTCTTTAGAAATATCATGTACGTGCGAGAGGTACTTTGTACATCCTTTGTTGATCAATTCCTTCACATCCAGCCAAGAAATCCCAAAATAAAATGGAAACAAGTAAAGGAGGAATCTTGAAAACCAGAAAAATAATCCAATCATAATTCATGTTATATGCGCAAGCAATCAATGAACGGATATGCTAATGTGATGCGATATCACCCCGCCGTGCAGCCTTGATCTCACACACTGGTACCACAGAGAGTGGATGTACCTAAACCTGAAAAATGATGAATACAATAGGATGAGATTATAAGAATCTCAGTAGGGTTACAACATCATAAGAACTATAGAAATCTTAAACATAAATCTCCAAAATAATATTATATCATTCCTACAAAATTACGGGTATCACGCAATTCAAAAATCAATCAAATGGATAGAGGCAAAACCAAGACTAAGGGTGGACTGCAAACAATTCAAAAAATCAGAAGTACACAGGTAGGTAAAACTCATCAGATTGCTCTCGGCAATAGGAAAAAGAATGGTCGTTCCCTTCCATGTGTGTTGTCCAAGGCTTACTGCACAAAGGTAAAAGGTTAGCACACAAGCTAATCAGTAAGCCTATTCATCCTGCCACACAAGGATAAGACACCCCAAGCCACACAAGGACAAGGGTATCCCAAACCACACAAGGAAAAGACTTCTAGCCACACAAGGACTAGAAATCCAGCACGCACATACTGGGGTTTGCCACCTATACAACTCCCATACCAGTAAGAGCCTCCCCTCTCCCAAGAAGCATTAGTGATTACGCCGAATGGCCATCAGAACAGGATCCTGACACACAAACATGTACAAGCACAAGCACAATGCCATAAAAAGGTATCCTCAATCATGTCAGAACACAATTTGCTTATTCAATTCAAGTATCATATGCAATTCGTGTAGTGACCCCAATTCCTACCTATTAAAATTTCCTCCAATTAAGCCCATTACCGCCATGAAATCCAAATAAGCCAGAAGACACCTAGATCCTATTTGAATCCCACAACGTTTACCCATTAAATTTTTTTGACTTTTAGCAAGATTGTTCTATCATTCTGGTATCATATAGAGTGAATAAAACATCAGCGGAAGTCTTCAAATTTAATTATTGGAATTATAACACACAAGTCCCATAGGGATCCAAATAACCAGCAAGAAATCCTCCAATATGTTCCAAAATATAACAAGCAAAACAAGGATCTTGAAAAACCAGAAAAGTAGTCCAATCTATGATCATATTGTATGCGCAAGCAACCAAGGAAATAGAAATGCAAAGTTGATGCAATATCGCTCCGTCTTGCAGCCTTGATCTCACACACTGGTACCATGAACAGTGAATGTACCTAAGCCTAAAAAAATGATGGAAACAACATAATGAGATTACAAGAATCTCAGTAGGTTCACAACATCATAAGATCTGCAAAAACCATAAACACAAATCTCCCAAACAATATCAGATCATTCCTAGCAACTAAAGGGGATCACGTAATTCAAGAATTCAGTTAAAAAGGTTAGGGCCGAATCTAAGGTTGAGGGGGGACTACAAATACTTACGAAAACTTAGAAGTACACAGGCAGGTAGAACTCATCAGATTGCTCTTGGCAATAAAAAAGAAAGACCATACGACTTGACAGGGCTTCCTACCACACAAGGACAGGGCTTCTGGCCTCACAAGGACCTGACATCCATCGAGCTCATGCTGGGGATTGCCACCCATACGACTCCCATACGACTCCCATACTAGTAAGAACCTCCCCTCCCACAAGGAGCATTAGCGCTTACCCTGAATGGCCACCGAAAAAGAATCCTGACACACAACATATACCAGCAAACACAAGCAAGTACAAAACATAATACCACCATAAGGTATCCTTAATCATGTCAGAACACAATCAACATGTTCAATACACACAACACATGAAAACTAGGTACTCGTATCCTATCTTAAAGGATTCGGTATAGCCGAGGATCGCATCTTGCTCCGCAGTTCAAGAATTTCTACTATGACATATGCGTATACAACAATACATGTAAAGGCATTGAAATTAACAAGCAAACAACAAGGATCTCTGGAGAAACTGATGAGGCTTAGATTTTACCTCTCATTTCTCTGAACACGAAGTTATTTCCTTGTTTTTATTCAATAATTGTGCACTTCCTATAGCATTACAAGGCAAAGCCAAAACCAAAGTAAGTATGCATATCCAAGATCCAATTAAATACCCTATTTCCTTACCAATTTCACTCACCAAACCTATCAGAAACCAGTGATCATATGCCACAGGTACCTTCCCCTTGGATATATTATGTGATAACCAAGAACTTAACAAGAAACAACCTGAATTACCATCCTTAATTATTATACAATTTTCGGCACTAAGAATAAGGCAATAGGGCAAGTTGCGATTTCATGTTAACAAGTTGTAGGAGTTGCGATCTCATGTTAGCAAGGAAGGATTAAGGGTTTATAACATGTATAATCAAAAGAAACAAGATCAAAATCTAATAGGTTAATCAATTGATCAAGATAGGCAACAATAGGGCAGTAGGGCAAAGGTAGGGCATACTGATTTCATGTATAGGAAAGATTCAAAGGATGAATTCATGATTTTTCACTATGAATGGATATTAAACAGTCATACGAATAAAGGTAATAACATCAGAGATCAATCACAGCAGAATTATAAAGATTTGAAAACCTAATTCTTCTGAATTTTGATTTATCTTTAGAGAAAGAAATACTAACCATCAGAAGAAAAAACCAATGATGGTTGGAAAAAGAATTAACTGCGCTTTCAAACAAGCCATTATTTGCAGGAATTCGACAAATGATGAGAGAGTTATGCTTGTTTGAAGTTCAAGAAGATTTTGGCAGTTCTGCCGAATTTTGATTTAACTTTAGAGAATCAAAGATTGACCTTCAGACAAAAAATGAAATATGGTTGAAACGAAGATGAGAGACTTATTTTTACAACAAGCTATTATTTTCAGGAATCCAGCAAAAGATGAGAGACTTATGCTTTGTTTGAAGTTCAAGAAGATTTAGGCAGTTTCGCCAAATTTCAATTTAACTTTAGAGAAAGAAATTCTAATCTTAAGACTACAACCCACATATGGTTGGAAACAGGATGAAAAGAGCTTTCCAACAAGATAATATTTTTAGGAATCCGACAAACGATGAGAGAGTTACGTTTATTTTAAGTTCAAGAAGATTTCGGCAGAAATTGGGAGGTGTAGGGTTTTTATATCCTATGAATTTTGTGTGTTTTCTGTTTAAAATTTTTGTATGGCTGACTTCCTCTTGATATAAGATGGTTATGAAATTAAAATTCCTATCTTCAATGCTTAATTAAAGTAAGCTAATTATCAGAATTAAATTATATAATTATCCCCCCTTAAATTTTAATTATCAGAATTAAATTCTATAATTAGTGTCCCCTTAAACTTAAGGTTTTTATTTCCTAAGGTAATTATCAACCAATAAAGAATCAATTTAAAGGAAATTAATACCAGAAATAATTACTATACATCCATTACCAACTTCGGCCATCACATATCCTTTTCTTCAGGGGAAAATGGTATTTTTCTCCTGCACTGACTTCTGGACTTTTAGGACTCAAAATTCAGGGTCTCACAATTCGGGCACTCAAACCTATCAGAAACTAGGGGTCAGATGCTGCATGTGCCTCCCCTTTTGATGTGTGATGTGATAACCAAGAACTTAACAAGATTCAACCTAAATTATCACCCAATTTAACTATGTATATTTCGGCACTAAGTATAGGACACATGATAGTTTGTGATTTCATGTTAGCAAGGTGTAAAGGTTTCAATTTCATGCTAACAAAGAGTGATTAAGTATTTATAACTTATACAATCAAAAGAAACAAGATCGGAATCCAATAGATTCATCAATTGATAAAGATAGGAAACAATAAGGAAGGGTTAGGGCATACTGATTTTATATATAGAAAAGATTCAAACGATGAATTCAAGATTTTATAACATGAATAGATGCCAAACAATCATACGAAGAAGAGGAATAATAATAGAAATCAATTGAAGACAGAATCACACAATCAATAACCCTAATCCCGTCGAAATTTGACTTATCCTACAATTTAAAAAACTAACCACCTTAAAAAAACAAATATTTCTGGTAAGAGAATGAAGATAGCTTTTCAACAAGCTATTATTCACAAGAATCTGACAAAGGATGAGAGACTTATGCAATTTTGAAGTTTAAGCAGATTTTGGCAATTTTGATGAAATTTGATTTATTTTTTAACAAAGAGAAATTAATCTTGAAACAAAAACCCAAATATTTATGTAAATAAAATGAAGAAATATTTACAACAAGCTATTATTTGCAAGAATTCTACAAAGGATGAGAGAGTTATGTTATTTTGAAGTTCAAGCAGATTTTGACAATTCCGCCGAAGTTCGATTTAATTTTCAACAAAGAAAAACTAACCTCAAAACTAAAAACAAAAAATTTTTGGTAAGAAAATGAAGAGAGCTTTCCAACAAGCTATTATTCGCAGGAGTCCAATAAATGATGACAGAGTTATGCTTGTTTGAAATTCCAGCGGATTTTAGTAGAAATTGGGAGGTGTAGGGTTTTTTGGTCTTATGAATTTGGTGTGTTTTCTGTTTAAGATCTTTGTGTGGCTGACTTCCTATTTATATAAGGTTGTTATAGGATTAAAATCCCTACCTTAAAGGCTTAATTAAACTAAGATAATTATCAGAATTAAATTCTGTAATTATCCCCCTTTAAACATAAGGTTTTTATTTCCTAGGGTAATTATCAACCAATAAAGAATCAATTTAAAAGGTAACACCAGAAATAATTACAAGATATCTCTTACCAATTTTGGCCATTACACATCCTTTTCTTCAGGGTCAAAATGGTCTTTTTCATCTGCATTGGTTTCTGGACTTCTAGGACTCAAAATTCAGGGTCTTATATATATATATATATATATATATATATATATGTCACAACCCGAATCCCAAACTGTCAACTCAATGGGCCTATATGTCTTTGTGCGTATGATGGATGACAACTGCAGCACTCTGTTGGGGCTTCTAACCATACTGTCCAAAAGATGCATCTTGTTACAAATGATCACATTACACAACATTGATAAACTCAAGACCTTACCCACTCCTTTCCAATATGGGATTAGGTAACACTTGACCCCTTACGTAGGTTAAATCTCATAAAGTGGGTCAGTCTGGATCAATAGACCAATTTAAGGTCTTAAAATTGTAAAATCACCAATACTACTACCTTAATATTTTATAATCATTAATAATTAATTATGAAAAATCTTTAATAATAAATAATATCTAAAAAATAGCATGAACTAAACCATAGGTCTATAAATGATTACAAATTTATATGATAAGGCTCGTTAACCTCAATGGTCCTCCCTTGGGTTTCTCAGCCCAAGTAGGTCAAAAATAATTTTAGGGGTTAGACTAATCGAGGGGATAAAACATTTATATTATGAATTCTCTTTTGTCACTAAAAAATTGTATAATATATAATCTTATTTATATTGTGTGACTCTGATCCTTTCCTTGATAGATGTCCTATAAGTCCAAGTACTAGTATAGCTGAAATGACCACTTTGCCCCTGAAGAAATGGATGTGTGGTAGTCATAAATGGTATTAAAGGTTATTTCCATTTTTGGTTCATTTCATGTTCTTCCTATTCCATTTCTTTCCTGTTTCATTTCTATCCAAAATGGTTTATTCCTTATTTTTAAGAGATAATTTCAGAATTAAATGTTGACATTATCTATTTATGTTTAGCTTAAAAGTTTTTAAAATTAATCCTATTAAATCATATAAGCATAATTGTGAGACCACAAATTTCGAGTCCTAGAAGTCCAGAAACCAGTGCAGGTGAAAAGACGATTTTACCACTGAAGGAAAGGTTGTGTGATGGCTGAAATTTGTAAGAGTAGTATGGTAGTAAATTCTGGTATAAATTCCCTTTAATCTAAGTCCTTATAGATAGATAATTGCCTTAGAAATTAAAATCCCAAATAATAAGGGAAGATAATTAAAAAATTTAATTATCTGGTAATTATCTTTTTTTTAATAAAATCTTAAAAGTAGTAATAGTAATTATATACCCATTCATTATAAATAGGAAGCCAACCTCACAAAAATCATTCAGAGAAAACATACAAAATTCATATAAGCTTAAAACCCTACACCTCCCTATAGCCGCCAAAATTCGCTAAAACATTAAACCAGCATAACTTTCTTATCGTTCATCGGATCCCTGAAAATAATAGCTTGTTGGAAATCTCTCTTTATCTTCTTTCCAACCATATTTTTTTTTTGTCAGGAGGTAGGTATTTCTTTCTCTAAAGATAAATTGAAAATCGGCGGCGGAATTAGGTTTTTGCTAAATCTTCTTGAACCTCAGAATAGTATAACTCTCTCATTTTTTTTCGGATCCCTACAAATAATAGCCTGTTGGAAAGCTCTTTTCATCCTCTTTCCAACCATATATATTTTGTTATTTAGACGTAAATATTTTCTCGACTAAGGTTATGTCAAAAATCAGAGACGAAATTAGGTCTTTTTTTTTAGATTTCTACAGTTTTTGTCTTCGGTTGATTTCTGTTGTCGATTTGTGTGTTCTTATGATTGCTTAGCATCTATTCATGATGTATGATCATGAATTTATTTTTTTTAAACTTCTCTATGCTTAAAGTCAAAATTGTCCTATGCCCTACTTTTAGCGACGAAATTTGCATAGTTGATTGGAATGGTAATTCAGGTTGAATCTTGTTAAGTTCCTGGCTATCACATCACATATCCAAGGGGGAGGCACCTGCAGCATCTGATCACTGGTTTCTGATAGGTTTGGGGAGTAGAATTTATAAGGAAATAGGGTATTTAATTGATTAATGAATATACATGCTTAGTTTGTTTTTGTCTTTGCCTGGTGATAATATAGGTGGCTCGAAATTACCTAATAAAGGCAAAGGAGTAGCTTCTTGTTCAGAGACAAGAGAGGTAGGATCTACGCCTTAACAGTTTCTCCAGAAACCTCTGTTATTTTCTTGAAATTTTTGATACTTGCCCTTGTTATGTTGCATGAGATTGATTTTAGTCTGAGAGTATGAATTTCAGATTGAGATATGGATCTCATAGGCTATATCGAACCCCTGAGTTAGATATGGATCTCATATGCTGATTGTATTCTGACATGATTGAGGATACCCTGTTGTGGTATTATGCTTTGTACTTGCCTATGTGTGCTTGTACGTGTTTGTGAGTCAGGATTCTTTTCGGTGGCCATTCGGGGTAAGCCCTGATGCTCCTAGGGAGAGGAGAGGTTCTTACTGGTATGGGAGTTGTATAGGTGGAAAACTCCAGCATGCGCGCATTGGATATCTGTCCTTGCAAGGTCGGAACCCTGTTCTTACGAGGCAGGAAGCCCTTATCCTTGCGAGGTTTGGAATGCCCTGGTCCTTGTGTGGCTTGGGAAGACTTGTTCGTGTGTGGCAAGATGACTTGTCCTTGTGAGGCAAGATGAATAGGCTTACTGATTAGTTTGTGTGTTAACCATCTACCATTTGAGCAGTCAGTCTTGGACAACATAGGTGGAAGGGGATGGCCTTTCTTCTTCATTGCTGAGAGTAATTTGATGAGTTCTACCTGCCTGTGTACTTCTGATTTTTCAGAAGTGTTTGTAGTCCTCCCTCAACCATAGATTCGGCCCTAACCTCTTTTTAATTGATTCTTGAATTATGTGATCCCCTTTAGTTGTTTAGGAATGATCTAATGTGAATTGGGAGATATGTGTTTAAGATTTCTGCAGATCTTATAATGCTGCATTCCTATTGAGATTCTTGTAATCTCATACCGTTATTTTTACTATTTTTCAAACTTAGGTACATCCACTGTCCGTGGTACCAGTGTGTGAGATCAAGGCTGCACGGCGGGGAGATATAACATCACATTTACATACTTGTTTACTTGCACATATAACATTAATGATTAGGCTACTTTCTGGTTTATTTTCAGATCCCTCCTTTGCTTGCTATTTCCCAAATATGTTGGAGGATTTCTTGCTGATTGTTTGGATCCCTATGGGACTTGTGTGTTATGAACCCAATGATTTAATCTAAAGACTTTCGCTGATGTTATATTTACTCCGTATGTTACCAGAATATTTATCCAATATCATGCTCCAATTATTGTTAAACATTAGAATAAACATGCTATAAAAATCAGAAGTTAATGGTAAACCTGGTGAGATTCAGATAGGTTCTAGGTGTCATTTGGGTGTATTTGGGTTTCACGGCGGTGATGACCTTACTCAGAGCAAATAGTAATAATTAGGAATTGGGGTCGTCACAGGTTTGGTAGCGGAGCATAGTTTAGGGAAAATAATTTGTTATATGTAAACTTATTTGTTGATTTTGGTGTTTGTAGGTAAGAACATGCGCACATACTCACTCACTTAGGGGCTAATACCGAAAGTGAATTAATGCTAAAATGGGATTGATTTGTAAGATTTAAATGATGAGAATGATAATCTGATGTGATGTTTTTTCGTGTATGTTCTTATGCCTTGTATGCCATGATATGTTTTGGTAAGTGTTTGCTGTCTTTCTTATTATTTCTGAGAATGTGTGTGTTGATTGATGCATGCTGCCGAGTGTCCCTATTTGACTCCTGTATTGCTGAATGTATATGTATGTGATTGCTGGTGTGTATTGCCGAATATGGATGTTGTGTGAAACCATGCTTGCTTAATGTTTGATGATGATTTCCGAGAGTATATACGAGTGTTGATGTAATTGCCGAGAATACCTTTGCATATGTGCATGAGATTTCCGAAAATTTGTTTGTTGCTTTCCAGCATATGTTTATCGTCCAGTGCACACCTCTCCACCAGTACCACTTATGTTTATCATATTTAGTTGTATATGGAGTAATAATGGTGTATTCGTGTAGTATGGCACGCTCGAGGCTACAAAGGGATCAACGGGGTAGGTTTGAAATTCAGGGTGAACAGAAAGCTGTTGAGCAAGAAGAGCCGAATGCACAAAATGAGCAGGAAGGGCATGTTGATCCCGAAAACCAACCTGAGGCACCAGCCATTGATCCTGTCATGGCACAAATTTTAACCATATTACATGGAATTGCTGCAATCAGTAGCGAATGGAGGTGCAATTTCAGAATGCTTCTGCGCCTGCACCAGTGGAAGAACCTATTCCTCCATTTGAACCTGTACATCCGACACAACATAAAAAGGCAGAGAGACTTCCTGTTATGATTTCAAAATTGCTGAAGGAAGCTCGACAACTTGAATGTAAAGATTTTGGTGGTTCAGCCGCAGCCGCAGCCTCTCGTGAGTGGATAGACACTTTATGCCGAGTATCCTTGTTCTTGCGTATCTAGGATGATGACAAAGTTTTTATTGCTACATTCTTACTTGAGGGAGAAGCCCTTGCATGGTGGACATCTGTTAGCTTGAGATTCGGCGATTGTTTGCCAACTTGGGAGGAATTCTGGTATGAATTCGACGAAAGATTTTATATGAGATTCCATAAAAGCAAGCAGCGGCAAGCTTTTTACAAACTTGAACAAGGCACCTGTTCGGGGCTGGAATATGAGAAAATGTTGAGAGAGTTGTCCCGATTTTCACCAGAAGAAGATCGTACACCATACCAACTTGCGAGACGATTTCAGGATGGGTTGAGTACTGAACTCAAAACCATCATTGGTACGACAGCGGTGCAGAATTTGCAAGAACTAATTGTTGCCGCGTCTGATGCCGAAAAGATTGTGCAAACCAAGAAGCCATCTGCAGCCACTAGTGGCGGATCCTATAGGTGAGATTCGAAGTTCAATCGACGAACGGGACCCTATCTTTTAAGGTCCTATCCTCCAAAAATTAGTGGCAATGGAAATACCAACAGAAAAAAATTTTCTGGTTCAAATTCCAATGGATCTTCGTGGAATTCTCAGCGACGTCGATGTTACAATTGTGGCGAGATAGGACATGTTCAGAGGGAATGCCCGAAACCAAGGCAAATCACAGGTCTAGCAAACGCAGGCTGAGGTAGGAATGCCAACCCCGACAGACCACCAACACGCGCACTAGGAGGACCACCCAACGGATCCACAAGCAAGGTGCAACCAAGACCAACAAGGCTCTTCACCTTAACTAATGTCGAGGCTAGTCCTGATGTGGTGATAGTCTTCATCGATGACCTTCTGATTTACTCAAAATCGGATAAGGATCATACTATGCACTTGCATATTGGCTTAAAATCCTGAAGGATTGACGGTTGTTTGCAAAGTACTCATAATATGAATTCTTGTTACGCAAAATTAGTTTCCTTGGCCATATTTTTTCCACCCAAGGTGTGTTAGTTGATCCAAATAAGATTGAAGCCGTGATTGCTTGGGAACCTCCGCGAAGTGTGTTCGAAGTTCGTAGTTTCCTTGGTTTAGCAGGATACTACCGTCGCTTTGTGGAGAATTTTTCATCGCTTGCCGGACCATTGAAAAAACTGACACGCAAGGGTGAGCCATTTGTATGGAACGAGAAATGCCAGCAAAGTTTCGAAGAGCTAAAGAATCGGTTAGTTTCCGCACCTATCTTTACCCTACCTATTTGCAGAAAGAAGTATGTGGTTACAACGATGTGTAAAAATCAGGCCTTGGATGCGTATTGATGCAAGATGGGAAAGTCATCGCCTACGCTTTCCGACAATTGCGACTGCACGAGAGCAACTACCTACGCATGATTTGGAACTTGCAGCCGTGGTGTTTGCCTTAAATATATGGCAAGACGTGCCGAATCTTCACTCACAACAAAAGCCTGAAGTACCTCCTCACGCAAAAAGAATTGAATATGAGACAACGAAGATGGGTGGAGCTGATTAAAGACTATGATTTAATCATCGAATATCATCCTGGAAAGGCGAATCTTGTTGCTGATGCCCTGAGCCGAAAGTATCATCCACCTTCCCTATCATTTTTGGCCTACATGTGCACCCACTACCTGCCGATGATGTTGGAATTGAAAGATAACCGTGTGCATCTTGGCACCGATTTTTCTGGTTCGTTGTTGGCACCAATCGAAGTCGCACCTACCTTAATTGAAGAAATCTGGAATCAACAATTAGAGGATCCGAAATTTAGTGAAATTCGGAAGCAACTTGCTGATGGTGTTGAGGCCATAGTTCATGATTTCAGAATACGAGATGACGAAGTACTAATCTTCAGAAACTGGGTATGTATTCCACAAAATGTTGATATTCATAACCTTATTCTATCAAAGGTGTATAGTTTGAAGTTCCCTATTAATCCTGGAAGCACTAAGATGTACCGAGATTTGAAGGAGTAGTATTGGTCGCCAAACATGAAACGTCATATTGCTGAATTCGTCGCCCGATGCCTTGTATGTCAACAAGTAAAGATCGAACATCAAAGACCTGCTGGTCTACTTCAGTCACTCTCGATTCCAGAATGGAAGTGGGAGCATGTCACAATGGATTTTGTGACTGGTTTGCCTAGATCACAGCGAGGATACAATGCTATTTGGGTGATCGTGGATCGACTGACGAAATCTGCACACTTTCTTCCTATACGTTCGATAGATACACCAGAAAGATTGGCAGTTCTTTACTTGGACGAGATTGTTCGATTGCATGGAGTACCAGTTTCTATTATTTCAGATCGTGACCCTCGTTTCACCTCATAGTTTTGGGAAAAATTCCAGAATGTACTCGGTTCAAGATTGAATTTCAGAACAGCATTTCATCCCCAGACCGATGGTCAATCAGAAAGAACGATTCAGACACTCGATGACATGCTATGAGCGAGTGTGTTGGATTAGCAAACCGGTTGGGATCGATGCCTGCCATTGGCAGAATTTCCTTACAATAATAGTTTCCATGTAAGCATCAGTATGGCACACTATGAAGAACTATATGGGAGGCATTGCGTAACTCCCACTTTCTCGAATGAAGTAGGCGAAAGATGCCTTGACAATCCAGAATTGATTGATCAAGCAACGGATCAGTTGAACTTGATCCGACAATGGCTAAAAACAGCCCAGGATCGGCAGGAAAGCTACGCCAACAATCGATGAAGGGAACTGGAATTTGCGGTACGAGACAAAGTATTTTTGCAGGTCGCCCCATGGAAAGGAGTCCTTCGTTTTCAGCAGCGAGGTAAGCTAGCACCTCGCTACATTGGTCCGTATGACATTGTCGAAAGAATCGGCCCTATTGCCTACCGACTTGCCCTACCTCAAAATATGGAAAGGATTCACAACATATTTCATATTTCAATGTTAACAAAGTATGTGCGAGATCCTGCTCATGTGCTTAAAGAACCGCCAGTTGAAGTTTCTGAATACCTATCCTATCCCTTACAGCCAGTTGCCATACTAGATCGGTCAGTTCGACAGCTTCACAGTCGAAGTGTGCCTATTGTATGAATTGTTTGGCGTAATGGCCAATTGAGAAACAGTCTTGGGAGACTGAGGAATCTATGCGTGCAAAATTTCCTTATTTTTTGATTATGTACTTATGTTAAAATTTCAAGGACGAAATTTCTGTAAAAAGGGGAAGATGTGAGACTCCAAATTTTGAGTCCTAGAAGTCCAGAAGCCAGTGCAGGTGAAAAGATGATTTTTCCTCTGAAGGAAAGGATATGTAATGGTTCGTTGAAACTTTAAACAAGCATAACTCTCTTATCGTTCATCGGATCCCTGAAAATAATAGCTTATTGAAAATCTCTCTTCATCCTCTTTGCAACTATCTTTGTTTTTTTTTCAGGAGGTTAGTATTTATTTCTTTAAATATAAGTTGAAAACCGGCGGTAGAATTAAGGTTTTGCCAAATCTTCTTGAACTTCAGAATAGCATAACTCTCTCATCGTTTGTTGAATCCCTACAAATAATATCTTGTTGGAAATCTATTTTCATCTTCTTTCCAACCATATATGTTTTATTATTTGGAAAAAAACATTTTCTTGTCAAAGGTTAAGTCGAAAAATGATGACGGAATTAGGTCTTTGTTTTTTAGATTTCTACAGTTTTTGTCTTTGGTTGATTTTTGTTGTCGTTTCACGTGTTCTTATGATTGCTTCGCATCTATTTATGACGTATGATCATAAATTTCTTTCTTTTAAACTTCTCTATGCTTAAAGTCGAAATTGTCCTATGTCCTACTTTTAGCGACGAAATTTGCATAGTTGATTGGAATGGTAGTTCAGGTTGAATCTTGTTAAATTCTTGGCTATCACATCACATATCCAAGGGGGAGGCACCTTCAGCATCTGATCACTGGTTTCTGATAGGTTTGGTGAGTGGAATTTGTAAAAGAAAACATACCTCATCAGTTTCTCCATAGATCCTTTTTGCTTGTTGATGTTTCGGTTGTGTTCCTTGATGTATATACATGCTTAGGGTTTGATATACATGATTGCGAATTGGTTTGTGATTCCCTAGGCAGTTTCGAATCCCTAAACGAGGATATGTGTGCCTATTTCTGTTGCGCTATGTGCATTGGACTTGCTAATTGTGTTGTGATGTGATTTAGGATGCTCTATTGTGGTTATATGCCTCGTACTTGCTTGTGTTTGCTTGTACTTGATTGTGTGTCAGGATCCTCTTCCGGTAGCCACTCAGGGTAAGTGACTGATGCTCCGAGTGAGAAGAGAGGTACTTACTGGAATGGGAGTAGCATGGGTGGAATTCCCCAACAAGAGCTCGTTGGATGCCAAGTCGTTTTATGGCTAACAGCCTAGTCCTTGTATGGCTAGTTACCTTGTCCTTGTATGGCAAGAAGCTCTTATCCTTGTGTGGCAAGATGCTCTTATCCTTGTGTGGTTTGGATGCCTTTGTCCATCTGTGGCTTCGATGTCTTATTCTTGTATGGCAAGATAAATAGGCTTGCTGAATAGATTGTCTTCTAACTATTTACCTTTTGTGCAGCTAAGCCTTGGACAACATAGGTGGAAGGCGATAGCCTTTCAATTATTCAAATCAGATGATGAATTACCTACCTATGTACTTCTACTTTTAGAAGTGTTCTTAGTCCACCCAAAGCCTTGTTACTTTCGGACCTACCCTATTATGTGTCTGCATGTTGATTGCTTGATCCCTAAAATAGCATATGCGATTTTAGTTGTTGATTAGGAAATATTTTTTTAGATTTCTGTAGATCTTGTCATATTGTGACCTTACTGAGATTGTTGTAATCTCATTCCGTTGTTTTTTTCTTTTTTGGGCTTATGTACATCTTCTGCCAATGGTACTGGGGTGTGAGATCAAACCTGCATTATGGGACGATATTGCATCACATTCGCATACCTCCTTCTTTACTGATTGCTTGCACATATACCCCTAATCATGCAATTTGATTAGACTACTTCCGGTTCAATAGATCCCTCGTATTCCTACTTATTTATGAAATGTATTTGAGGGAAACTTGCTAGATTTTGAGACTCCTTTGGAATTTTTGTGCTTTGGTTCTTTTCTTTAACTATAAAGACTTCCACTAATGTTTTTATTCACTTTGTATGTTACCTAAAGGTATGTCTAATATTAACATGATGTGAGACCCTGAATTTTGAGTCCTAGAAGTCCATAAACTAGTGCATGTGAAAATGACCATTTTGTTCCTGCAGAAAAGAATGTGTGATGGCCGAAATTTGTAAGGGATGTCTACTAATTATTTATGGTACTAATTCATTTTAAATTGATTCTTTATTGGTTGATAATTACCTTAGGAAATAAAAACTCTAAGTTTAAGGGGGGATAATTATTTTATTTTAATTAAGCCTTTAAGGTAGGGATTTTAATCTCATAACCACCTTATATAAATAGGAAGTCAGCCACACAAAATTCGTAAAACCTAAAAACCTTACAGCTCGCAATTTCTGCTGAAATCCGCTGGATTCAAACAAACATAACTTTATCGTCGTTTATCGGATTCCTGCGAATAATAGATTATTGGAAAGATCTCTTTATCTTCTTTCCAACCATCTTTTTTTTTTGGGAGTTTAGTTTTTCTTTGTTAAAAGTTAAATTGAATTTTGGTGGAATAGCCAAAATTTGTTTGAACTTCAAAATAGCTTAACTCTCTTATCCTCTGTCTGATTCTTACTAATAATAGCCTGTTGGAAAGCTCTCTTCATCCTGTTTCAAGAAATGATTGTTTTTTGTCAGGAAGTTAGTTTTTCTTTATCATAAAATAAGTTGAATTTCGACAAGATTAGGGTTTAAGATTGTGTGATTCTGTCTTCAATTGATTTCTATTGTTTTTCCTCTTGTTCGCATGATTGTTTGACATCTATTCATGTTATAAAATCATGAATTCATCCTTTGAATCTTTTCTATACATGAAAATCAGCATGCCTCCCTACCCTTGTCTTATTATTGCCTATATTGATCAATTGATTGATGAACCTATTGGATTCCAATTTTGTTTCTTTTGATTGTATAAGTTATAAACACTTAATCCCTCTTTGTTAGCATGAAATCACAACCTTTACACCTTGCTAACATGAAATCGCAAACTATTTTGTGTCCTATGCTTAGTGCCGAAATATACATAGTTAAATTGGGTGGTAATTCAGGTTGAATTTTGTTAAGTTTTTGGCTATCGCATCACACATCAAAAGGGGAGGCACCTGCGGCATCTGACCACTGATTTATGATAGATCTGGTGAGTGAAAATGGTAAGAAAATAGGGTATTCAATTGGTTATTGAGTATACATACTTAGTTTGGTTTTGTCTTTGCCTTGTGATACTATAGGTGGTTCGTATTTATTAAATAAAAGCAAAGAAATAGTTTATTCTTCAGAGATAAGAGAGGCAGGATCTATGCCTTATTGGTTTCTCCAAAGATCCCTGTTGTTTGTTTGTTATTTTCGATGCATGCTACTGTTATTATTGCATACGAGTTAATTGTAAGATATGTGCAAGAATTTCAAATTAAGATATGAATTCTATAGGCTATAGCGAACCCTTGAGTTAGGTTCTGAGTGCCTGAATTGCATATGATATATGAATTGAATAAGTTAATTGTGTTATGACATGATTGAGGATACCTTGGTATGGTATTGTGCTTATGCTTGCCTGTGTGTGTTTGTATATGTTTGTGTGTCAGGATCCTATTCCGATGGCCATTCAGGGTAAGCGCTGATGCTCTTTAGGAGAACGGACCCTCTTACTGGTATAGGAGTTGTATGGGTGGCAAACCCCAGCATACGCACGTTGGATGTCTAGTCCTTGTGTGGCTATAAGTCTTGTCCTTGTGTGGCAGGATGCCCTTGTCCTTGTGTGGCTTGGGATGTCTTGTCCTTGTGTGGCAAGATGAATAGGCTTACTGATTAACTTGTGTGCTAACCTTTTACCCTTTGAGCAGTAAGCCTTGGACAACACAGGTGGAAGGAATGGCCTTTCTTTTTCCTATTGCGAGAGCAATCTGATGAGTTTTACCTGCCTGTGTACTTCTGACTTTTGGAAGTGTTTGCAATCCACTTTCAGACTTAGTTTTGGTCCTATCCCTTTAATTGATTTTTGAATTGCGTAATACCCATAGATGTGTAAGAATGATCTAATGTTGATCGGGAGATTTGTATTTAAGATTTCTGTTGATCTTATGATATTGTGACCCTACTGAGATTCTTGTAATCTCATCCTGTTGTATTCACCATTTTTCAGACTTAGGTACATCCACTGTTCGTGGTACCAGTGTGTGAGATCAAGGCTGCACGGTGGGGCGATATCGCATCACATTAGCATACTTGTTCCTTGATTGCTTGCGCATATAACATGAATTATGATTGGACTATTTTTCTGATTTTCAGGGGTCCTCCTTTACTTGTTTCCGTTTTATTTTGGGAATTAACTTACTGGATGTTTGATCCTTATGGCACTTGTGAGTTGTGGATTCATTGATTTTATTTAAGTACTTCCGCTGATATTTTATTTACTCTGTAGGATACCAGAATACATGTCCAATATCATGCTCTAATAACTAATGCACATAACGAATGTACATGCTAAAAATTGAGAATTTGATAAGTAAGCCTTTTGGAATTCAGAAACATCCTTGTTCTTGGGCTTGTCTGAGTTTCATGGCAGTAATTGCCCTAATCGAAGCAATTAATAATAGGTTAAGATTTGGGGTCGTTAAAGGTTTGGGAACGGAGCATGGTTTTGTGTTTGTAGCTAAGAACATGCGCACACACTCACTCACTTAGGGGCTAGTACCGAAAGTAAACTAATGTTAAAAATGGATTGATTTGTAAGATTAAAATAATGAGAATGATAATCTGATTTGCTATGTGTTTATGAATGTTCTTATGCCTGGTATGCCTTGATGTGTTCTGATAAATCTTAATGTATTTACTGTCATTTCCGAATATGTGTTTTTGCCTTAATGTCGAGTGTCCCTCTGTGACTTATTATCATTGTCATTAAAGTTTGTTGCAATGATTTCCGAGAATGGTTTGTATGATAGTTTTGTTGCCGAATGCTTATGGGAGTGTTGGTGTAATTTCCGAGTGTGCTTCGCATGTGTACATACGATTTCTTAAACTTGTGAGTATTTGTGTGCAAGTGTATTTTGTTTTCCAGCATATGCATATTGTCCGGTCCATGTCTCTCCACCAGGTACCACTTTTTTTCATAATATTGTATTTAGTTATATGTTAAGTAACAATCGTATGTTTGTATAGTATGGCAAGGTTGAACGTTACAAGGGATCGACGGGGTAGGTATGATGCTCAGGTCGAACAGCAACCTATTGAGCAAGATGAGCCAAATGCACAAATTGAGCAGGGAGGGCAAGCTGAGCCCAAAAACCAACCTGAGGTACCAGCCACACCAGCTATCGAACATTTGATGGCACAAATCCTAAATGTATTGCAAGGAATTACTGCAAATCAGAAGCTTATGGAGGCGCAATTTCAGAATGCTCCTGCACCCACGCAATTCCACACCTACCCTTACCTTACCTATTTGCGGAAAGGAGTATGTGGTTTACAGCGATGCGTCGAAATCCGTACTTGGATGCGTATTGAGTTAAGATGGGAAAGTCGTTGCTTATGCTTCCCGACAGTTACGACTGCACGAAAACAACTACTCTATGCATGATTTTGAGCTTGTAGCCGTTGTGTTTGCATCGAAAATATGGCGATATTACTTATACGGTAACACGTGCCGTATCTTCACCGAACACAAAAGCCTGAAGTACCTCCTCACGCAAAAAGAATTGAATATGAGACAACGAAGATGGGTGGAGCTGATTAAAGACTATGATTTAATCATCGAATATCATCCAGGAAAGGCAAATGTTGTTTTCGATGCCTTGAGCTGAAAGTTTCATCCTCCTTCGCCATCAGTTTTGGCTTACATGCCCACCCATTACATGCCTATGTTGTTGAATTTAAAAACTAATCGTGTGCATCTTGGTATTGATTTTTCTGGATCACTATTGGCACGAATCAAAGTCACACTTGTCTTGATTGAGGAAATCCGAAATCAGCAAATAGAGGATCCAAAACTTATTGAAATTCGAAAGCAACTTTCTGATGGTGTTGATGTCATAGTTCGTGATTTCAGAATACGAGATGACGAAGTGCTTGTCTTGAAAAACCGGGTATGTGTTCCACAAGAGATTGATATTCGTAACCTTATTCTATCGGAGGTGTATAGTTCGAAGTTCGCTACTGATCCCGGAAGCACTAAGATGTACCAAGATTTAAAGCAGCAGTATTGGTGGCAAAACATGAAATGCCACATTGCTGAGTTTGTTTCCCAATGCTTCATATGTCAACAAGAAAAGATCGAACATCAACGACCCGCTGGTCTACTTTAGTCACTCTCGTTTCCAGAATGGAAGTGGGAGCATGTCATAATGGATTTTTTGCCGGCTTGCCTAAATCGCAGCGAGGATACGATGCCATTTGGGTGATTGTGAATCGATTGAAAAAATATGCACACTTCCTTCCTATACATGTGACGGATACACCTGAGAATTTGGCTGTTCGGTACGTGGACAAGAGTGTTCGATTGCAAGGAGTGCCAGTTTTCATCGTTTCACATCATGACCCCCGTTTCACCTCACGATTTTGGGAGAAATTCTCGAATATGCTGGGTTCAAGATTGAATTTCTGTAAAGCATTTCATCCCCAGATCGATGGCCAATCAGAAAGGACGATTCAGACACTCGAAGACGTGGTACGTGCGAGTGTGTTGGACCAGCAAACCGATTGGGTTCGGTGTCTTCCATTGGCAGAATTTTTTTACAACAATAGTTTTCATGTAAGCATCGGTATGGCACCTTACGAAGCATTATATGAGAGACGTTGCAGAACTCCCATTTGATGGAATGAAGTAGGCAAGAGACGCCTAGATAATCCGGAATTGATTGATCAAGCAACAGAGCAGTTTAACTTGATTCGAAAACGGCTAAAAACAGCCCAGAATCGGAAGAAAAACTACGCTGATAATCGATGAAGGGACCTAGAATTTTCGATAGGTGACAAAATGTTTTTGAAGGTCGCCCCATGAATTGGAGTTCTTCATTTTCAGCAGCGAGGTAATCTAGCACCTCGTTACATTGGTCCGTATGACATCGTCAAGAGGATCAGCCCTATTGCATACCGACTTGCCTTACCTCCAAATATGGAAAGAATTCAAAATATTTTTCACGTTTCAATATTGAGAAAGTATATGCAAGACCCATCTCACGTGCTCGAAGAACCCCCAGTTGTAATCGCTGAAAACCTATCCTATCTTGTCCAGCTAGTTGCCATACTAGATCGGTCAGTTTGATAGCTTCGCAGTCGAAGCATGCCTATGGTGCGAGTTGTTTAGCACAATGGCCAAATTGAGGAACAGTCTTGGGAGATTGGGAAATCTATTTGTGCAAAATTTCCTTTTCTGTTTGCTTAGGTACTTGTGCTAAAATTTCGAGAACAAAATTTTTATAAGGAGGCGAGGATGTGAGACCTTGAATTTTAAGTCTTAGAAGTCCAGAAGCCAGTGCTGGTAAAAAAAACCATTTTGTCCCTATAGAAATAGATGTGTGATGGCCGAAATTGATAAGGATGTCTAGTAATTATTTCTGGTATTAATTCCCTTTAATTTATTCTTTATTGGTTGATAATTACCTTAGGAAATAAAAACCCTAATTTTAAGAGGGGATAATTATATAATTTAATTCTAATAGTTATCTTATTTTAATTAAACCTTTAAGATAGGGATTTGAATCCCATAACTATCTTATATAATTAGGAAGTCAGCCACACAAACATTTTATACAGAAAACACACAAAATTAATAAGACCTAAAAACCCTACACCTCCTAATTTTTGCTGAAATCTGCTAGAACTTCAAACAAGTATAACTCTCTCATCGTTTATCAAATTCCTATGACTCTTAGCTTGTTGGAAAGATATTTTTATCTTCTTTCCAACCATCAATTATTTATCATTTGGAGGTTAGTTTTTTTTGGTTAAAATTTAAATCGAATTTTGGCAGAATTACCAAAATCTACTTGAACTTCAAAATAGAATAATTCTCTCATCCTTTGTCGGATTCTTGTGAATAATAATTTTTTGGAAAACTCTCTTCATACTCTTTCAAAAAATATTTGGATCTTTGTTAGTAAGTTGGTTTTTCTTTATTATAAGATAAGTCGAATTTTGACGGGATTAGGGTTCAAGATTGTGTGATTCTGTCTTCAATTGATGTCTATTGTTGTTCTTTTTGTTTGTATGATTTTTTGGCATCTATTAATGTTATAAAATCATGAATTCATCCTCAATATTTACTATACATGAAAATTAGTATGTTCTACCCTTGCCCTATTGTTGCCTATCTTGATTAATTGATGAACCTATTGGATTCCAATCTAGTTTCTTTTGATTGTATAAGTTATAAACACTTAATCCCTATTTGCTAGCATGAAATCACAACCCTTACACCTTGTTAACATGAAATCGCAAACTATCTTGTGTCCTATGCTTAATGCCGAAATATACATTTTTAAATTGGGTGGTAGTTCAGGTTGAATCTTGTTAAGTTCTTCGCTATCATATCACACATCAAAAGGGGAGTAACCTGCGGCATCTGACCAATGGTTTCTGATAGGTTTGGTGAGTGGAATTGGTAAGGAAATAGGATATTCAATTGGTTATTGAGTATGGATGCTTAGTTTGGCTTTGTCTTTACCTTGTGATACTATAGGTGGTTCGAAATTATTAAATAGAGGAAAAGAAATAGCTTATTGTTCAGAGACAAGAGAGGTAGGATCTATGTCTCATCGGTTTCTCCAGAGATCCCTGTTGTTTCTATGTTATTTTCGATGCATGCCCTTTTCATTATTGCAGGCGAATTGATTGTAGGATATGTGCAATAATTGCGGATTGAGATATGAATCCTGTAGGATATACTAAACTTTTGAGTTAGGTTTTAAGTGCCCAAATTGCATAAGATATGTGAATTGAATAAGCTAATTGTGTTCTGACATGATTGAGGATACCCTGTTATAGTATTATGCTTGTGCTTGTCTGTGTGTTCTTGTACATATTTGTGTGTCAGGATCCTGTTCTGATGGCCATTCGGGGTAAGCACTGATGCTCCTTAGGAGAGGGGAGGCTCTTACTGGTATGGGAGTTGTATGGGTAGCAAACCCTAGCATGCGCGTGCTGGATGTTTAGTCCTTGTCTGGCAGGATGCCCTTATCCATATGTGGTTTGGGATACTCTTGTCCTTGTGTGGCAGGATGAATAGGCTTACTAATTAGCTTGTGCGCTAACCTTTTACCCTTTGTGCAGTAAGCCTTGGACAACACAGGTGGAAGGGGACGACCTTTCCTTTTCCTATTGGCGAGAGCAATCTGATGAGTTTTACTTGCCTGTGTACTTCAGATTTTCGGAAGTGTTTGCAGTCCACCCTTAGCCTTAGTTTCGGCTCTATCCTTTTAATTAATTTTTGAATTACGTGATACCCATAGATTTGTAGGAATGATCTAATATTGTTCGGGAGATTTGTGTTTACGATTTCTATAGATCTTATGATGTTGTGACCCTACTAAAATTCTTGTAATCTCATCCTGTTGTATTCACCATTTTTCAGGCTTAGGTACATCCACTCTCCGTGGTATTAGTGTGTGAGATCAAGGCTGCATGGCGGGGCGATATTGCATCAGATTAGCATACTTGTTCCTTGATTGCTTGCGCATATAACAGGAATTATGATTGGATTATTTTTCAGGTTTTCAAGGTTCCTCCTTTACTTTTTTCAGTTTTATTTTGGGAATTGGCTTACTGGATGTTTGATCCTTATGCGACTTGTGAGTTGTCGATTCATTGATTTTATTTAAATACTTCCGTTGATATTTTATTTACTCTGTATGATACCAGAATACATGTCCAATATCATGCTCCAATAACTAATGAACACAACGAATGTACATGCTAAAAATCGAGAATTTGATAAGTAAGCCTTGTGGAATTCAGATACATCCTTGTTCTTGGGCTTCTCTGAGTTTCATAGCAGTAATGGCTCTGACCAAAGAAATTAATAATATGTTAGGATTTGGGGTCGTTACAGGTTTGGGAGCAGAGCATGGTTTATGGAATATAATTGGTTATATGCTAACTTGTTTGTTGATTTTGTGTTTGTAGCTAAGAACATGCGCACATACTCACTCACTTAGGGGCTAATACCGAAAGTAAACTAATGCTAAAAATGGATTGATTTGTAAGATTCAAATAATGAGAATGATAATCTGATTTGGTGTGCGTTTATGAATGTTCTTATGCTTGGTATGCCTTGATGTGTTCCGATAAATCTTAATGTATTTCTTGTCATTGCCGAATATTTGTTTTTGCCATAATGCCGAGTGTTCCTCTGTGACTTATTACCATTGTCATTAAAGTTTATTGCAATGATTTCCGAGAATGGTTTGTATGATAGTTTTGTTGCCGAATGCTTATGGGAGTGTTGGTGTAATTGCCGAGTGTGCATTGCATGTGTACATACGATTTCTTAAACTTGTGAGTATTTGTGCGCAAGTGTATTTTGTTTCCCAGCATATGCGTATTGTCCGGTGCATGCCTCTCCACCAGGTACCACTTCTTGTCATAATATTGTATTTAGTTATGTGTTAAGTAACAATCGTATGCTTGTATAGTATGGCAAGGTTGAACGTTACAAGGGATCGACGGGGTAGGTATGATGTTCAGGTCCAACAGCAACTTGTTGAGCAAGAGGAGCCGAATGCACAAATTGAGCAGGGAGGGCAAGCTGAGCCCAAAAACCAACCTGAGGTACCAGCCACACCAGCCATCGAACATTTGATGGCACAAATCCTAAATGTATTGCAAGGAATTACTGCAAATCAGAAGCTTATGGAGGCGCAATTTCAGAATGCTCCTGCACCCACGCCCATGGAAGATCCTATTCCTCCACTTTAACAAGTACAGCCGGCGCATGCTAAGGAAGCTGAGAGACTTCCCGTCCTAATTACAAAATTACTAAAGGAAGCTCGACAATTGGGATGTTAAAATTTTAATGGTTCAGCTGGAGTCGCTGCTGCTCGTGAATGGATCGACACCTTATGCCGACTGTCCTTGTTCTTACGTATCTGGGATGATGACAAGGCTGCCATCGCCACTTTCCTACTTGAGGGAGAAGCCCTCGCATGGTGGACAGCTGTGAGATTGCGATTTAGCGATCGTCTGTCTACATGGGAGGAAATGCGGTATGAATTCTACGAAAGATTCGATATGAGATTCCATAAAATCAAGCAGCAACAAGTTTTCTACAAGATTGAATAGGGAACCCGTTCGGTGCTGGAATACGAAAAGGCAATAAGGGATTTGTCCCGATTTGCACCTGAAGAGGATTGGTCACCGTACCAGCTTGCGAGATAATTTTAAGATGGACTGAGTACCGAACTCAGAACTATCATTGCTATGACACCGGTACAGATTTTTCAAGAATTAATTGTTGCCACGACTGAAGCCGAAAAGATCATGCAAACTAAGAAGCTATCCGCAGCCACTAGTGGTGGATCCTTCAGGCGATATTCAAAATTTAATCGGCGTACGAGACCCTATCCTTTAAGGTCCTATCCTCAGAAAATTAATGGCAATGGAAGTAACAACAAGAAGAATTTTTCTGGCTTATATCCCAATGGATCTACGCGAAATTCTCAGCAATGTCGATGTTACAATTGTGGAAAAATGGGACACATTCAGTGGGAATGCCAGAAGCCGAGACATATTACTGGCGCACCTAGTGCAGGCCGAGGTGGGTATGCTAACCCTACCAAACCACCAACACACGCACCAGGAGGACCACCCAACGGATCCACAAGAGAAGCGCAACCAAGACCAACAAGGTTATTCACCCTAATTGATGCTGAGGCTAGTCCTGATGTGGTGATAGGTATTATTTCAGTTTTTTCTCAAAATGATAAAATATTATTAAATCTCGAAGCGAATAGATCATTTATAAATCTAAGGATAGCACTTAACACGGATCGGCTTCTATCTCTGTTGACTCCTCCTATTGCAGTTTTGATTCCTTCGGGAGAGCAACTGATTTGTATATAGTCTACATGGGTTGTGCTGTACATATGGGTCCGAATGTATTTGAATTGGATCTAATTCCATTGGACATCCGAGAGTTGGATGTAATCTTAGGCATGGACTGTCTAGCAAAATATTAAGCCCGTATTGAGTGTTTCACTAAACATGTGTGGTTCATTTTTCCTGATGGTGCCGAATACTGCTTTGAAGGTGATAGGCGTTGTGAGACCTCACCCTTCTGAGAGTAGCGTACGATAGAGTGCAGATTCGATTCGTAAATTTTTATGTTGGGTGCCTCAGCCTTAGGGAGTCCTTAGCGTGTTTGAGTGTTTTAGGGTGTCTAGATGTGATCGAGAGTACGATAGAATGCGAGATTGAGGATTGAGTCAGTGGAATTTGACAGATTATGACCCGTTTTGAGTGACCATGAATTTTTGGGTCGATTACTATTCATCAAGCCCAAATACTATTCATCGAGCCCAAACACTATTCGTAAGCCCAATTGCTTAACCGAAATTCCAGACACCCGTATTGTCACACAAAATTTTATTCGGGTCATTTGGGATGATACGGGCTGTGAAATTAGCATTTCTGTACTTCGCAGACCTTAGGATTTAGCCCAATTCAGTCTCAACCCCAATCCATTGTGTCAGCCCATGTACTAACCCATTAGTTACACTTAAGTGTTGCCATTTGTGCATTAAACCCAGCCCATGTACTAGCTAACCCATTAGTTACACTTAAGTCTTGCCATTTGTGCATTAAACCCAGCCCATGTACTAGCTAACCCATTAGTTACACTTAAGTCTTGCCATTTGTGCATTAAACCCAGCAGACCATTCATTTCATCTGCCCTAAATGCCTTTCCCGTTTTTCTTTTCTCTTCACCATCCAAGAGTACCAACATTCACCTTCAACTCAGTTTTCCCTCAGAAATCGTTAGGGGATCATACCCTAACACTTCCCTAGTGTTTTCCACACATTTCCACTGGTAGTTTGGTGGGTGGGGGTGATTTCTAAAGTTGTTTTCATTCTGGACGAAAATTGAGATTTTACTGGTAAGTGGTTTAATTCTTGTTTCCATGCTTCTAAGATAGTTCCTTTAGGTTGCTAGTAATGTTGCTGAGTTAATTTAGTGAGTGATTGTGTCTGGAAATACCCTGAAAGTTTTGTGTAATTCTCGGGTGAACAGTGTCAGAGGGTGGAATTTGAATGTTCTTGATGAATTAGGTGTATTGGTTGCTTGAGATAAGTTCTGTATGTATGGAATGTGAGTTGAGGGATACAGGTTTTGTCATTAAGTGTTATTGTGATGTGTGAATGCTTGCTGGTCAGAGTTGTGATTAAGGGGGAATGGTTGTGAGTTTATAGAGTGGTATGAGTTTGAGCAGTGACATTAAATTGTTCAATTGCAGAGGAGTGTTGAGTGGTAATTGTGAGAGGGTCCTTTAGGTTTCAATTTCAGTTGTAGTTTCTGATCACTTGAACTTAGGGTAACTTACGGTCCTCTGACTACCTTATGTGTATAGGTGGTATTGCGGCAGCTGAGAAAGGCAAAGGTATCGCTGGTACGTCGTCAGCGCGACAAGAGGTGGGAGTTTAAGTTTCATCTGCACATGCGTACTGGTTGATTTGTTTAATTAAAATTGGATTGCATGGTTTGATTTGAATAGAGGCATTGCTAGTACTCTGATAACTAATCATGTTAGACTCATATGAATGCTTGTCATACTTTGGAACACATTAAATGTATGTTCAAAACTAAGCATGATGGTTGTGTGATGTGCATTGTGTTGCCTTGAGTGAATTGCTGCTTGTAACTGAGTGTGTGGCAACACAAGGGAGACTTGTTAAAAATGTGAGATTGGCCTAATGTGGAATTGTATAAATACATAGCATGCATTACAAGTTTTTCCTAAACAATGTGGTATAAGTATTTTCTTAGGAATTTACTGGAATTGACGAACTATGCTTGATCAAGCTAGGTAAGTATATGGGGATCCCAGCTGAGGGGACAGTTGCTTACCTTGGAGGGTTATGGAGGATATATCTGCATGAATGGTTACTCGAGTGCACTATAAACTATCAGTCCTCATGATGCGGTATGCATACACATCTACGAAACTGAGATGGAATCTGATAATTTGATTTCCTCCATTCAGTTTCGGACAACCTTGATGGTAGGGGTTTTGAACTGCTAAATTAAAACCATCAATGGGCTTCCAGGTGATCCTTTAGCGGGGATTATTCGGGAGTGGTTTGTGTCCGCCTCGGTAGATTTTGGACATACTAGTCGTGTATCAGAAAGATGATTTTCTGCAATTGCATAATGTTTTGGTCATCGCGCATCGTGCATTGTGCATTGTGAATTTCGTTATGTGCATATAAGAGCATGAGACTCAATTGTCTTACATACTTGCTTTACAAACTGATTTAGTAACTGCCTCTATTCCAACGTTTGTGCTTATGACGCGGTACTCCCACTGAGGTCCTTTGATCTCACCCCCCTTGCTTTATTTTCCTCAGGGCTAAATTGAGAGACTAGCAGTTCAGCTCCCAGGTTACGATTCCATTGTTGGTCGTAGGGCTGGACATTGTACTCCACACATTTTGAACACTCGGCATTATTTGTGTTGTAGGTATACATTTGACGTGTGCATATGTATGCTAAACGTGTGAATCTGGAATTTAAATTTTATACTGCAAAGTTTATATGACAGTGAGATATTATGTGAAATGTGTGACAGAATTATATCGTGGGTTGATATGTGTAAAAGACTTCCGCTCACGGTTAATAATTCCGTTGTTGATTTTACCGAGTTTTTATTATAACGTGCCATGCTTCAATTTCAAAGAAAAGTTTCAAGAATGGGAAATAATTTTTACAGTAAGCCTTGTGTGGTTCCGATTGATCCACCCGTTGGGTCGATTGGGGTTGCACGGCGGTGAGGTTCCCATTTACCGGGAACGGGTCCTCACAGGCGTGTTGTTCCAACTTGCATAATTTCTTAGCTGGATGCGAAACAATTGATCAACAAAGGATGTTCAGCGTACCTCGCGCACCTACATGATATTTCTAAAGAGTCCTCGGATGTGGATTCTGTTCCAGTGGTTCACGAATTTCTAGAAGTATTTCTAGAAGACATAGCCGGTTTACCACCAGCAAGGGAAGTGGAATTCGACATTGAGTTAGTGCCTGGTACAAATCTGATTTTCATTCCTTCGTATCATATGGTTTCTGCGGTTAATTTCATTCCTTCGTATCATATGGTTTCCGGCTATGTCTTCTGGAAATACTTCCGGAAATTCACAAACCACAGGAACAGAATTCAGACCTGCGGATTCTTTAGAATTATCTTGTACATACGCAAGGTATGCTGTACATCCTTTGTTGATTAATCGCTCCGCCTTAAGCCAGGAAATCATACAAGTTGGCACAACTCGCCTATCGCCTTCAAAACAGTATTCGGTACCATTAGCAAATGTGAACCACACCCGCTTGGTGAAACACTCCACACGGGCTTGATATTTTGCCAGACAATCCATGCCTAAAATCACATCCAGCTCCTTGATGTCTAATGGAATTAGATCCACTTCAAATACATTCGATCCCATACGTATAACACAGTCGATGTAGACCAGATCACAAATCAGTTGCTCTCCCAAAGGAGTTAGAACCGCAATAGGAGGAGTCAAGGGAGATAGAGGACGATCCGCGCTAAGTGCTATCCTTTGACTCACGAACGATCTATTTGCTCCTGGATCAAATAAGACTTTAGTGTTTTGAGAAAAGACTGAAATAGTACCTGTCACCACATCAGGACTAGCCTCGGCATCAGTCAAAGTAAAGAGCCTTGTTGGTCTTGGTTGCGCCTCACTTGTGGATTCGTTGGGTGGTCCTCCTGGTGCGCGTGCTGGGGGTCTAGCGAAATAGATATTCCCACCTCGGCTGGTGTTAAGTACCCCTGGGATTCGCCGTTTTGGGCATGCGACCTGAATATGACCAATCTCGCCACAGTTGAAACATCGCCGTTGCGGAATCTGCCATGACGATCCATTATAATTGGAACCAGAAAAGTTCCTCCTGTTGGTGTTCCCATTGATCTGCGGAGGATGAGACCGTAAGGGATAGGGTCCCCTTCTTTGGTTGAACTTTGAATCACGTCTATAGGATCCGCCACTAGTAGCTGCGGGTGGCTTCCTGGTTTGCACGATTTTTTCAGCTTCGGTTGCGGCAGTTATTAGTTCTTGCAAATTCTGCACTGGTGTCGTACTGACAATGGTTTTGAGTTCGACACTCAACCCATCCTGAAATCGTCTTGCCAGCTGGTATGATGTGCGATTTTCTTCAGGTGCAAAGCGGGACAACTCCCTCAACACCTTCTCATATTCCAGCACCGAACGGGTGCCTTGTTCAAGTTTGTAAAATGCCTACCGCTGATCACTTTTATGGAATCTCGTATAAAATCTTTCGTCAAATTCATACCAGAATTCTTCCCACGTCGGCAAACGATCTCCGAATCGCAAGCTAACAGATGTCCACCAAGCGAGGGCTTCTCCCTCAAGTAAGAATGTAGCAATGGCAACCTTGTCGTCATCAGAGATACACAGGAACAAGGATACTCGGCATAAGGTATCCATCCACTCCTGAGCGGCTGCGGCTCCAGCTGAACCACCGAAATCTTTACATCTAAGTTGTCGAGCTTCCTTCAGCAACTTTGTAATCATAACGGGAAACCTTTCTGTCTCCTTATGATGCGCCGGCTGTACAGGTTCAAGTGGAGGAGTAGGTCCTGGTGTAGGCGCAGGAGCACTCTGAAATTGCGCCTCTATTCGCTGCTGGTTTGCAGCAATTCCTTGTAACACGTTTAAGATCTGTGCCATGACAGGGTCAATGCCTGGTGCGACTGGTGTTTCAGGTTGGTTTCCAGACTCAACTTGCCCTTCCTGCTCATTTTGTGCATTTGGCTCATCTTGCTCAACAGGTTGCTGGTCATTCCGAATTTCAAACCTACCCCGTTGGTCCCTTTGTTGCCTCGAGCGTGCCATACTACACATGTGTACGATCGTTACTCAAACAAACACTAAATACGATACTAGGAATAGGAGTGGTACCTGGTGGAGAGGCATGCACCGGACGATACGCATATGCTGGAAAACAATATACAAATTTCGAAAATCATATGCACACATGCTATGCACACTCGGCAATAACATTATCACGCATAGAAATCATAACAAACATCAAGCACTTATAGCTGCACACATCATCCATATTCGGCAATACACATAATCACTCACATGCATATTCATTCGGTAATGACAAGAAACATAGCTAATCATCCACTCAAACATATTAAGGCATACTAAAGATAAACAATCAACACAACAGTTATTATTATTTCCTTTTAACTCCCATGTTCTCTCTAATTCCTTTTCAGTTTTAGTCCCTAAGTGAGTGAGTGTGTGCCCATGTTCTTACCTGCAATCACCTGCAATCACCAAAATTAACAACTAAGTCACCTGCAATCACCAAAATTAACAACTAAGTCAGCAAATAACAAGTTATTAACCTAAACCATGCTCCACTACCACACTTGTAACGACCCCAATTCCTAAACCATTATTCATTGCTCCGATTAAGGTCATTACCGCCGTGAAACCCAAATAAGCCTCAACGACACCTAAGACCTACTAGAATTTCACAAGGCTACTCATATGATACAGATTTTAATCTTGTTTATTTTGTTGCTTATCAATCAATTGGAGCATGATACTGGACACATATTCTGGTAACATACGGAGTAAATAAAATCATCAGCGGAAGTCTTAAATCAATCCATTGGGTTCATAACACACAAGTCCCATAGGAATCCAAATAATCAGCAAGAAATTCATCAATCAAGTTCGGAAATAGCAAGCCAAACGAATGCTTAAAAATAAACCAGAACAATGTCCAATCTTTCAAGTTATTTGCGCAAGTAACAAGTAGTATATGTGATGCGATATCGCCCCGCCGTGCACCTTTGTCTCACACACTGGTACCACGAATAGAGGATGTACCTAAGCCTGAAAAATGGTAAAAACAACGGTTTGAGATTACAAGAATCTCAGTAGGGTCGCAGCATCATAAGATCTACAGAATCCTTAAACACAAATCTCCCAAATTCACATAAGATCATTCCCTAAACAACTAAAGGGATCACGCAATTCAACAATAAACCAAAAGAGGTTAAGGCCGAGATTATGGCTGAGGGAGGACCACACTTCCGAAAGTTCAGAAGTACACAGGCAGATGAAATACAACAAAATCACACTCAATGATGAAGAAAGGCCATCCCCTTCCACCTGTGTTGTCCAAGACCTACTGCACAAAAGGTAGATGGTTAACACACAAACTAATCAGTAAGCTTTTCACCTTATCCTCGCAAGGACATGTCGACTAGCCCCTCATGGAACAAGTCTTCCCTTAGTCGCAACCAGGGCATCACCAAATCTCGCAAGATAAGGGCTTCCTGTCTCGCAAGACAGGGATCCGGCCTCGCAAGGACAGATATCCAGCGCTAGCTTGCTGGTTCAACACCCATACACCTCCCATAAATCGATAAGAACCTCTCCTCTCCCTAGAAGCATCAGTTTTTACCCTGCGTGGCCACCGGAACAGGATCCTGACACACAAACACGTACAAGCACACACAGGCAAGTACAAAACATAATACCACAACAGGGTATTCTCAATCACGTCAGGATATAATCAACATATCCAATTCATATAACAATAACATCCCTAGGCACTCAATTCTTAACTCAGGGCTTCGATATAGCCTAGGAGATTTATATCTCATTCCGGATTTCATATTCACACCTTACAATCCAATCACAAACAAATACAACAAGGACAAGTAACAAAAATATCAAGAAAAGAGCAGGGGGTCTCTGAAGAAACTGATGAGGCATAGATCCTACCTCTCTTTTCTATGAACAAGAAGCTACTCCTTTTCCTTTATTAAGTAAATCCGAACCACCTAAATTATCACCAAGCAAAGACAAAAACAAACTAAGCATGCATATTCAATAGTCAGTTGAATACCCTATTTCCTTACCAATACAACTCACCAAACCTATCAGAAAACCAGTGATCAGACGTTGCAGGTGTCTCCCCCTTGGATGTGTGATGTGATAGCCAGGAACTTAACAACATTCAACCTGAATTTACTATTCCAATTAACTATGCAAATCTTGTCGCTAAAGATAGGGCATAGGACGATTTCGTCTTAATCTTAAACAAGGAAATATTTACATAGAAGCTGTGATTTATATACTTTTGGAAAGAGAATGAAAAGAGCTTTCCAACGACATATTATTTGCATGATTCCAACAAACGAGTAGCAAGTTATGTTATTTTGAAGTACAAGAGGATTTGGCGAAAACCTAATTCGGCCGCCGATTTTCAAAGTAACTTTAGACAAAGAAATGCTAACCTCCTGACGGAAAAAAAAAAATGGTTGGAAAGCGGATGAAGAGAGCTTTCCAACAAGCTATTATTCGCAGGGATCCAATGAACGATGAGGGAGTTATGCTGGTTTAAAGTTTCAGTAAGTTCTGACGGCTAAAGGGAGGTATAAGGTTTTAAGTCTATACGATTTTTGTAAGGTTTTAGGGCACAAATTTTGTGGGGTTGGCTTCCTATTTATATTCAATGAGTGTAGAATTATGTCTACTACTTTTAATCAATCTATCAATCCAATATAATTCACTAAATAACCAAAACTCTTAAATTACCTTCCTTATTTTTAGGGACTTAATCTTTAAGGCAATTATCTACCTTAAAGGATGGTTCCTAAAGCTATTACCCATCTACAAGGACCTAAATCAAAAGGAATTAGAAGCAAATTAATTTACTGAACAATCTTACCAATTTCGGCTATTACACATCCTTCTCTTCAGGGGCAAAATTGTCTTTTCACCTGCACTGGCTTCTGAACTTCTAGGACTCAAAATTCGGGGTCTTACAGAATTTCAGTACAGCATTTCATCCTCAGAGCGATGGCCAATCAGAAAGGACGATTCAGACACTCGAACACATGGTACGTGCGAGTGTGTTGGACCAGCAAACCGGTTGGGTTCGGTGTCTGCCATTGACAGAATTTTCTTACAACAATAGTTTTCATGTAAGCATCGATATGGAACCTTACGAAGCATTATATGGGAGACGTTGCAGAACTTCCATTTGATGGAATGAAGTAGGCGAGAGACGCCTAGACAATCCAGAATTGATTGTTCAAGTAACAGAGCAGTTTAACTTGATTCGACAACGGCTAAAAACAGCCCAGAATCGGAAGAAAAACTACGCTGATAATCGACGAAGGGAGCTGAAATTTGCGATAGGTGACAAAGTGTTTTTGAAGGTCGCCACATGAATAGAAGTTCTTCATTTTCAGCATCGAGGTAAGCTAGCACCTCATTACATTGGTCTGTATGACATCGTCAAGAGGATCAGCCTTGTTGCATACCGACTTGCCTTACCTCCAAATATGGAAAGAATTCAAAATATTTTTCACGTTTCAATATTGAGAAAGTATATGCAAGACCCTGCTCACGTGCTCGAAGAACCCCCAGTTGTAATCGCTGAAGACCTATCCTTTCTTGTCCAGCTAATTGCCATACTAGATCGGTCAGTTTGATAGCTTCGCAGTCGAAGCATGCCTATGATGCGAGTTGTTTAGCACAATGGCTAAATTCAGGAACAGTCTTGGGAGATTGAGAAATTTGTGCAAAATTTCCTTTTCTGTTTGCTTAGGTTGTGCTAAAATTTCGAGAACGAAATTTTTATAAGGAGGCGAGGATGTGAGACCTTGAATTTTAAGTCTTAGAAGTCCGGAAGCCAGTGCTGGTAAAAAAGACCATTTTGTCCCTAAAGAAATGGATATGTGATGACCAAAATTGATAAGGATGTCTAGTAATTATTTCTAGTATTAATTCCCTTTAAATTTATTCTTTATTGGTTGATAATTACCTTAGGAAATAAAAACCCTAAGTTTAAGAGGGGATAATTATCTAATTTAATTCTGATAATTATCTTATTTTAATTAAACCTTTAAGATAGGGATTTGAATCCCATAACTAGCTTATATAATTAGGAAGTCAGCCACACAAACATTTTATACAGAAAACACACAAAATTCATAAGACCTAAAAACCCTACACCTCCCAATTTCTGCTGAAATCTGCTAGAATTTCAAATAAGTATAACTATCTCATCGTTTATCAGATTCCTATGACTATTAGGTTGTTGGAAAGATCTTTTTATCTTCTTTCCAACCATCAATGATTTTTCATTTGGAAGTTTTTTTTTCTTTGTTAAAAGTTAAATCGAATTTTGGCAGAATTCTCAAAATCTACTTAAACTTCAAAATAGAATAATTCTCTCATCTTTTGTCGGATTCTTGTGAATAATAGTTTTTTGGAAAACTCTCTTCATACTCTTTCAAACAATCTTTGGATTTTTTTCAGTAGGTTGGTTTTTCTTTATCATAAGATAAGTCGATTTTTGACAGGATTAGGGTTCAAGATTGTGCGATTCTGTCTTTAATTGATTTCTGTTGTTGTTGTTCTTGTTCGTATGATTGTTTGGCATCTACTAATATTATAAAATCATGAATTCATCCTTTGAATCTTTTCTATACATGAAAATCAGTATGCCCTACCCTTGCTCTATTGTTGCTTATCTTGATCAATTAATGAACCTATTGGATTCCGATCTAGTTTCTTTTAATTGTATAAGTTGTAAACACTTATTCCCTCTTTGTTAGCATGAAATCTCAACCCTTACACCTTGCTAACATGAAATCGCAAACTATCTTGTGTCCTATACTTAGTGCCAAAATATACCTAGTTAAATTGGGTGGTAGTACAGGTTGAATCTTGTTAAATTCTTGGCTATCACATCACACATCAAAAGAGGAGGCACCTGCGGCATCTGACCAATGGTTTCTGATAGGTTTGGTGAGTGGAATTGAGAAGGAAATAGGGTATTCAATTCGTTATTGAGTATGCATACTTAGTTTGGCTTTGTCGTTGCCTTGTGATACTATAGGTGGTTCGAAATTATTAAATAAAGGCAAAGAAATAGTTTATTGTTTAGAGACAAGAGAGGTAGGATCTATGCCTCATCGGTTTCTCCAGAGATCCATGTTGTTTGTTTGTTATTTTTTATGCATGTCCTTGTTATTATTGCATGCGAATTGATTGTAGGATATGTGCAATAATTGTGGATTGAGATATGAATCCTATAGGCTATACCGAACCCTTGAGTTAGATTTTGAGTGCCTGAATTGCATATGATATATGAATTGAATAAGCTAACTGTGTTCTGACATGATTAAGGATACCCTGTTATGGTATTATGCTTGTGCTTGCCTGTGTGTTCTTGTACATGTTTGTGTGTCAAGATCCTATTCTGATGGCCATTCGGGGGAAGCACTGATGCTCCTTAGGAAAGGGGAGGTTCTTACTGGTATGGGAGTTGTATGGGTGGCAAACCCTAGCATGTGCGTACTGGATGTCTAGTCCTTGTGTGGCTAGAATTCTTGTCCTTGTATGGCAGGATGCCCTTATCCTTGTGTGGTTTGGGATACTCTTGTCCTTGTGTGGCTTGGGATGTCTTGTCTTTGTGTGGCAGGATGAATAGGCTTACTGATTAGCTTGTGTGCTAACCTTTTACCCTTTGTGCAGTAAGCTTTGCACAACAAAGGTAGAAGGGGACGACCTTTCTTTTTCCTATTGGCGAGAGCAACCTGATGAGTTTTACTTGCCTGTGTACTTCTGATTTTCGGAAGTGTTTGCAGTCCACCCTCAGCCTTAGTTTCGGCTCTATCCCTTTAATTAATTTTTGAATTACGTGATACCTATAGATTTGAAGGAATGATCTAATGTTGTTTGGGAGATTTATGTTTACAATTTCTATAGATCTTATGATGTTGTGACCCTACTAAAATTCTTATAATCTCATCCTGTTGTATTCACCATTTTTCAGGCTTAGGTACATTCACTGTCCGTGGTACTAGTGTGTGAGATCAAGGCTGCATAACGGGGCGATATTGACTCACATTAGCATACTTCTCCTTGATTGCTTGCGCATATAACATGAATTATGATTAGACTATTTTTCTGGTTTTCAAGGTTCCTCCTTTACTTGTTTCCGTTTTATTTTGGGAATTGGCTTGCTGGATGTTTGATCCTTATGGGACTTGTGAGTTGTGGATTCATTGATTTTCTTTAAAGACTTCCGCTGATATTTTATTTACTCCATATAATATCAAAATACATGTCCAATATCATGCTCCAATAACTAATGAACATAACAAATGTACATGATAAAAATCAAGAATTTGATAAGTAAGCCTTGTGGAATTCAGATACGTCCTAGTTCTTGGGCTTGTCTGAGTTTCACGGCGGTAATGACCCTAATCGGAACAATTAATAATAGGTTAGTATTTGGGGTCGTTACACATGATCCAACCTTTAAAAACGTAAGAATGAATTTTTTAAAAAATATAATTAGTGTGACATGAACCTTGTGAGATTCAGATAAGTTATTAGTTGTGCTTGTTTGGATTTTACTAAAAAAAGGGTCCTTATAGGTTGTGTTTGGGTTTGGATCCTTACATATATATCTTGGTAAAGACATTTTTGATTGATAATTGTACGTCCTGAAATTTATTCTGATCACAGTGACTGAATTTTGATGTGATCCTTTAATTAAATTATATGGCATTCAGATCCGTTGATTTCTTCATGATTAAGAATCACCAATTCTTGACATGTCGATGTGTACTGAAAGATGAATGTAAATTCCGATGCGCAAATATTTTTCAATAAAACAACAAATTTTATCAATGAGAAATGGATCAGAACAGAGATTAATATGCTTCAGATCATCTTATAACTATTTATTAATATGATATTTCCCTACAATTATTTTTTACACCACTGAGGGAGCCAACTGCAGGAGATGGTTGAAAATTTATTTTTTGTTCCATTATTATTTTTCCACGTTATCTACCAAAGTTAACTTCTTATTTCGTCGGTCTTCATCAGCATTAGTTGAGAAAATAATTTCTTTGGTTACGTGGAGCTTCTGCCAAAGTTTTTCTCTTCGATGTGGTTGTTGTCCTTCTTGGGTTGGCCTTCAAGTGGCATGGTTGTCAAAAGAAGTCGCTGTGTAGTTGTGGCGGTCTTGTCACAACAGTCCATGAACATTGGACAACAAGATTGTGAAGGTGGGGTATCTGCCAATACACAGTTTCTGTTTTCCGATCCCAATGTTGATAGAATCAATACCACCGTGACCACTTGCAGCTTTAGAATTTGTGTTCGTCGCCTCATTTTTTGAAAGAACAACGACAACTGGATATAGTAATGGAATATAAAGTTTAATGTAAATAACAGTTTCCGGATATTTATATCAGGAAAATCGTTCACACAATGTTCGTGAGAAAGACGCTGCCGTAAATGGTTTGTTTCATGAGTTAGTCCTAAACAAGGACGCTGCCATAAATGGTCTGTTTCGTGACAAAGACGCTGTCATTATAGTTTCCGGATACTCTTCGCTCCCTTCACCTCTCATATTTCTTTAGTTTATCGTAAAACTCAGCCTTTATTAATTAACTGCCCGGACGAAATACCACCTCTCATATTTCTATGCTAATTACGTATGATACATAACCTTTAGATACAATGTATTAAAGTACCAAGGGTTTACACTAGTTGGAACTCAACGATTCATATCAAGGGTCTACAGTATCATATGATGGAATTCATCGATCCATATCAAGAGTTTAACGCAGTAAAAATCATACAAGCAAATTCAAGGTCCAGCAATACATGCATCTCAAATATCACAAGGTCCACGGACAACAACGGTGTAACATTCATGCATAATGCTAGCATTTGAACAAATCCAAAATATAAAAGCATGTCGAGTTTTCAAACGTATCAATTATAGTTATCTGCTCTAAGACATATCAGGAATCTCTACCTCGAAAGAAAGACTGCTCTACAAATAGGGATGACAATTTAACCCAAACCCATAGATACCCACTCAATCCATACCCTGTCAATGATTGCTTTGGACCGAGTTGACTGGGTTTGAGCTAGGTTTAGGTTAAAATTTTAAATAATTTAATGGGTATAAGTAGGGTATGGGTTTGACGTAAGTTCGTCTGATCTGACCCAATTATACATAATATATAATTTTTAACAATAATAAATATTAATATATAATTTTTTAGTTAATTCTTTTTATAATAAAATATTTTTTATTAACTAATATAAAAATTAAATAATTATAACTTTAAATTAATATATAGTAAATTAATAACGGATATTTTGAATGACTCATGGGTAATCCGAAAACCTATTGGGTTTATTATAGATTTATAATTTAAAAACCTATTAGGTTTTGTGTGTAATATAAAAATATGAATATGGGTATGGGATTTGAAAAACCTGACCCAACCTGAACTATTGTCATCCCTATCTACAAACTCTCAAACAGGCCCTGAAAATAACAACAAAAAGGAGTGAATTCTCATGGATCTAATGAGAGTTATCTCGTTATAAGAAATTTTGATAGAGTAGAGAGACATAAAAAAAATAATAAAATTTAGATAATAAAATACATTAATATTCATAATGATACTAAGTGCAATCAGCTCAACATGTGCAATATGATTAATGCATAGGCATGGGTATATAATTATGTTGTACATATTAAGTCCAGCATAATGGGTAAATATATAAATACATGGTCACAGTGTGATAGGCAACGATGAGATGACCAAATCCTAATAAGATGGACCTTTAAAACAGCTTTACTAGAATCCATAGCTAAAGAAAAATCGAAATCCCATTTGTGGCTATTTTAACATATTTTTTAAATCATATATAATTTCCCTTGTGACGATATATTTTAATGTCATAATATTTCGATTATGATAAGTTCTCTATGATAGTTAAATTGTAAAGCCGTTATCTTTTTGCGTATTTATTTATATAAGATGCCTTCACACGACATTTGAGTGATTTTGTTGAAAAGAATAGATAAAGATACCGAAAAGATAAATACTACAAGAGATAAGGGTGAATCATATCTGTTACTGAAGATATATAGCACGTTTTAACTAGAATAGGCTATATAAATCTCGGACTAAATATGGTCAAGGTATCCAATCTTTCAAAGCCAAGATGCACGTTTATAACCTTTAACGGTTGTATACTTATGATTTATGGCTAGAAACTTCTGTATCTAGTTTTAGCTTTCCATTAGTTTATTGTTGAACCTTCAGATGTTAATAAAATCAGTTTGAAAGATTTGATTGGAAAACATATTTTTGCTGTTTAGATGGCTATTATGGTTTTTATCAGACTATTGTGGCCTTAAATTTGAAGAATATTACCTTTATGACATATTTCGAAATTTTTCTAATAGACGTATGCCTTCAGTTTATGCAACACACCAGCCACGTTCAATAGATGTTTAGCTAGTATATTTCCTAACTATTTTAAAGTGTTCATGGATGACTTTATTATGGACAGGAATTGTTTCCAAACTTTCTAGACCAATTTGATAAAAGTTTTAGAGCAATGCTTTGAGAACAGTCATGTTCTCAACTATAAAAAATATCACCTTATGGTTAACCAAGGGTTGATTTTGGAGCATATAGTCTCCGAAAAAGGCATTGAAGTTGATTATGAGAAGATTGACATTAACAAATCCCTGCTATACCCTGTGGGCATGAAATAGATCAAACTCTTTGTTGAACATATGATGACTTGTTTCTAACACTGGTAATCCATTATAATTTTGGTTTGATTTTAAAAAAAATTATGATTTAATTGTGTTAATTAAGTGAACTTTTTGATCGTTTGCTGAGTGTTGTGGTTGAGAAGGTTTACGATGTATTTTAGTGACAAAAGGCATTGTTTTCAGATGAAAAATATGTTGGACTACTCGCAAAGAAGTTGAGCTATAGCGAATGACCACCGACTGGTTGGTTGATGTTAACCAACCGGTCAGTGTAATTATGAAAAAATTGTTGAAGCTCAACCGACTTGTTAGTTCTTATTTTCCCACAAGCCGAAGCTCAATTGATTGATCAGTCCATCAACACCGATCGATCAGTTCATCATAATAGACAAACTGATGGATAGGTCGAACATCAGTAGGATACCTAAATCTCTCTTTTATTTCACAAAACTCTCTCCCTTCCTCACCTCTTTGGAGACGGTTTTGTCCCACCAAAAACCCTAACTGAAATTACTCCCCCTTTGTCAGATTTCTGCGTATGGTAACTTGTTGGAATCATCTCTTGGTGCTGCCTTTTACTATCTTAAATTCACTTGAAAAAGGTTAGTTATTCTCTTTTAATATTGTTGCCGAGTTTGCCGAAATTCCTATTTCTTCTTCTCTTAGTTTTGGATCTTGTTCCTCTTAATTGTACAAGTGTTTGACACCTATTCCTCTTCTATTATGTTGAAATCACCTTCTTCTCTTCAATTCTGTGAAATCACAATTGCTCCCCTCAGAACCCTAAGTATGTTGAAATTTGTACCTTGTTCTGGGATAAATAATCAGCTTGATTCTTATTCAGTTACTAGCCATCACATTACGCATTTAGTGGGAAGATATTGTTCTATCTGGTTGTTGGTTTTTGGTATTGGTAATCATTTATAATGCTTTTGGTTTCTGATTTCATACTCTATTGTTTAGTATTGTATTATCTTTGCTTTATGGTTGTTTAAGAGTTTTTGATCCTATTTATAAAGGAAAAGGAATTGTATCTAATTTAGACACGTGAGAGGTAGTGTAACGACCCCAATTCCTAAACCATTATTCATTGCTCCGATTAAGGTCATTACCGCTGTGAAACCCAAATAAACCTCAACGACACCTAAGACCTATTAGAATTTCACAAGGCTACTCATATGATACCGATTTTAATCTTGTTTATTTTGTTGCTTATCAATCAATTGGAGCATGATACTGGACACATATTCTGGTAACATACGGAGTAAATAAAATCATCAGCGGAAGTCTTAAATCAATCCATTGGGTTCACAACACACAAGTCCCATAGGGATCCAAATAATCAGCAAGAAATTCATCAATCAAGTTCGGAAATAGCAAGCCAAACGAATGCTTAAAAATAAACCAGAACAATGTCCAATCTTTCAAGTTATTTGCGCAAGTAACAAGTAGTATATGTGATGCGATATCGCCCCGCCGTGCAGCCTTGATCTCACACACTGGTACCACGAATAGAGGATGTACCTAAGCCTGAAAAATGGTAAAAACAACGGTTTGAGATTACAAGAATCTCAGTAGGGTCGCAGCATCATAAGATCTACAGAATCCTTAAACACAAATCTCCCAAATTCACATAAGATCATTCCCTAAACAACTAAAGGGATCACGCAATTCAACAATAAACCAAAAGAGGTTAAGGCCGAGATTATGGCTGAGGGAGGACCACACTTCCGAAAGTTCAGAAGTACACAGGCAGGTGAAATACAACAAAATCACACTCAATGATGAAGAAAGGCCATCCCCTTCCACCTGTGTTGTCCAAGACTTACTGCACAAAGGGTAGATGGTTAACACACAAACTAATCAGTAAGCCTTTCACCTTATCCTCGCAAGGACAAGTCGACTAGCCCCTCATGGAACAAGTCTTCCCTTAGTAGCAACCAGGGCATCCCCAAATCTCGCAAGATAAGGGCTTCCTGTCTCGCAAGACAGGGATCCGGCCTCGCAAGGACAGTTATCCAGCGCTAGTTTGCTAGTTCAACACCCATACACCTCCCATAAATCGATAAGAACCTCTCCTCTCCCTAGGAGCATCAATTCTTACCCTTCGTGGCCACCGGAACAGGATCCTGACACACAAACACGTACAAGCACACACAGGCAAGTACAAAGCATAATACCACAACAGGGTATTCTCAATCACGTCAGGATATAATCAACACATCCAATTCATATAACAATAGCATCCCTAGGCACTCAATTCCTAACTCATGGGTTCGATATAGCCTAAGAGATTCATATCTCATTCCGGATTTCATATTCACACCCTACAATCCAATCACAAACAAATACAACAAGGGCAGGTAACAAAAACATCAGATAAGAGCAGGGTTTTCTGGAGAAACCGATGAGGCATAGATCCTACCTCTATTGTCTCTGAACAAAAAGCTACTCCTTTGCCTTTATTAAGTAAATCTGAACCACGTAAATCATCACCAGACATAGACAAAACAAACTAAGCATGCATATCCAAAAATCAATTGTAAACCCTATTCCTTACCAGTACCACTCACCAAACCTATCAGAAAACCAGTGATCAGATGTCTCAGGTGTCTCCCCCTTGGATGTGTGATGTGATAGCCAGGAATTTATCAAGATTCAACCTGAATTTACCATTCCAATTAACTATGCAAAACCTTTTGCTAAGAGTAGGGCATAAGACGATTTCGTCTCGACCTAAAACAATGAAATATTTACATCCAAGCTGCAATTTATATACTGTTGGAAAGAGAATGAAAAGAGCTTTCCAACGACATATTATTTGCAAGATTCCAACAAACGAGTAGAAAGTTATGCTATTTTGAAGTTCAAGAAGATTTGGCGAAAACCTAATTCGGCCGCCGATTTTCAAAGTAACTTTAGACAAAGAAATGCTAACCTCCTGACGGAAAAAAAATGATGGTTGGAAAGCGGATGAAGAGAGCTTTCCAACAAGCTATTATTCGCAGGGATCCAATGAACGATGAGGGAGTTATGCTGGTTTAAAGTTTCAGTAAGTTCTGACGGCTAAAGGGAGGTATAAGGTTTTAAGTCTATACGATTTTTGTAAGGTTTTAGGGCACAAATTTTGTGGGGTTGGCTTCCTATTTATATTCAATGAGTGTAGAATTATGTCTACTACTTTTAATCAATCTATCAATCCAATATAATTCACTAAATAACCAAAACTCTTAAATTACCTTCCTTATTTTTAGGGACTTAATCTTTAAGGCAATTATCTACCTTAAAGGATGGTTCCTAAAGCTATTACCCATCTACAAGGACCTAAATCAAAAGGAATTAGAAGCAAATTAATTTACTGAACAATCTTACCAATTTCGGCTATCACACATCCTTCTCTTCAGGGGCAAAATCGTCTTTTCACCTGCACTGGTTTCTAGACTTCTAGGACTTAAAATTCGGGGTCTTACAGGTAGGATCTATACCTCATTGGTTTCTCTAAAGATTACCTTGCTTGTTTCCTTAACTTCAGTTGTGTAATAATGTCTGCAGATTGAGTGTTAGTTGTAAGATCTATACCTCATTGCTTTCTCCAGAAATCTTTTTGCTTGCTTACTTGTTTCAGTTTGTGTACCTATGTTGTGGGGTATTTTTGAATATGTTAGGGCTTGTTATATGCCTATTTTGATGATAGTATTGCATGTTGGATTGTGTATTGTGCTCGAGTTTACCCTACTGGATTTCTGTGTGCTTGTACTTCTTTGTGCGTCAGGATCCTCTTGTCGCTAGCCATGCGAGGTAAGTGTTGATGTTCCTGAGAGAGGGAAGATGCTTACTGAACCGAGAGTTTTATGGGTGATTGTTCCCAACATGTGCATGTTGGATTCTCTGTATGCCGGTTTGAGTTCAAACATCAGGATTCCTTGTATGCAAGTTCGAGTCTGGCTGTGAGGATGCCCCTTTGCCTGTTCGAGTCCAGATATGGGATGCCTTATCCTGTGCGTGACGAGATGCCTTGTCCTTTATACGGCAAGATGCTTTGTCCTGTGTGCTGCAAGATGCCTTGTCTTGTGTGTGGCAAGATAACTTATCTTGTGCGTGGCAAGGAAATGAAGTCTTGCTATTTGCTTATCGATTTTCTTTTTTGAGGCAAAGCCTTGGACAACATAGGCAGATGGGGATAATTGTTTGGTTTTGCAAATTGTATAATATATTAAGCTGCCTGTGTGTTTCTAGTTTAGTTTTGTGATGGTGCCTATAAAGTGTTTTAAGTCCCTCCCTTTACTTCATTAATTTTGGCCTTACCTATGTTCTCTGTGATTGTTTGCTGAATTTGTTTTGTAAGACCCCGAATTTTGAGTCCTAAAAGTCCAGAAGCTAGTGCATATGAAATGACCATTTTGCCCATATAGAAAAAAATGCTTGATGGCCAAAATTGGTATTGAAGGTTTAGTATTCATTCCTAATTTCATTTACCTTCGATTCATTTCCTTATTGGTTCAATCTTAACATAGGTGAAAAAATTTCTAAAATTAAGGAAGGTTAATTCCAGAATTTAATTCTAATGATTATCTCCCCCTATCTAGCCTTTCGAATAGAGAAATCAACCCTATTACACCCTATATAAAGAGTAGCTAGCCACACTTGTCCACACACACCAAAAACACACAAAATTATCAAGCGATCAAACCCTACACCTTACCTTATTACTGTCAAAAATTTCCAACCTTCATCCTAGCATAACTCTTTCATCCTTTGTTATATTTCTAAAAATAGTAGCTTGTTGGAAATTTTTTTTCATCCTCTATTTAGCTATCTTGGTTTGATCATCAGAAGGTTAGTTCTTCCTTGTCAAAATCTTAATCATAATTTACTAATCATGATTTATAGGGTTTAATGCTGAAATTGTATGATTCATCTTTCAATTGATTTCTGTTGTTGTTCCTTTTTTGTTTGTATGATTCTTTGGCATCCATCCGTGTTATAATATCTTGAATTCATCTTTTGAATCTTCCTTATACATGAAATTGGAAAGTCCTACTCTTTGTCCTATTATTGCCGATTTTGATCTATTGACTAACCTTTTGTTTGTATGATTGTTTGGCATCCATTCGTGTTATAATATCTTGAATTCATCTTTTGAATCTTCCCTATAAATGAAATTGGCAAGTCTTACATTTTGTCTTATTGTTGCCGATTTTGATCTATTGACTAACCTATTGGTTTCTGATCTTGTTCCTTTTAATTGTATGTGTTATTAACAGCTAATCCTTCTTTGTAATCATGAAATTGCAACCCCTATACCTTGTAAACATGGAATCACAATTGCCTTATAAACTCTATCTTAGTGCTGAAATTGTATAGTTAATTGAGGTGGTAATTCAGGTTGAATCTTGTAAAGTTCTTGGCTATCACTTATCACATATGAGGGTGAGGCACCTGCGGCAACTGATCAATGTTTTCTAATAGGTTTAGTGAGTGGAATTTGAAAGGAAATAGGATATCTACTTGATTATTAAGTATGTATGCATAGTATGGTTTTGCCTTTTCTTTATGATGTTATAGGTGGTTCGGATCCCTTGAATTAAGGCAAAGGAATAGCTTCTTGTTCAAAGACAAGAGAGGTAGTGTCTATGCCTCATCGGTTTCTCTAAAGATCCTTGTTGATTGCTTGTTGATTTTGGTACATGTGATTGATGTTTGTATAAGCATATGCGAGATAGTGTATGCATGAGTTGCTGATGGATTTGAGGCTTACTTAGGCTATACCAAATCCTTGAGATAGGTTACGAGTGCCTAAATTTCATTCGTTGTGTTCATTGAATATACTGATTGTGTTCTGACATGATTGAGGATACTTTAAAAGGTGGTATTGTGCCTTGTACTTGCTTCTGTGTGCTTGTATGTGTTTGTGTCTCAAGATTCTTTTTCTGTGTCTATTCGGGATAAGCGTTGATGCTCCTTGGGAGACGAGAGGTTCTTACTTGTATAGGAGTCATATGGGTGGCAATCCCCATATTGTGCACGCTGGATGCCTAGTTCTATGTGCTAGCTAGATGACTTGTCCTGTGTGCTGGCAAGATGCCCTTTTCCTTGTGTGGTTTGGATGCTATAATCCTGTATGTTGGTTAGGATGCCTAATCTTGTGTGTTGGCAAGATGAATAGGCTTAATGATTAGCTTGTGTGCTAACCTTTTACCCTCTGTGCAGCAAAGTCTTGAACAAAGCAGGTGGAAGGGGATGCATTTTTCCTACCTGTGCACTTCTGATTTTTGGAAGTGTTTATAGTCCACCCCACCCTCAGCCTTAGTTTTGGCCCTACATCTTTGAATGTTTGAATGCTTGCGTGATATCCTTTAGTTGTATAGGATGATCTTATGTTGATTGGGAGATGTTTAATTAAGATTTCTGTAGATCTTATAATGTTGTGACCCTGCTAAGATTCTTGTAATCTCATCATATTATTTTCATCATTTTTCAGCCTTAAGTACATTCTTTGTTCAGGGTATTAGTGTGTGAGAATCAATGCTGCACGACGGGACGATATCGCATAACATTTGTGTACCTGTTTCTTGATTGCTTAAACATATAACATGAGCTATGATTGTATATTTTCTGGTTCTTCAAGTTCCTACTTTGTTTGTTTGTTTCCAAATTATGTTGGAGATTTACTTGCTGGATATTTAGATCTTTATGGGACTTGTGTGTTGTGATTTCATTGATTAAATATAAAGACTTCTGCTGATGTTTTTATTCACTCCGTATGATACCAAAACACTTGTCCATTACCATTCTCAATCCTTTAAAGGCATAAAAGTAAAACTTGTTAAAATTGGTTCTAAGAGGATAAGCCTTGTGAGATTCAGATGGGTCCTAGGTTGGGTTTATTTGGGTTTCATAGCGGTAAAGGTCCTAATAGGAGCAAATTTGGGAATATGAGTTAGGGGTCTTTACATGCTTTGATCCTGTTACATAAGTACATGTGATCTATATATTGTTGGGAGATGATTGATTGGGTTTTTGTAGATCTTATAATTTTGTGACCTTACTGAAATTTTTATAATCTCACCTCCCTTATTCTTCCCCACCTTACTAAGATCAATGTTGCACTTTGAGATGATTTGCATCACTTCTTGCATCTCATTCCCTACTAACTGCAATGTATATGTGTGAACTATCTTTCTGGCTTTTGATTTCTGTCCATTCCCTTCTTGCTTGGGAAACATGATATGAACAGATGTTGATGTTTTGCGATTCCTTTGGGATTTGTGTGTTATGTTTCCACTAGTTGTTGGCATTTACAAATGTCTTCTGCTAATGTTTTCTTTCACTCCATATGAACCAGAATACTGTTTAATGAATTACATGCTCCAACCTTTTAAAAGCATATGAATGAACTAATAAAATTGACAACTAGTAAGACTTGAGCCTTGTGGGATTCGAATAGGACCTTGTGAGGGCTTAATTGGGTTTTACGGTGGTAAAAGTCCTTATAAGTTGGGTTTGTGTCCTTACAATTTTCGTAGCGGAGCATAGTTTATATGATTGCGTGATTTGCATGATTGTTTGAATATGAATGTCTGGTGTGATGCAAGTGTGTGCTTTGACATGATTGATTACGTGAATTAGTGTATGTTTACTTGTTAAATGTGCAACATGCCTACATGTTTTGACTATGCATATTTTTTGATTAAATATGACTTATGAGTGTGAAAGCATGATTATAGGATTTGCATGTTTTTGCATACTGATTGCATGTTGATATATATGATTAAATGAGTGTGTGTGCTTTGTGTGCTTATTGTGTTTTGTGTGCATGTTTGTGTTTTACTTCCAGCATATGCATATTGTGCGACCATGATCATTTCCTTGATAGATATCCTAGAAGTCTAAGTATCGGTATAGCTGAAATGACCATTTTATCCCTGAAGAAATAGATGTGTGGTAGCCAGAAATGGTATTGAAGGTTCTTGACTTTTTTGGTTTATTTAATTTCCTTTCTATTTCTATCTTAAATGGTTTATTACCTATTCTTAAGAGATAATTCCAAAATTAAATCTGAAGCATTATCTATTTATATCTAGTCTTAAAAGTAGGGAAAATTAATCCTATTAAATCTTATAAACACAGCAACGGGCCATACACATGTCGCCACACCAAAATACAATAAACTATCACATGATACCCTCTCGTCGAATCCCCCTTGCAGCCAAAATTCTCCTTACACAAACCATAGCCGGATTCTTTCATTTTTCATCAGATGTTTGCAAATAATAGCTCATTGGAATCCTCTTTTTATTATTCTTCTTGTTATCTTGGCTTCATCATTAAAAGGTTAGTGTTTCCCTATATTTATTGCTACAACAACTCTTAATGTGTTGGTGCTGAAATTCCTTGATTCTTCGTTTAATTGGTTTTAGTTTTTGTTCTTTTTTTTGTATGAGTGTTTTGTACCTATTCTTGTTATAATATCATGAATTCATCCTTTGTATCCTCTCTATATGTGAAACTGACATACCCTACTCTTTTCTCTATTATTGCCAAAATTTATCAATTGATTTGTCTGTTAGTTTCTGATATTGTTTTTTATTTCTATCGTTTGAGTAATTAACACCTAATCCTTCCTTTGTTATCATGAAATCACAGCCTCTAACCTACTTATGCGTGAACTTAGTGACAAAATTTGTGTGGTGAATTGAGTTGAAAAATCAGGTTGATTCTTGTTGGGTTATTGGCTATTACATCACACATCCAAGGGGGTGGTTCCAGTAGCATGTGATCACTTATTTCTGATAGGTTTGGTGAGTGGGAGATGCTTGTTTAGGTTTCTATAGATATTATAATATTGTAACCCTACTGAAATTTTTGTAGTCTCACCCTATTGTTTTCTCCCTTTTTCAGGCTTAGGTACATCTTCTACCAGTGGTACTTAGGTGTGAGATCAAAGATGCTTGGTGGGATGATATTGCATCACATTCGCATACTATCTTCTTTGCTGATTGCTTGCATATATACCCTTGAACATACAATTTGATTGGACTGTTTTCTGATTTTATAGATCCCTCTTATTCTTGTTTACTTCCGAAACGTATTTAAGGGCTTCTTGCTTGATTTTGTGACTTCTTTGGGACTTGCGTGTTATGGTTCCTTTTATTAATTATAAAGAATTCCGCTGATGTTTTATTCACTTCATATGATACCAGATTGTAAGTCTAAATGTTAAACATGCTTCAACCTTTAAAAACATAATAAAGAACTTTAAAATTTGTAATTAGTGTGGCTTGAACCTTGTGGGATTCAGATAGGTCCTTGGAAGGGCTTGTTTAGGTTTCACAATGGTAAGAGTTCTAATAGGTTGATTTGGGTCGTTACTGGTTTGGTAGGGTATAGTATGGTTTAAGAAATATAATTGGCTATAGACTAACATGTTTTCTGGTTTTGTGCTTGTAGGGAAGTACATGTGCGCACACCCACATTTTCTTATGTCAAAGTTGAGAGTATTTCTGATGTTAAAGTGCTTGGTTTGTAGTATTTAAATGCCATGATTGATTGTGTGATTTGCTGTGCGTTTTTGGGTGTTCTTGTGAGACCCTAATCCTTTGTCCTAAAAGTCTAGATACCAGTGAAACTGAAATAAACATTTTTCTCATGAAGAAATGGATGTGTGGTAACTAACCTCAAATGGTATTAAAGGTTCTTTCCTCTTTTGGTCCATATTATTTCCTTCTTATTTTGTTTCTTGATTCATTTCTATCTTAAATAGTACATCTCCTATTCTTAAGGGATAATTCCAGAATTAAATTCTAAGTATTATCTCCTTATATCTAGGATTAAAAGCAGGGAAAATGAATCTCATTAATCCTATAAACTACCAAGCCGACCATACACATGTTCTCACACAAAAAATACTCAAAATCATCACGAGATATACCCTTCTTCCTTACCCTTGCTGCCAAATTTTCCTTATATTCACTATTGCCAAATTCTTTCATCTTTCATCAGATTTCTGCAAATAATAACTTGTTGAAAATCTCTTTTCATCCTCAATCCTGCTATCTTGCTACCATCATCAAAAGTTTAGCTCTTCTCCATATTAATTGCTATCATAATTCATAGCGTATTGGTGCTAAATTTTTTTTATTGACCCATCAATTGGTTTTAGTTTTTATTCTATTTTTTTCGTATGATTCTTCGGCAGCTATTCTTATTATAATTGTCATGACCCGGCCCCCAGACCTTCGGCCCGACGAGCCTGGACGTGTATATGCGTGTGATGGATCACAACTGCAACGTTTAATTGGGCTTTTAACCTCAGGGTCCAAAAGATACATCTTGTTGTTACAAATGATACCATCACACAGCACATATAAGTCCAATACCTTCCCCGCTCCTTTCCGATGTGGGATTGAGTAACCTGACCCCCCCTACGGACTAGGTCTCACAATCTTCCCTCATTATAGACCTTGTGTCCTCACGAGGGGAGCCCAAACGTAACTGCTTTGGGCTCAAACTCACGGGACCAAACGTGAACACACAACACGGCCGAAGCCCATCCCGGAAGAGGGAATGAGATCGGCTTCGATACCATTTGTCACAACCCGGTCCCTGGACCTTCACCCCAGTGGGCCCAGATGTGTATGTGTACGTGATTGATCACAACTACAACGCTGAGTCGAGCTTCTAACCACATGGCCCAAAAGATGCATCTTGTTATAAATGATACCATCACATAACACATATAAGCCCAAAACCTCCCCCGCTCCTTTCCGATGTGGGATTGGGTAACCTAACCACCTCTATGGGCTGGGTCTCACAATCTCCCCTCCTTATAGACCTCGTGTCCTCATGAGGGGAACCAAACGTAACTGACTTGGGCCCAAACTATCGAGCCCAAACATGAACACACAACACGGCCCAGGCCCACCTGGAAGAGAAAATGAGATCGGCATCTGTCATGACCCGGTCTTTGGACCTCGGCTCACCGGCCCGGACATGCATGTGCGCGTGATGGATCACAACTGCAATGCTCAGTTGGGCTTTTAACCACATGACCCAAAAGATGCATCTTTTTACAAATGATACCATCACACAACACATATAGGGCCAAGACCTCCCCTGTTCCTTTTTGATGTGGGATTGGGTAACCTGACCCCCCCTACGGGCTGGGTCTCATAATAATATCATGAATTCATCCTCTAAATCCTCTCTATATGTGAAATCGGCATACCCTACTCGTTTACTCTATTATTATCGATATTTACCAGTTAACGTGTTTGCTGATTTCTAATCTTGTTCCTTTTAATCATATGTGTAATTGACAGCTAATCCTTCCTTGTTATCATGAAATCGCAACCTCTAACATAACTATATGTGAAATCGCAATTTGCATTATTGCTTTAACTTAATGCCAAAATTTTCATGATGAATTAGGTTAGAAAAATCAGGTTGATTCTTGTTGTGTTCTTGGTTATCACATCACATATCCATGGGGATGGTTCTAACAGCTTCTGATTACTGGTTTCTGATAGTTTTGGTGAGTGGAATTGGTAAGGAAATAGGATGTTTATTTCATTTCTGAAATTTGTGTGCTTAGTGTGGTTTTGTTATTGCCTTGTGATTATATAGGTGGTTTGGATCCTCTTAATAGAGGCAAAGGATTAGCTACCTGTTTATAGACAAGAGAGGTAGGATCTATACCACATCAGTTTCTCCAAAGATCTTTTTTGTTTGATTGATGATTTGGTTTCATGTCTTTGTATATGCGCATGCTTTAATTTGTTGTACATGATTGCAGATTTGTTGAGAATTCCCTAGGCAATTTCAAATACCTCTGATATGATGTTTGTGCCTATTTTGGTTGAGTTTTGTGCATTGGATATGCTGATTGTGTTATGATGTGATTGAGGATGCCCTGTTGTGGTGTTATGTCTTGTACTTGCTAGAGTGGTCAAACATGAATGTGTGTTAGGATTCTTTTCCATTGGCCATTTCGGGTAAGAACAAATGCTCTTAGGGAGAGGAATGGTAATTACTAGTATGGGATTCGTGTGGGTGGCAATCCCCACCAAGAGCTAGTTGGATGCCTAGTCCTTGTCATTGTGTTGCAAGATGCCTTGTCATTGTGTGGCAATATGCCTTGACATTGTGTGGCAAGATGCCCTTATCCTTGTGTGGTTTGGATGCTCTAATCCTTGTGTGGTTTGGAGGTCTTTGTCCTTGTGTGGCTTTGATGCCTTGTCCCCTATACATGAAATCGGCATGCCCTACCTTTTGCCCTATTGTTGCCGATTTTGATCAATTGATTAACCTGTTGGTTTCCAATCTTGTTTCTTTTGATTATATATGTTATCAACACCTAATCCTTCTCTGTTAACATGAAATCGCAAACCCTAAAGCTTGTTTACATGAAATCACAAATTTCCCCTATTGCTATATTCTTAGTGCCGAAATTTGTTTGGTTGATTGGGATGCTAATTCAGGTTGATTCTTGTTAAATTTATGGCTATCACATTACACATCCAAAGGGGAGACACCTGCAACATCTTATTACTGATTTCTGATAGGTTTGGTGAATGGAATTTGTAAGGAAATAGGATATGCATGCTTAGTTTGGTTTTTTCTTTGCCTTATGATGTTATAGGTAGTTCAGATTCCTTGGATAAAAGCAAAGGAATAGTTTCTTGTTTAGAGACAAGAGAGATATGATCTATTCCTCATCGATTTTTCTGGAGATCCTTGTTGTTTGATTGTGGTTTTCGGTGCATGTTCTTCTTGATGTGGTATGCACATATCTTGTGTGGTATATGCATGAGTTATGGATTGAGATAAGATCCATTAGGAATTGTCAAACCTTCAAGATAGGTTATATGTGCCTAATTTGCATGTGTTGTGTGCATTGAACATGCTGATTGTGTTCTAACATAATTGAGGATGCCTTGTTGTGGTATTATGATTTGTGCTTGCCTGTGTGTTCTTGTATGTGTTTGTGTGTTAGGATCCTTTTTCGGTGGCCATTTGGGGTAAACGCTGATGCTCCTTAGGAGAGGAGAGGTTCTTATTGGTATGGAGTCGTATGGGTGGCAATCCCCAGCTTGCATGCTCTGGATGCGTAGTCCTTGTATGGCTACATGCCTTGTCCTTCTGTGGCAAGATGCCTTTATCCTTGTGTGGTTTGGATGCCCCTGTCCTTGTGTGGCTTAGATACCTTATCCTTGTATGACAAGATGAATAGGCTTGCTGATTAGCTTGTGTACTAACCTTTTAACCTTTGTGCAGAGAAGCCTTGGACAACATAGGTGGAAGGGGATGGCATTTCCTGTTGATGAGATTGATTAATGATTTATCTACATGTGTATTCTAATTTTTGGAAGTAATTGTAGTCCACCCTCAGTCGTAGCTTTCGGCTCTATCCCCTTTTTGTTGAATGATGAATGTGTGATGCCCTTTAGTTGTATAGGCTGATCTGATGTTGTTTGGGACAAGTTTGTTTAAGATTTCTGTAGATCTTATGATTTTGTAATGCTACTGAGATTCTTGTAATCTCATCCTATTGTTTTCATCATTTTTCAGGCTTTGGTACATTCGCTGTTCGTGATACCAGAGTATGAGATCAAGGCTATACGGTGGGGTAATATCGCATTATATTTTGTATACCTATTCCTTCATTTCTTGTGCATATACATAAAACCATGATTGGACTATTTTCTTGTTTTTAAAGTTCCTCCTTTGTTTGTTTATTTCTGAATCATGTTGAAGGTTTACTTGCTGTAATGAGGGGATAAGTCTTGTGAGATTCAGATAGGTCCTAGGTTGGGTTTATTTTGATTTCATGGCAATAAGGATCCTATTAGGTTGGAATTCGGGTCCTTACAGCTCCTAGGCTAGTTAAAGTTTGGATGTTTGAGACAACTAAAAGACTTGCTGTAATATTGATTGTCTAACCGTTTTACCCTTTTTGCAGTATAGCTTTGGACAACATCAGAAGATGAAGACAAAACTTGGTTTTGAAAATCAGATTATATTATAGGCTGCTTGTGTGCTTCTTAATGGGAAAAGTTTTCAGTCTTTCTCCTTGTTTTTTACCAATTTCGGCCTACCCTTATATTGTGTGTGCTTCTGATGATTTTGGCTCCTATTATGTGTGACTAATGCTTGCAGCTTTAATTGGATATGTTATCTAGTTTTAGGTGTTGATCTTTTGATTATTGGGAGATGTTTGAATAGGAATTCGTAAGACTTATGATGCTATGACCCTACTGAGATTCTCATAATCTCATCCCTTCTTTTCTCCCTCTTTGTAGGTTTAAGTGTGTGCTTTGTTGCTTGTAGCAAAGGTGTGAGATCAAGGCTGCATGACTGGACGAATTTGCTCTCCTTTACTATTGAATGCGCAATCCATGTATTTGAACTTGTGTGGATTTACATTATGACTTTACAATCCCTCTTTCTCTTGCTTGTTGCTTTCGAAGTATGCATGACACTATTTGTTAGTGTTTTGAGATTCCTATGGGACTTGTGTGCTATGTTTCCACTTGTTTTTAGTGTTAATATAAGTCTTCTTCTGTTGTTTTCTTTCCCTCTGTATAAGCCAAAAATTCATTAATGTATAAACATGCTCCAACCATTAAATAGCATATAAATCAACCAATAAAATTGATAATTAGGTGATTGAGCCTAGTTGAATTCAAATAGGACCTTGGGAGGGCTTATTTGGGTTTCACGGCGGTAAAGGTCCTAATAGGTTGGTTTTTGGTCCTTATATTGACTGATGCCGAAGCAAATCCAGATTTAGTGACAGGTACTATTTCAGTCTTTTCTCAAAATGTTAAAGTGTTACTAGATCCCAGAACGAATAGATCATTTATGAATCCAAGAATAACAATTAGTTAAGATCGGTCTTTGTTTCCCCTATCTTCTTCTGATCTTTTTGGAAGAATAGTTGACTTGTGATCTAGTCTACATCGACTGTGTTGTACATATGGGTTCTACTATGCTTAAAATGGACCTGATTCCATGGGATATCCGAGAGCTAGATGATCTTAGGCATTGATTGTATGGCCAAATATCAAGTCCGAATGGAGTGTTTCACCAAGTGTGAGTGGTTCAGCCTTGAAGACGGTTCCAGATTCTATTTTAATGGTGATAAGGGAGTTGTTCCAACTTGCATGGTTTCTTGGCTCGATACGAAATGATTGATCAGCAAAGGATGTATTACGTACCTCACACATGTGCATAACATGTGAGACCCCAATTTTTGTGTCCTATATAAGGACCCAAACCCAACCTATTATGACCTTTATCGCCGTGAAACCCAAACAAGCCTAAAACCAGGTTCTATCTGAATCCCACAAGGCTTATCCATCTAGCTCCAATTTTATTCTTTATGTTTTTAAAGGTTGGAGTATGTTAATATTGGACAAACATTCTAAAATCATAAGGAGTGAATAAAACATCAGCAGATAATTTTATGATTAATCAAAGGAACCACAACACACAAGTCCCAAAAGAATCTCAAAAGCCAGCAAGTAAATATCCAGTAAATTTCCAAAACAATCAAACAAAGGAGACGTTCCAAAAACAAAAAAGTGGTCCAATCAATCTTCATGTTATGTGCACAAGCAACTAAGGAAACAGGTATGTAAATGTGATACAATATCTTCCCGCTATGTAACCTTGATCTCACACACTAGTACCACGAACAGAGAATGTACCTAAGCCTGAAAAATGGTGAAATTAACAGGGTGAGATTATAAGAATCTTAGTAGGATCACAACATCATAAGATCTATAGAAATTTAAAACAAACAGCTCTCAAACAACAATAAAAGGGTAAAACGCATTTATTAATTAAAAAAAAAGGGATAGGACTGAAAGCAAAGACTGAGAGTGGACTATAAACATTTCTAAAAATTAGAAGTACACAGGCAGAAAAAATCATCACTCAACCTCGTAAATAAAAAAGACCATCCCCTTCCAACGATATTATCCAAGGTTTCGCTGCACAATGGGTAAAGGGTAGTACACAAGCTAATCAGCAAGCGTATTGATCTTGTCACACAAGGACAAGGCATCCAAGCCATACAAGGACAAGGTCATCTAAACTATACAAGGATAAAGGATTCCAAACCACACAAGGATAAGGGCATCTTGCTAGCACACAGGATAAGACATCTAACCACACAAGCACTAGACATCCAGCGTGCACAAGCTGGGGATTGCCACCCGTACAAGTCCCATACTAGTAAGAACCTCTCCTTTCCCAAGGAGCATGAACGCTTACCCTTAATGGCCAATGAAAAAGGATCCTGACACACAAATAGGTACAAGCACACACAAGTAAGTACAAGACACAATACCACAACAATGCTTCATCAATCATGTCAGAACACAATCAGCAAGTTCAATGCACACAATATATGAAATTTAGGCACACATAACCTATCTCAAGGATTCGATAATGCCTAAAGGATCATATCTCAATCCAAAATTCATGCATACACCATACAAGACATACGCATACCCTCATCATCAAGAACATGCACCGAAAATAACAAGGAAACAACAATAATCTTTGGAGAAACCGATGAGGTATAGTTCCTACTTCTCTTTTCTTTGAGCAATAAGTTATTCCTTTTACTTTATTTGAGGGATCTGAACCACCTATATCATCAAAAGGGAAAGATAAAACCATAATAAGCATACATACTCAATAATCAAGTAAACATTCTATTTCCTTACCAATTCCACTCATCAAACCTATCAGAAACTAGTGATTAGATGTCATAGGTGCCATCCCCTTGGATGTGTGACGTGATAGCCACGAACTCAACAAGAATCAATGTGAGATCCCGTCTATTGTGGTGCCGGTCAGTTGCAGCGCCAACGGTAGCGTTAGTGACATCGGCTGCGTGCCGATGCTAAACTGTTGGTTTGTGAACACAGCCGTAGGAAGCCTTTAAGGAACCCATAGTGAATCTGAGAGTGTTTACGTATGAGTGTGAGTAAGATAGGTTAGACGATCGAGGTTGAGTCAGTGGAAAACAAACCAGGTTGCTTTTGGTCCGTTTTTAGCGACCACGAGCCGTTTGGGCTCGTTTGTGTGAAACGGGCCGTCGATGGCACGGTCCAGCCTTGTTGAATTTTTGGGCCTGAAGCCCATCAGCCCATCAGCCCTTGGGCCTGAAACCCATCAGCCCAAGCCCACATTTCATCCTTTAAATACTTCTCTTTCAAAAATAACCAGCACATTCCAACCCTAACTCGTTTTTCTCCTTCCTTCACCCTTCCAACCTACCAAAATCCAACCCTTGCTCAAATTGATCCCAAAAACTTGTGGGGGATTGTCCCAAAACACTTTCCCATCAATTTTCTGCACTTTTCCACTGTTAATTTGATGTCTAAGGCCTGATTTTGAGGTGTTCTTCATTCTGGACGAAAATTCCAGAGTTGTTGGTAAGTGCTTAATCTTTGGTTTTCTTTTGGATTGGTTGGTTTATTCAGGTTGCTAGTGATGTGATTGAGTGTTTTTGATGGATGGAAATGCATGGAAACAACCTCTGATTCTTGTATGAATTTCGGATGAACAGTATCAGGGGGTTGTTTCTTCATGTTCTTGATCATGTTGGTGTATGTTAATTGAGTGGTTGTGGTCAAATGAGGGTATCTGAAGTACTGTGATTTTTCTGGTTAGATTGGATATGAATTGGTTGTTTAGATTGGATATGAATTGGTTGTTTAGATTGGATATGATTGGAGTGTTTAGATTGGATAGGGGAATGTAGATGTGTGTGCAGTGTGAGAGGGTCCATAGGATTGCTTTCAATTATTTTGCATTTTTGATTCCTGGATTGGTTATGCTTAGTATGGCTGTATGGTTTGTGCTTGTTTAGGAGGTACTGGATCGATCACTAGAGGAAAGGATATCGTTGGCGAACCATCGACGCAACGAGAGGTGGGAGTTTATGTTTCACTTGTATATGCGTAACGTTTTGTTTTCAGAATTCATATATGATTTAATGTTTTGGTTTGAATGGAGGCATGACTTGAATTTTGTTTAACAATTGTGTTCAAATGATAATTTTCTGGCCATGTTTGAATGCTGGATATTCAAAAGCTGAAACATGCTGATTTATTTGGTGTACATGAAATTTCAAACGGGTTTTGCAACCTTCCCTACGATATGATTTTTTGGCTTCTTAGACATTTTTGCTCTTGTGGCTGAATACTTCGAATATTATTTTGAGATGTTTGGCACCTGATTCTAAGACGGCAATGTTTAAATGCATGCATGGAATATCTTATGAATTTTTAGTTTTAATGACCCATACTGGATAAATTCGTTTTTGGTCACTGTACCGATTGGAGTTGATTGTTAATGCTTGATCAAGTTAGGTAAGTATATGGAGTCCTATAGAGAGGACAGTTGCTTACCTTGGAGAGGTATGGCTGGCTATGTGATTGAGTGTTGTGTGCACTATGAAGGGAAAGGCCTGATACATGCTTCATATATATCTTACGACGTTATATACGTGTGCAAAATTGAATGTGACAGATTGTGTTTTCTCCATTCAATTTTGGGACAATACTGATGGTGGGGTTTTGTTTATAGATATATGCGACAATTGATAACCATCAGTAGGCTTTTATGTAGCCCTTTAGTGGGGGTTACGTGGAAGTGGTTTGTGTCCACCCCATTATGTTGGGCATAGTAGCCAAGTATCAAAACTGTTTTTATTTCCTTTTGCATTTTGGTGTGTGCACGTATGATGGCTACATTGAAGAGTATGGATTGTACTGGTTTGAATAAATGTTTGATACTATGCTTTGGTTTTGTCTCCATTCCACCGTTTATGCTTATGACGCGGTAACTTCCACTGAGGTCTTTGATCTCACCCCCTCCCTTTTTGTTTCAGGACTAAGGTGTGAGAGCTAGCTGTTCAACTTTGAGGTTACTATCCCGGTATTGGTCGTAGGGCTGGACAAATGCACATGCACGTTTTGGACTCAGCATCTTTCACATCTTCTTGTATATTGAAATACTTGTGTTGTTTGCTGGTGCATATGTGTACAACACATGCTTGCATATTCTGATGTTTTGATATATACAAAGTAGTGTTGTTGTGAATTTCTGGGAATCTGTGAGTGTGGACTCACGGTGTTGTATGTTTGAGGCCGTATGGCCCATTGTATGTGATCTGATATTCCCGCTGCAGGTGTTTGCTACTCCGTTCTTTGTAAGTTATGCTGAGTATTATTTGCTGCGTGCCATGTTTTGAAAGACATAAGAATGTTGTGTATTTCTACGATTAGTAAAACAAAATTTAGCCTTGTGTAGTTCCGTTTGGTCCACCAGTTGGGACAATCTGAACTGCACGGCGGTGAGGCTCCTGATTACTGGGAACGGGTCCTCACAATCAACCTAATTTATCACCTTAATCAACCACTTCAATTTCAGCACTAAGATAGGGTTCACAAGAGCAATTGCCATTTTATGCTTACAAACCTTAGGGGTTACGATTCCATGTTAAGAATGAAGGATTAGGTGTTAAGAACACATACAATTAAAAGAAACAAGATCTGAAATCAATAGGTCAATTGATCAAAATCGGCAACAATAGGAAAATTTATAGGGCATGCTGATTTTATGCATAGGGCAGATTCAAAGGATGAATTCATGATACAACATAAATAGGTGCCAAAAAATCATATGAACAAAAGGAACAACAATTGAAACCAATTGAAGAAAGAATCACATAATTTCGGCACAAACTTCTAAAAAATTGTAATAAAAGTTTTGATAGAAAAGAACTAACATTGTGATGATCAAACCAAGATAGCTAGAAAGGTGATGAAAAGAGCTTTCCAACAAGTTATTATTTATAAAAATTAGACAAAGGATGAAAGAATTTGGCTATGGTGAAGGCTAAAAAATTTCAACAGCAAAGGGTAGGGTGTAGGGTTTGATCGCTTGATAATTTTTTATGTTTTTGGTGTGTGTGGACAAGTATGTCCGGCTACTCCTTTTCTAAGGTGTAATAGGATTAATTTTCTTACTTTAAAGGCTAGATATGGAGAGATAATCAATAGAGTTAAATTCTAGAATTATCCCTATAATTTTAGGAAATTTTCATCTAAGGTAAGATTGAACTAATAAGGAAATGAAACAAGGAAGAGATGGGATCAGAATTGAACACTAACCTTCAATAACATTTTTGGCTATCACACATCTATTTTTTCAAGGACAAAACGGTTATTTCACCTGTTTTCGCATCTAGACTTTCACTTGTAATGGGTTCTTACATCGTCCCTTCTTTGTAAAAATTTCATCCTCGAAATTTCAGCACAAGTACTTAAGAAAATAGGTAAGGAAATTTTGCACACATAGATTCCTCAGTCTCCCACGACTGTTCCTGAATTTGGCCATTACGATAAACAACTCGTACCATAGGCATGTTTCAACCTCGAAACTGACAAACTGACTGATCTAGTATGGCAACTAGCTGTACAGGGTAGGATAGGTCTTCAGCAACTTCAACTGGTGGTTCTTCAAGCACATGAGTAGGGTCTCGCACATACTTTCTCAACATTGAAACATTGAAACAGATTGTGAATTCTTTCCATGTTCGGAGGCAATGCTAGTCAGTATGCAATAGGACCGATTCTCTCAACAATGTCATACGGAACAACGTAACGAGGTGGTAGCTTACCTCTCTGCTGAAAATAAAGTAAAATTTTCCACGGGGCGACTTTTAGAAACACTTCATCACCTATCGTACATTCCAGCTCCCTTTGTTGATTATTGACATATTTTTTCTGTCGATCATGTGTTGTCTTCAGCCTTTGGAAAATTAAATTCAGCTGATCTGTTGCTTGGTCAATCAACTCCGAATTATCTAGGCATCTTTTGCCCACTTCATTCCAACAAATGGGAGTTCTGCAACGTCTCCCATACAGTGCTTCATAAGCAGCCATACCGATGCTTACATGAAAATTGTTGTTGTAAGCAAACTGCGTCAAAGGTAGACATCAATCCCAAACGGTATTTTGCTCCAATACTCTTGCATGCAAAAAGCCTGAAGTACCTCCTCACGCAAAAAGAATTGAATATAAGACAACGAAAATGGTGGAGCTGATTAAATACTATAATTTAATCATCGAATATCATCCTGGAAAGGAAAATGTTGTTGCTGATGCCCTGAGCCGAAAGGTTCATCCTCCTTCACTTTCAGTTTTGGCCTACTTACGCACCCAATACCCGTCGATGATGTTGGAATTGAAAACTAACCGTGTGGATCTTGGCACCGATTTTTCTGGTTCGTTGTTGGCACGAATCGAAGTCACACCTACCTTAACTGAAGAAATCCGGAATCAACAATTAGAGTATCCAAAATTTACTGAAATTCAGAAGCAACTTGCTGATGGTGTTGATGCCATAGTTTGTGATTTCAGAATACGAGATGACGAAGTACTAGTCTTCAGAAATTGGGTATGTGTTCCACAAAATGTTGATATTCGTAACCTTATTCTATCAGAGGCGCATAGTTCGATGTTCGCTATTCATCCTTGAAGAACTAAGATGTACCGAGATTTGAAGGAGCACTATTGGTCGCCAAACATGAAACATCACATTGCTGAATTCGTTGCCTGATGCCTCGTATGTCAACAAGTAAAGATCGAACATCAAAGACCCGCTGGTCTACTTCAGTCACTTTCGATTCCAGAATGGAAGTGGGAGCACGTCACAATGGATTTTGTGACTGGTTTTCCTAGATCGCAGCGAGGATACAATACCATTTGGGTGATCGTAGATCGACTGCCAAAATCTGCACACTTTCTTCCTATACGTGTGACAGATACACTAGAAAGATTGGCAGTTCGTTACTTGGGCAAGATTGTTCGATTGCATGGAGTTCCAGTTTCTATTGTTTCAAATCGTGACCCTCGTTTCACCTCACAATTTTGGGAAAAATTGCAGAATGCGCTGGGTTCAAGATTGAATTTCAGTACAGCATTTCATCCCCAGACCGATGGTCAATCAGAAAGAACAATTCAGACACTTAAAAACATGCTACGAGTGAGTGTGTTGGATCAGCAAACCGGTTGGGATCGATGCCTGCAATTGGTAGAATTTGCTTACAATAATAATTTTCATGCAAGCATCGGTATGGCACCTTATAAAGCACTATATGTATGACGACCCCAATTCCTATCTATTACTAATTGCTCCGATTAAGGTCATCATCGCCGTGAAACCCAGATAAACCCAAATGACACCTAGGACCTATTTGAATCTCACAAGCCTTACCATTAACTTCCGATTTTTATAGCATGTTTATTTTAATGTTTAACAACAATTGGAGCATGATATTGGACAAATATTCTGGTAACATACGGAGTAAATAAAACATCAGCGGAAGTCTTTAGATTAAATCATTTCCAAACAATCAGCAAAAAATTCTCCAACATATTTCAGAAATAGCAAGCAAAGGAGGGATCTGAAAGTAAACCAGAAAGTAGCCCAATCATTTTTTATATGTGCAAGTAAACAAGTATGCAAATGTGATACAATATCGCTCCGCCGTGCAGCCTTGATCTCACACACTGGTACCATGGACAGTGGATGTACCTAAGCCTGGAAAATGGTAAAAACAACGGTATGAGATTACAAGAATCTCAGCAGGGTCACAACATCATAAGATCTGCAAAAACCCTAAACACAAATCTCCCAATTCACATCAGATCATTCCTAAACAACTAAGAGGGATCACGCAACTCAAGAAGCAATCAAAAAGAGGTTAGAGCCGAATCTATCGTTGAACGAGGACTACAAACAAGTCTGAAAGATCAGAAGTACACAGGCAGGTAGAACTCATCAGATTACTCTCGGAAATGAAGAAGAAAGGCCATCCCCTTCCACCTATGTTGTCCAAGGCTTACTGCACAAAGGGTAGATGGTTAACACACAAACTAATCAGTAAGCCTGTTCATCTTGCCTCGCAAGGACAAGTCGTCTTGCCACACATGGACTAGGGCATCCCAAACCTCGCAAGGATAAGGGCATCCTGCCTCGCAAGGATAAAGTTTCGGCCTTGCAAGGACAGATATCTAACGCGTATGCTGGGGTTTGCCACCCATACAACTCCCATACCAGTAAGAACCTCTTTTCTCCCTAGGAGCATCAGCGCTTACCCCGAATGGTCACCGGAAAAGGATCCTAACACACAAACACGTACAAGCACACACAGGCAAGTACACAGCATAATACCAAAACAGGGTATCCTCAATCATGTCACAAAATAATCAGCATATTCAATTCATATAACATATGCAACCTAGGCACTCAATACCTAACTCAGGGGTTTGATATAGCCTATGAGATCCATATCTCATTCCGAATTTCATACTCTCACCCTATAATCCAATCGCATGCAATACAACAAGGGTAGTTAACAAAAACTTTAAGAAAATAACAGGGGTCTCTAGAGAAACCGATGAGGCGTAGATCCTACCTCTCTTGTCTCTGAACAAGAAGCTACTCCTTTTCCTTTATTATGTAATTTCGAACCACCTATATTATCACCAGGCAAAGACAAAAACAAACTAAGCATGCATATTCAATATTCAATTGAATACCCTATTTCCTTACCAATTCCACTCACCAAACCTATCAGAAACCAGTGATCAGATGCTGCAGGTGCCTCCCCCTTTGGATGTGTGATGTGATAGCCAGTAACTTAACAAGATTCAACCTGAATTTCCATTCCAATTAACTATGCAAATTTCGTCGTCGATTTGCAACTTAACTTTAGACAAGAAAATATTTATTTCCAAACAACAAATCATATATGGTTGGAAAGATGAAAAGAGCTTTCCAACAAGCTATTAATTGTAGTGATCTGACAAATGATGAGAGAGTTATGCTATTTTGAAATTTAAGAAGATTGGTGAAAACCTAATTTTGCTGCCGATTTTCAACTTATCTTTAGAGAATGAAACACTAACCTCCTGATGAAAATAAAAAAATAGTTGGAAAGAGGATGAAGAGAGCTTTCCAATAAACTATTATTTGTAGAGATATAACAAACGATGAAAGAGTTATGCTATTCTGAATTTCAAGGATATTTGGCAGTGCCGCCAAATTTTAACATAACCTTAGAGAAAGAAATACTAACCTTCTGAAAAAAATGCAAAGACGGTTGGAAATAAGATGAAGAGAGCTTTCCAACAAGCTATTATTTGCAGGGATCTGATGAACGATGAGAGAGTTATGCTGGTTTAAAGTTTTAGCAAATTTTGGCAGCTATAGAGAGGTATAAGATTTTAGGCTTATACGAATTTTGTATGTTTTCTATTAATGATTTTTGTGTGGTTGGCTTCCTATTTATAATGAATGGGTATAGAATTATGATTACTACTTTTAATCACTTTATCAAAATAAAATAATTTAGCAGATAATTAAAATCTTTAATTATCTTCCCCTATTTTTAAAGATTTTAATATCTAAGATAATTATCTATCTATAAGGACTTAGATTAAAGGGAATTTAAAACAGAATTAACTACTAAACAATCTTACCAACTTCAGCCATCACACATCCTTACCTTCGGGGGCAAAATTGTCTTTTCACCTTGATTGGCTTCTGTACTTCTTAGACTCAAAATTCGGGGTCTCACAATATGGGAGATGTTGTAGAATTCCCATTTGCTGGAATGAAGTAGGCGAAAGAAGCCTAGACAATCCGGAATTGATTGATCAAGCAACGGAGCAGTTGAACTTCATCGGACAATGGCTAAAACAGCCCATGATAGGCATAAACGCTATGCCGACAATCAACGAAGGGAGTTGGAATTTGCGGTAGGTGACAAAGTAATTTTGAAGGTCGCCCCACGGAAAAGAATCCTTCATTTTTAGCAACGAGGTTAGCTAGCACCTCGCTACATTGGTCCGTACAACATTGTCGAAAGAATCGTCCCTGTTGCATACGGACTTGCCCTACCTCCAAATATGGAAAGAATTCACAACGTATTTCATATTTCAATGTTAAGAAAGTATGTGCAAGATCCTGCTCATGTTCTTAAGGAACCGTCAGTTGAAGTTGCTGAAGACCTATCCTATCCCGTACAGCCAATTGTTATACTAGATCGGTCAGTTCGACAGCTTCGCAGTCGAAACGTGCCTATGGTACGAGTTCTTTGGAGTAATAGCCAAATGAAGGAACTATCTTAGGAGACTGAGGAATCTATACGTGCAAAATTTCCTTACCTGCTTGATTAGGTACTTATGTTAAAATTTCGAGGACGAAATTCCTGTAAGGAGGGGAGGATGTGAGACCCTAAATTTTGAGTCCTAGAAGTCCAGTAGCCAGTGCAGAAGGAAAGATGATTTTGACCCTGAAGAAAAGGATATGTGACGGTTGAAATTGGTAAGAGTGGATTGGTAGTTCATTCTGGTATAAATTCCCTTTAATCTAAATCCTTATAGATAGATAATTGCCTTAAAAATTAAAATACCTAAGAATAGGAGAAGATAATTAAAGAATTTAATTATCTGGTAATTACCTTATTTTTAATAAAACTTTAAAATTAGAAATCATAATTATATACCCTTTCATTATAAATAGGAAGCCTACCTCACAAAAATCATTCAGAGAAAATATACAAAATTCGTATAAACCTAAAACCCTACACCTCCCTATAGCTGCCAAAATTTGATGAAACTTTAAACCAGCATAACTCTCTTATCGTTCATTGGATCCCTTCAAATAATACTTGATGGAAAGATCTCTTCATCCTCTTTCCAACCATCTTTTGGTTTTTTTCAAGAAATTAGTATTTCTTTGTCTAAAGATAAGTTGAACATCAGCGGCGGAATTAGGTTTTTGCCAAATTTTCTTGAACTTAAATATAACATAGCTCTCTCATCGTTTGTTGGATCTCTGAAAATAATAGCTTGTTGGAAAGATCTTTTCATCCTCTTTCCAACCATATATGTTTTGTTGTTTTAACATAAATATTTCTTTTTCTAAGGTTAAGTTGAAAATTGGCTACGAAATTGGGTTTTTTTATTTCTACAATTTTTATCTTTGGTTGATTTCTGTTGTCGTTTCGCGTGTTCTTATGATTGCTTAGCATCTATTCATGATGTATGATCATGAATTTTATTCTTTTAAACTTCTCTATGCTTAAAGTCGAAATTGTCCTTTGCCTTACTTTTAGAAACGAAATTTGCATAGTTAATTGGAATGGAAATTCAGGTTGAATTTTGTTAAGTTGCTAGCTATCACATCACACATCCAAGGGGGGAGGCACCTGCAGCATCTGATCACTGGTTTCTGATAGGTTTGGTGAGTGGAATTGGTAAGGAAATAGGGTATTCAATTGATTATTGAATATCCATGCTTAGTTTGTTTTTGTTTTTGCCTAGTGATAATATAGATGGTTCGAAATTACCTAATAAAGGAAAAGGAGTAGCTTCTAGTTGAAAATTGGCGGCGGAATTAGGTTTATGCCAAATTTTCTTGAGTTTTAGAATAGCATAACTCTCGCATTGTTTGTCGGATCCCTACAAATAATAGCTTGTTGGAAATATTTTTTTGTCCTCTTTCCATCCATATATGTTTTATTATTTTGACATAAATATTTCCATGTCAAATGTTAAGTTGAAAATCAGCGACGAAATTTTTTTTTTTTTTAGATTTCTACAGTTTTTGACTTCGGTTGATTTCTATTGTCGTTTTGCATGTTTCTATTACTGCTTAACATCTATTCATGATGTATGATCATGAATTTGTTTTTTTAAAACTTCTCTATGCTTAATGTCGAAATTGTCTTATGCTCTACTTTTAGCGACGAAATTTGCATAGTTGATTGGAATGGTAATTCAGGTTGAATCTTGTTAAGTTCCTGGCTATCATATCACACATCCAAGGGGGAGGCACCTGCAACATCTGATCACTGGTTTCTGATAGGTTTGGTGAGTGGAATTGGTAAGGAAATAGGGTATTCAATTGATTATTGAATACTTAGTTTGTTTTTGTCTTTTCCTGGTGATAATATAGGTGGTTCGAAATTACTTAATGAAGGAAAATAAGTAGCTTCTAGTTCAGAGAAAAGAGAGGTAGGATCTACGCCTCATCGGTTTCTCCAGAGACCTCTGTTATTTTCTTGACGTTTTTGTCACCTGCCTTTATTGTATTGTATGAGATGGGATTATAGGGTGAGAGTATGAAATTCGGAGTGAGATATGGATCTCATAGGCTATAACGAATCCCTGAGTTAGGTATTGAGTGCCTGGGTTGCATATGTTATATGAATTGAATATGCTGATTGTGTTCTGACATGATTGAGGATACCCTGTTGTGGGATTATGCTTTGTACTTGCCTGTGTGTGCTTGTACGTGTTTGTGTGTCAGAATCATTTTTCGGTGGCCATTCGGGGTAAACGCTGATGCTACTAGGGAAAGGAGAGGTTCTTACTGGTATGAGAGTTGTATGGGTGGCAAACCCCAGCATGTGCGCTGGATATCTGTCCTTGCGAGGCCGGAACCCTGTCCTTGCAAGGCAAGAAACCCTTATCCTTGCGAGATTTGGGATGCCTTAGTCCGTGTGTGGCTTGGGAAGACTTGTCCGTGTTTGGCAAGACAACTTGTCCTTGCGAGGCAAGATGAATAGGCTTACTGATTAGTTTATGTGTTAACCATATACCCTTTGTGCAGTAAGCCTTGAACAACATAGGTGGAAGGGAATGGCCTTTCTTCTTCATTACTGAGAGTAATCTGATGAGTTCTGCCTGCCTGTGTATTTCTGATTTTTCGGAAGTGTTTGAAGTCCTTCCTCAACCATAGATTCGGCTCTAACCCCTTTCTGAATTATTCTTGAATTGCGTGATCCCCTTTAGATGTCTAGGAATGATCTAATACGAATTGGGAGATTTCTGTTTAGGATTTCTGCAGATTTTATGATGCTGCGACCCTACTGAGATTCTTGTAATCTCATACCATTGATTTTTACCATTTCTCAGGCTTAGGTACATCCACTGTCCATGGTACCAGTGTGTGAGATCAAGGCTGCACGGCGGGGCGATATCCCTTGAATATAATATGAATGATTAGGCTACTTTCTGGTTAATTTTCAAATCCCTCCTTTGCTTGCTATTTTCGAAATATGTTGGATGATTTCTTGCTGGTTAATTGGATCCCTATGAGTCTTGTGTGTTATGAACCTAATGGTTTAATATATAGACTTTCGCTGATATTTTATTCACTCCGTATATTACCAGAATGTGAGTCCAATATCATGCTCCAATTGTTGTTAAACTTTAAAATAAACATGCTAAAAGTCGGAAGTTAATGGTAAGCCTGGTGAAATTCAGATAGGTCCTAGGTGTCATTTGGGCGTATTTGGGTTTCACGGCGTTGATGACCTTAATCGGAGCAAATTGTAATAGTTAGGAATTGGGGTCTTCATAGCACCCATTCGGTGCTAGAATATATGAAGGAATTAAAGGAGTTGTCCCAATTTGCACTTAAAGAAGAGCGCTTACCGTACCAGCTTGTGAGACGATTTCAGGATGGGTTGAGTACCGAACTCAAAACCATCGTTGGTATGACAGTGGTACAGAGTTTGGAAAAACTAATTATTGCCACGACTGAAACCAAAAAGATCGTGCAAATCTAGAAACTATCTCCAGCCACTAGTGGTTAATCCTTCTGGCGAGATTCAAAATTTAATCGGCGTACGGGACCCTAACCTTTAAGATTCTGTCTACAGAAAATTAATAGCAATGGAAGTAACAACAAGAAGAACTTTTCTAGTTTGAATTCCAGTGGGTCTACGTGGAATTCTCAGCAACGTCAATGTTACAATTGTGGCAAAATGGGCCACATTCAGTGGGAATTGTTAGAAGCTGAGATCTATCACAGGTGCACCTAGTGCGGGTTGGGGACGGTATACTAACCCCACCAAACCACCAACGCTCACATCAAGAGGACCACTGTGAGTCCCCAAATTTTGAGTCCTAGAAGTCCAAAAGCCAGTGCAGGTAAAAAGACCATTTTGCCCCTGAATAAAAAGATATGTGATGGCCAAAATTTGTACGGAATGTTTGGTAACAATCTCTGGTATTAATTCCCTTTAATTTGGTTCTTAATTTGTTGATAATCACCTTAGGAATTAAAATCCCCAAAATTAAAAGAGGATAATTACAGAATTTAAATCTGGTAGTTATCTTACTTTAATAAAGTCTTTAAATTAGTAATCTTAAGCCCATACCCATCCATTATAAATAGGAAGCCAATCCCACAAAAATTATTCATAGAAAACACACAAAACTCGTATAGCCTAAAACCTTTACACCTCCTTATATTTGCCATAATTCGTTGAAACTTTAAACAAGCATATCTCTCTCATCGTTTGTTGGATTCCTGAAAATAACAGCTTGTTGGAAAGCTCTCTTCATCCTATTTCCAACCATCTTTGGTTTTTTTTCAGAAGATTAGTATTTCTTTCTTGTAAAATAAATCAAAACTGGGCGAAACAGCCAAAATCTTCTAGAACTTCAATGTAGCATAACTCTTTTATCGTTTGTCGGATTCCTAAAAATAATATATTGTTGGAAAGCTATCGTCATCCTCTTTCCAAACATTTTTATTTGTTGTTTTTACGTTCATTTTTCTTTGTCTAAATAAAAGTTGAAAATCGGTGGCGGAATTAAGTTTTAAGATTTGTATAATTCTTCCTTTGATTGATCTCTGATGTTGTTTCCCTTATTCATATCATTGTTTAGAATCCATTCATAGTGAATAATCATGAATTCATCCTTTGAATATTTTCTATACATGAAATCAGTGTGCCCTACCTTTGCCCTACTGCCCTATTGTCGCCTATCTTGATCAATTGATTAACCTATTGGATTCTGATCTTGTTTCTTTTTATTATACATGTTATAAACCGTTAATCTTTCCTTGTTAACATGAGATCGCAATAAACTTGTTAACATGAAATTGCAACTTGCCCTATTGCCCTATTTTGAGTGCCGAAAATTGTATGATATTTAGGGATGGTAATTCAGGTTGTTTCTTGTTAAGTTCTTGGCTATCACATCACACATCCAAGAGGACGGTACCTGCAGCATCTGATCACCGATTTCTGATACGTTTGGTGAGTGGAATTGGTAAGGAAATAGGGTATTTATTTGGATATTGGATATGCATACTTAGTTTGGTTCTAGCTTTGCCTTGTGATGCTATAGGTAGTGCAGAATTATTGAATAAAGGAAAGGGAATAATTTCTTGTTCAGAGACAAGAGAGGTAGGATCTATGGCTCAATGGTTTCTCCAGAGACCTCGTTGTTTGATTAATTGATTTCGGTACCTATGATTGTGAAACTGTATATGCATTCATATTAAATAATTCAAGCTTTAGTTGCGGATTGAATTGAGGAATTTCTAGGCTATACCGAATCCCTTAAGGTAGGTTAGGAGTGCCCAGCTTGCATGTGTGATGTGTATTGAATATGCTGAATGTGATCTGACAGAATTGAGAATACCCTATTGTGGTTTTGTGCTTTGTGTTTGCTTCTGTGTGCTTGTACTTGTTTGTATGTCAGGAGCCTTTTCCGGTGGCCATTTTAGGTAAACGTTGATGCTCCTAGTGAGAGGGGACGTTCTTACTGGTATGGAAGTCATATGGGTGGCAAATCCTAACAAGAAGCCCTGTCCTTGTGTGGCAAAAACCCCTTATCCTTGTGTGGTTTGGGATACCCTTGTCCTTGTGTGGCTTGGGATGTTTTGTCCTTTTGTGGCTAGTTAAAAAGGCTTGCTAATTACCTTGTGTGTTAACCAATTACCTTTAATGCACTAAGCCTTGGACAACACAGGTGGAAAGGGATGTCCTTTTCTTTTTCATTGCCGAGAACAATCTGATGAGTTCTGCCTGCCTATGTACTTCTAATATTTTTTTATTAAATCTTTGAATTGCATGAATCCATTTAGTTGCGTAGGAATGATCAAATGTTGCTCGGGAGATTTGTGCTTATGGTTTCTGCATATCTTATGATGTTGTGACCCTTGTTTTCACCATATTTTTAGGCTTAGGTACATTCACTGCTCATAGTACCAGTGTGTGAGATCAAGGTTGTACGGCGGGGTGATATTGCATCACTTTTGCATACCTGTTCCTTGATTACTTGCGCATATAACTTTAATAAAAATTGGACTACTTTCTGGTTTATTTTAAGATTCTTCCTTTGCTTGTTATTTTCGACTATGTTGGAGGAATTCTTGCTGGTTATTTGGATCCTTACGAGACTTGTGTGTTATGAATCCAGTGATTTAATTTAAAGACTTCTGCTGATGTTTTTACTCACTCTGTATGATACCAGAATGAATTGTCCAATATCATGCTCCTATTGTCATTAAACATGTAGAATGAACATGCTAAAAGTCAAAAACTTAGTGAATAAGCCTGGTGGGATTCAGATAGGTCCTAGGTGTCTTTGGGCTTGTTTAGGTTTCACGGCGGTAATGACCTTAACTAGAGCAAATATTAATAGTTAGGAATTGGGGTCGTTACAAGTTTGGTAGCGTAGCATGGTTTAGGGAAAATAATTTGTTATATGCTAACTTTTTTGTTGATTTTTGTGTTTGTAGGTAAGGACATGTGCACACACTCACTCACTTAGGGGCTAATACCGAAAGTGAACTAATGCTAAAATGGGATTGATTTGTAAGATTTAAATGATGAGAATGATAATCTGATATGATTTTTGTTCGTGTATGTTCTTATGTCGGTATGCCATGATATGTTTCAGTGAGTGTTTGCAGTGTTTCTTATCATTGCTGAGAATGTGTGTGTTGATTTTTGCATGCTGCCGAGTGCCCCTATTTGACTTCTGTATTGCTGAATGTATATGTATGTGATTGCTGGTGTGTATTGTTATGGATGTTGTGTATATGCATGCTTGCTTGATGTTTGATGATGATTTCCGAGAGTATATATAAGTGTTGATATAATTGCCGAAAATATATTTGTATGTGTCCATGTGATATCCAAAAATTTGTATATTATTTTCCATTATATGTGAATCATCCAGTGCACGCCTCTCCACTAGGTACCACTTCTTTTCCTAGTATCGTATTTAATTACGTGTAAGTAACAATCGTATGCTTAAATATTATGGCAAGGTTGAACCTTACGAGGGATCGACGATGTAGGAATGGGATTCAGGTCAAACAACAACCCTGTTGAGCAAGAGGAGCCGAATGCGTAAATTGAGCAGGAAAGGCAAGCTGAGCCCGAAAATCAACCTGAGACACCAGCTGCACTAGTCATTGACCCTGTGATGGCACAAATATTAAATGTATTACAAGGAATTGCTGCAAATCATCAACGTATGGAGGCGCAATTTCAGAATGCTCCTACACCTGCACTAGTGGAAGGACCTATTCCTCCACTTGAACCTGTACAGCCAGCACTTCCTAAGGATCCGTTTTGATTACAAAATTTTTGAAGGAAGCTCGACAATTGGGATGTAAAGATTTCAATGGTTCAGCCGCTCCCTGCTGCTGGTCGTGAGTAGATATACACCTTATGCCGAGTATCCTTGTTCTTTCATATCTCTGATGATAAAAAAGTTTCCATAGCCACGTTCGTAATCAAGGGAGAAGTCCTCGCATGGTGGACATCTGTTAGCTTGCGATTCGGCGATCGTTTGCCAACTTGGGAGGAATTTCGGTACGAATTTGACGAAAAATTTTATACGAGGTTCCATAAAAACGAGTAGCGACAAGCTTTTAACAAACATGAACAAGGCACCCGTTCGATGCTGGAATATGACAAAGTGTTAAAAGAGTTATCCCGATTTACACTGTACCAGTTGCCAGACGATTTCAGGATGGGTTGAGTATCGACCTCAAAACCATCATAGGTATAACACTGGTGCAGAATTTGCCAGAACTAATCATTGCCGCAACCGAAGCCGAAAAATTCGTACCAACCAAGAAGCCATCCGCAGCCACTAGTGGCAGATCCTATAGTCAAGATTCGAAGTTCAATCTACGAACGGGACCCTCTTCTTTAAGGTCTTATCCTCCGAAAATTAATGGCAATGGAAATACCAACAAGAAGAACTTTTCTGGTTCAAATTCTAATGGATCTTCGTGGAATTCTCAGCGGCATCGATGTTACAACTATGGCGAGATGGGACATATTCAGAGGGAATGCCCAAAACCATGGCGAATCACAAGTGTACCAAACGCAGGCCGAGGTGGGAATGCCAACCCCGCCAGACCACCAACACGTGCACTAGGAGGACCACCCAAAGGATCCACAAGCGAGGTGCAACCAAGAACAACAAGGCTCTTCACCCTAACTGATGCCGAGGCTCGTCTTGATGTGGTGACAGGTACTATTTCAGTGTTTTCTCAAAATGCTAAAGTATTATTAGATCCCGGAGCAAATAGATCATTAATAAGTCCAAGGATAGCACTTAGCACGGATCGACCTCTATCTCTCTTGACTCCTCTTATTGCGGTTCTAACTCCCTTGAGAAAGCAACTGATTTGTAATCTAGTCTACATCGGTTGTATGGTACGTATGGGTCCGAATGTACTTAAAGTGGATCTGATTCCATTTGACATCTGAGAGCTAGATGTGATCCTAGGCACGGGCTGTCTGGCGAAATATGAAGCCCGTATGGAATGTTTCACCAAACATGTGTGGTTCATATTTTCTGATGGTGCTGAGTACTGTTTTGAAGGTGGTAGGCCAGTTGTTCCAACTTGTATGATTTCTTGGCTTGATGCGAAGCGATTGATCAACAAAAAATGTTCAGTGTACCTCACGCACATGCATGATATTTCAAAAGAATCCTTGGATCTGGATTCTATCCCAATGGTTCGCGAATTTCCAGAAGTATTTCCAGAAGACATAGCTGGTCTACCACCAGTAAGGGAAGTGGAATTCGGCATTGAATTCGGGAAGTGGAAGACATTCCTCTGTACCGTAGGGCTCCTGCGGAAATGAAAGAACTAGAAACGCAGTTGGAAGATTTGCTAGATCGTGGTTTCATCCGACCGAGTGTGTCACTTTGGGGAGCACCTATCCTGTTCGTTGAGATTATGCATTGACTATCGGCAGCTGAATCGTGTGACTGTAAAATACAAGTACCTTTTGTCATGCATCGATAATTTGTTCGACCAACTCTAGAATGCAGCCATATTTTCCAAGATTGATCTAAGATCTGGATACCATATATTGGGAGTTTGTGATGCTGATATTCCGAAGACCGCATTCAGATTGCGATACGGCTACTACGAATTTCTGGTTATACCATTTGGTTTGACCAATGCACCAGATGTGTTTATAGACCTGATGAATTGTGTGTTCCATGAGTTCCTGGATAAATTTGTAATAGTTTTCATCGACGATATTTTGATATATTCAAAATTGAAAAAAGAGCATGCCAAGCACTTGCATATTGTGCTAAATTTTTTAAAGGATCGGCGGTTTTTCACAAAGTACTCCAAATGCGAATTCTGGTTACACGAAGTCAGATTCCTTGGCCATGTTATTTCCGTCAAAGGTGTGTTAGTTGATCCAAAGAAGATTGAAGTCGTAGTTGCTTGGGAACCCCTACAGACTGTGTTCGAAATTCGAAGTTTGGCTTAGCAGGTTATTACCGTCGCTCTGTGGAAAATTTTTCATCACTTGCCGGACCATTGAGAAAACTAACACGTAAGGGTGAGCCATTCGTGTGGAACGAGAAATGCCAGTGAAATTTTGAAGAACTGAAAAACCGGTTAGTTTTCGCACCTATCCTTACTTTACCTATTTGCGGAAAGGGGTATGTGGTTTACAGCGATGCATCGAAATCGGGATTTGGATGCGTATTGATGCAAGACGGGAAAGTCATTGCATATGCTTCCCGACAGTTACGACCGCATAAAAGAAACTATCCTACACATGATTTGGAGCTTGCAACCTAACTATACTTGTCTAATATCATGCTCCAGTTGCTGATAAACATAAAGAATATATATGCTAAAGGACGAATGAAAACTAAGCCTGAGGGTGGACTGCAAACATTTCCGAAAATCAGAAGTATATAGGTAGGTAAATCATCAATCAATCTCTTCAACAGAAAATGCCATCCCTTTTAACCTTGTTGTCCAAGGTTTCGCTGTACAAAGGGTAAAAGAGTTAGCACACAAGCTAATATGAAAACCTATTCATCTTGCCAAACAAGGACAGGGGATCCAAGCAACATAAGGATAAGGGCATCCAAACCACACAAGGATAAGGACATCTTTCCAAATAAGCACCAGGCATCCAGCTTGCACATGCCAAGGATTGCCACCTATACGACTCCCATACTAGTAACAACCTCTCCTCTGCCCAGGAGCATAAGCACTTACCCCGAATGGACACCAGAAAAGCATCATAACACACAAACACGTACAAGCACACATAGGCTAGCCCCATAGCACAATACCACTGTAGGATTTTCTCAATCATGTCAGAACACAATCAACATGTTCAGTGCACACAGCACATGCTAAATAGGCACTTATAACCTAACTCAAGGGTTCGGTATAGCCAAGAGGATCACATCTTGATCCACAGTTGAAGCATACTCACTACAACATATGCGCAAACACTTATCATGCAAGTAGGAACCGAAATCAACAAGAAAAAAACAAGAAACTCTGAAGAAACCGATGAGGCATAGATCCTATCTCTCTTTTCTCTGAATAAGAAGCTATTCCTTTTCCTTTATTCAAGGAATTCGAACCACCTATAACATCATATTGCAAGGAAAAAATTAAACTAAGCATGCATACTCAATATACAATTGAATACCCTAGTTCCTTACCAATTCCACTCATCAAAACTATCAAAAACTAGTGATCAGATGCAGCAAGTGCCTTCCCTTTGGATATGTGATGTGCTAGCCAAGAATTTAACAAAATTCAACCTGAATTACTATCATAATTAACTATGCGAATTTTGGCACTAAGAATAGAGCACAAGACAATTTGCGATTTCATGTTAACAAGGAAGGATTAGGTGTTTGTATCATGTACAACCAAAAGAAACAAGATCAAAATCCAATAGGCTAATCAAGATAGGCAATAAATAGGTAATAGGTAGGGCATGCCAATTTCATGTACAGGGAAAATTCAAAGGATGAATTTATGATTTTATATCACGAAAGAATGCTAAACAATCGTATGAACAAGAAGAACAACAACAGAAATTAATTGAAGACAGAATCACAAAATTTTAAAGCCTAATCCCGCCAAATTACAACCTAAACTATGACAAAGAAAAATTAACCTCCAGAAAAAAAACCAATAATGGTTAGGTAGAGGACGAAAAGAGCTTTATAACAGGCTATGATTTCAAAAAATCAAACAAACGATGAGATAGTTATGTTATTTTGAAGTTTATACTGATTTTGGCAACAATAGGGAGGTGTAGGGTTTTTGGTTAGACGAATTTTGTATATTTCCTGTATAAGATTTAAGTGTGGCCAACTTCCTCTATATGTAGGGTGGTTATGGGATTAATTTCCTACTTTAAGGATTAGATTAAAGTAAGATAATTATCAGAATTAAATTTTATAATTATCCTCCCTTAATTTTAGGGATTTTATCTTCTAAGGTAATTATCAACAAATAAAGAATCAAATCAAAAGGAATTAAAACCATAAATGGTCACTAGACATTCCTTACCAATTTTGGCCGTCACACATTCTTTTCTTCAGGCGAAAAACAGTCTTTCCCCACACTTGCTTCTAGACTTTTAAGACTTAAAATTCATGGTCTCATATCCTCCCCTCCTAAGAATTTAGTCCTCAAAATTTCGATACAAGTACCTAAGCAAATATGTAAAGAAATTTTGCATGCATAGATTCCTCAGTCTACCAAGACTGTTCCTCAATTTGGCTGTTACGCAAAACAACTAGTACCATAGGCACGCTTTGACTGCGAAGTTGACAAACTGACCGATCTAGTGTGGCAACTGGCTGTACAAGACAGGATAGGTCTTCAGCAACCTCGGCTGGTGGTTCTTCGGGTACACAAGTAGGGTCTCACACATATTTTCTCAACATTGAAACTTGAAACATATTGTGAATTCTTTCTATATTTGGAGGTATGGCAAGTCAGTATACAACACGGCCAATCCTCTCAACAATGTCATATGGACCAATGTAACGAGGTGTTAGCTTACATTGCTGCTGAAAATGAAGGACATCTTTCCACGGGGCGACCTTCAAAAATACTTTGTCACCTACCGCAAATTCTAGCTCCCTTCGTCGATTATCGGTGTAACTTTTCTGCTAATCCTAGGCTGTCTTTAGCCGTTGTCGAATCAAGTTCAACTGCTCTGTTCCTTGGTTAATAAGTTTTGGATTGTCTAGGAATCTTTCCCCTACTTCATTCTAGCAAGTAGGTGTTCTACAGCATCTTCCATATAGTGCTTCATAGGGTGCCATACCGATGCTTGCATGAAAACTATTATTATAAGAAAATTCCGCCAACAGCAGGCATCGATCACAATCGGTATGCTGGTCTAGTACACTCACATGTAGCATGTCTTTGAGTGTGTGAGTCATCCATTTTGATTGGCCATTAGTCCGAGGGTTAAATGTTATACTGAAATTCAATCTCAAACTTATCGCATTCTGGGATTTCTCCCAAAATCGTGATGTGAAACGGAGGTCTTGATCTGAAACAATGGCAACTAGTACTCCATGCAATCGAACATTCTCGTCTAAGTAACAAACAACCAATTTATCTGGTGTATCTGTCATATGTATAGGAAGAAAGTGTGCAGATTTCATTAATTGATCCACGATCACCCAAATGGCATTATATCCTCGCTGAGATCTAGGCAATCTGGTCACAAAATCCATTGTGACATGTTCCCACTTCCATTTTGGAATCAGAAGTGACTGAAGTAGACTTGCGGGTCTTTGATGCTCGATCTTTATTTGTTGACATATGAGGCATCGGGCAACGAACTCAACAATATGGTGCTTCATGTTTGGCCACCAGTATTGCTCCTTTAAATCTCGGTATATCTTTGTCTTACTACGATGGATAGTGAACTTCGAACTATGTGCCTTAGATAAAATAAGATTACGAATATCAACATCTTGTGGAACACATACCCGATTTCAGAAGACAAGGACGTCGTTATCTCGTATTTTGATATTACAAGTTGTGGCATCAACACCATTAGATAATTGCTTCTGAATTTCATCAAATTTCGGATCTTCTGATTGCTGATTCCGGATCTCCTTAATCAAGGTAGGCATGACTTCGATTTGCGTTAACAATGGACCAGAAAAATCAGTGCCAAGATGCACATGGGTAGCTTTCAAATCAAGCAACACTGGTATGTATTAGGTGCTCATGTAAGCCAAAATTGATGAAGAAGGAGGATGAAATTTTTGGTTTAAGGCATCAACAACTATATTTTCTTTTCTAGGATGATACTCGATAATCAGGTCATAGTCCTTAATCAGCTCCACCCATCTTCGCTGTCCCATATTCATCTTCTTTTCCGTGAGAAGGTAGTTTAGGCTTTTGTGGTTGGTCAAGATTCGACATGTCTCGCCTGTATAAGTAATGTCGCCATATCTTCAACGCAAACACCACAGCTGCAAGCTCCAAATCATGCGTAGGATAGTTGCTTTGTGTGGACGCAATTGTCAGGAAACATAGGCAACGACTTTCCCGTCTAGCATCAATATGCATCCAACACAAGTTCGTTTGGACAACACAGGTGGAAGAGAATGGCCTTTTGTGTTGATGAGAATGATTGAAGATTTACCCGCCTGTGTTCGTTTGAATTTTAAAAGTGTTTGTAGTCCATCCTCAGTCTTAGCTTTAGGCTGAAACTAGGATTTGGGGTCTTCCTTTCACTAGTTGTATAGATTAATCTGATATTGTTCTTGAGATGTTTTGTTTAAGATTTTGTAGATCATATGATGTTGTGACCTTACTGATATTCTTATAATCTCACCCAATTGTTTTTACCATTTTTCAGGGTTAGGTATATTCTCTGTTCGCGGTACCAGTGTGTGTGATCAAGGCTTCATAATGGGGCGATATTGTATCGTATTTGCATACTTTTTTCCTTAATTACTTGCGCATATAACATAAAGTTCAACTGGCCTACTTTCTAAATTTTTTATAGCCTCCTTTATTTGCTTGTAACCGAAATTTACTGGGGATATGCTTGTTGGATTTTGAGATCATTATGGGACTTGTGTCTTATGGTACCTTTGTTGAATTATAAAGACTTCCATTGATATTTTTATTCACTCCGTTTATTGCCAGAATGTATGTCCATTATCATGCTCCAATGAATTGTGTGACCGTGAAGAACAAGTATCCCTTGCCATGCATCGACGACTTGTTCGACTAGCTTTCAGGTGCAGCCGTGTTTTCCATGATCAATCTCAGATCGGAATACCATCAATTACGTGTTTATGTAGCTGACATACCGAAGACAGCATTCAAATCACGATATAGCCACTATGAATTTCTGGTTATGCCATTTAGTTTGACCAATACACCAACAGTGTTCAGGAACCTGATGAATTGAGTATTCCAAGAGTTCCTGGACAGATTTGTGATAGTCTTCATTAATGACATTCTGGTTTATTCAAAATCAAAAGAGGAGCATGCTGAGAACATGCGGATTGTGCTGAAAATTCGGAGGGATCGACACTTGTTCACAAATAACTCCAAATGCGAATTCGGGTTACGCAAAGGTCATTTCCTTTTCCGTGCTACTTTCGCCCAGACTGTCCTTGTCAATCCAAAAAAAATTGAAGCCGTAGTTGTTTGGGAACCCCCACGAACTGTGTTTGAAGTTCATAGTTTCCTTGGCTTAGCCGGATACTACAGTCGCTTAGTGGAGAATTTTTCATCTCTTTTTAGACCATTGACGAAGTTGAGGTGTAAAGGAAAGTCATTCGTGTGGAGCGAGAAATTCCAGTAAAGTTCCGAAGAATTAAAGAGCTGGTTACTTTCCGCACCTATTTTTACCTTACCAGTCGGTGGAAAAGAGAATGTGGTGTATAGTGATGCATCAAAATCCGGACTTGGATGCGTATTGATGCAAGACAGGAAAGTTGTTGCCTATGCTTCCCGACAATTGTGACTGCACAAAAGCAACTATCCTATGCACGATTTGGAGCTTACAGTCGTGGTGTTTGCGTTGAAGATATGACGCCATTATCTGAATGGCGAGACGTATAGAATCTTCACCGAACCCAAAAATTTGAATTATCTCCTCATGTGAAAGGAATTGAATATGAGACAACGAAGATGGGTGGAGTTGATTAAAGACTATGATTTGATTATCGAATATCATCCTTGGAAAAAAAATGCTATCACTAAAGCATTAAGCCGAAAGATTCATCCTCCTTTCCCATCATTGTTAGCTTAAATGCGCACCCAGTACATGCCAATGCTGCTGGATTTGAAAGCTACACTTATGCATCTTAGCATTGATTTCTCTAGTTCATTATTGGCATGATTCGAAGTCATGCCTACTTTTATTGGGGAGATCCGGAATCAGCAAACAGGATATCCAAGGTTGGCTGAAATTCGGAAGCAACTATCTGATGGTGTTGATGCCATAGCTCATGATTTCATAGTGCGAGATGATGGAGTTCTTGTGTTCAGAAACCGGGTATGTGTGCCACAAGATGTTAATATTCACAATCTGATTTTGTCTGAGGTACATAGTTTGAAGTTCGTTATCCATCCTGGTAACATTAAGATGTACCGAGACTTAAAGGTGCAATATTGATGGCCAAAGATGAAGCGCCACATTGCTGAGTTCGTTTCCCGATGCCTCGTATTGCAACAAGTGAAAATTGAACATCAGAGACCCACTGGTTAACTTCAATCACTTTTAATTCCATAATGGAAGCGGAAGCATGTCATGATGGATTTTAAGACCAGTTTACCTAGATCTCAGCTAGGATTCGATGCCATTTGGGTAATCGTGGATCGATTGATGAAATCTGCACACTTCCTTCCTGTTCATGTGACAGATACACCTATGAAATTTGGATGTTCATTACTTGGACGTGATTGTTTGTCTACATGTAGTGCTAGTTTCCATCATTTCAGATCATGACCAACGTTTTACATCACGATTTTAGGGAAACTTTTAGAATGCGTTAGGTTCAGGATTGAATTTCAATACAGCATTTCATCCCCAAACTAATGCTCAATCTAAGAGGACGATTCAGACACTTAAGTGACAAGCTGCATGCGAGTGTATTGGAAAAGCATACCAGTTGGGATCGTTGTCTACCGTTGGTGAAATTTGCTTACAACAACAATTTTCATGTAAGCATTGGTATGGCTCCTTATAAAGCATTGAATGGGAGACGTTGCAGAACTCCTATTTGCTGGAATGAAGTAGGCGAGAGACACCTAGACAATCTCGAATTAATTAATCAAACAACAGAGCAACTAAAGTTTATTCGAAAAAGGATGAAGATAGCGAAAGATCGGCATAAAAACTATGTCAATAATCGACGAAGGGAGTTGGAATTTGTGGTAGGTGATAAAATGTTTCTGAAAATTTCCCCGTAGAAAGGTGTCCTTCGTTTTCGGCAGTGAGGTAAACTAGCACCTCGTTATATTGGTCTGTATGACATTGTTGAGAGGATCGGCCTTCTTGCATAATAACTTGCATTGCCTCCGCATATAGAAAGAATACACAATGTGTTTCACGTTTTGATGTTGAGAAAATATATGCGAGACCCTGCTCATGTAATTGAAGAACCTTCAGTTGAAGTTGTTGAAAATCTATCCTACCCCATATATGGTAGTTACCATACTAGATCGGTCAGTTCATCAGTTTCGTAGTCGAAGTGTGTCTATGGTATGAAATTTTTTGCATAATGGCCAAATTGAGGAACAGTCTTGGGAGAATGAGGAATCTATTCATGAAAAAATTCCATACCTGTTTGCTTAGGTACTAGTGCTGAAATTTCAAGGAAAAAATTCATATAAGGAGAGATGTGAGAACCTGATTTTTGAGTTGTAGAAGTTCATAAGCTAGTGTAAGTGAAATGATCATTTTTCTCCTGAAGAAATGGATGTGTGATGGCCGAAATTGGTATTGAAGGTTTAATGTTCATTTCTGTTTCCATTCCTCCTTTATTTCATTTCCTTACTGATTCAGTCTTACGTTAGAAGATAATTTCCAAAAATTAAAGGGATAGTTCTAAAATTTAATTCTAATGATTATCTTCCTATATCTAGCCTTTAAAGTAGGGTTAATTAATCCTATTACACCCTACATAAAAAGTAGTTGGGAACACTTAGTTCCTACTCCAAAAATACACAGAATTATCAAGCGATCAAACCCTACTCTACCCTTCGCTATTGAAATTTCCAAGCCTTCACCACATCTGAATTTTTTCCTCATTTGTCAGATTTCTGTAAACAAAAACTTGTTGGAAAGCTCTTTTCATCCTCTATCTATCTATCTTGGTTTGATCATCAGAAGGTCAGTTTTTCCCTATCAAAAATTTTAACACAATTTGCTTAGTGTTTGTGTCAAAATTCTGTGATTTTTCCTTCAATTGGTTTCTGTTGTTGATCTTTTTGTTTGTATGATTGTTTGGTATCCATTCATGTTGTAATATCATGAATTCATCTTTTGAATCTACCCTATGCATGAAATTGGCATGCCCTACACCTTTGCCTATTATTTCTAATTTTGATCAATTGACTTACCTATTGGTTTGTGATCTTATTCATTTTAATTGTATGTGTTATTAACACCTAATTTTTTCTTATAATCATGAAATTGTAACCCCTACACCTTGTATGCATGAAATTGCAATTTCCCTTATACCCTATCTTAAGTGCCAAAATTTGCATAGTTAATTGGTGTGATAGTTCAGGTTGATTCTTGTTAAATTCTTGGCTATCACAACACACATCCAATGAGGAGGCACCTACGATATATGATCACTAATTTCGAATAGGTTTGGTTAGTGGAATTGGTAAAGAAATAGGATGTTTACTTGATTATTGTGTATGCATGCTTAGTATGGTTTTGTCTTTGCCTTATGATGATATAGGTGGTTTGGATCCCTTGAATAAAGGCAAAGGAATAGCTTATTGTTCAAAAACAAGAGAGGTAGGATCTATACGTCATCGGTTTCTTCAAAGATCCCTGTTGTTTGCTTGTTATTTTCAAGATGATGAGTGTATGTGCATGTCTTGTATGGTGTATACATGAATTGCGTTATGAGATATGATCCTTTAGGCATTGTCAAACCCTTGAGATAGGATGTGTGCACCTAATTCGCATATGTTGTTTGTTTTGAACATGTAGAATGTAATGTGATATGGTTGAGGATGCCCTGCTGTGATGTTACACCTTGTACTTACTTGTGAGTGCTTGTATATGTCAGTGTGTCAGGATCTTTTTCCGGTGGCCATTCGGTGTAACTGCTAATGCTCCTGAGGAGCGAAAAGGTTCTTACAGGTATGGGAGTTCTATAAGTGGCAATCTCAAGTTTGTGCACGCTGGATTTCTAGTCCTTGTGTGGCTAGACGCCTTGTCCTTGTATGGCAAGATGCTCTTATCCTTGTGTGATTTGAATGCCTTTATCCTTGTATCATTTGGATGCCCTTGTCCTTGTGTGGCTTTGATGCCTTATCTCTGCGTGGTAAGATGAATAGGCTTCCTGATTAGCTTGTGTGCTAACCTTTTACCCTTTGTGCAGCAAAGCCTTGGACAACACAGGTGGAAGGGGATGATTTTTCTATTGTCGAGATTGATTGATGATCTTTCCAGCCGGTGTATTTCTGATTTTCGGAAGTGTTTGTAGTCTACCTACATCCTTAGTTTTCGGTCGTATCCCTTTTTTATTGATTAATAAATGTGTGATACCCTATAGTTGTATAGGCTGATTTGATGTTGGTTGGGAGATGTTTTGTTTAAGATTTATGTAGATCTTATGATGTTATGACTCTACTGAGATTCATGTAATCTCATCCTATTGTTTCACTATTTTTCAGGCTTAGGCACATCCTCTGTTAGTGGTACCGTTGTGTGAGATCAAGGCTACATAGCTGGCCGATATCACATCATATTTGCATACCTGTTTCCTTGATTACTTGTGCATATAACATGAAGTTCAATTGGGCTACTTTCTGGATTTTTGAATGCTTCCTTTGTTTGCTTGTTACTGAAATTTAGTGTGGGCATACTTGCTGGATTTTAGATCTTTATGGGACTTGTGTGTTATGGTACCTTTATTGAATTATAAAGACTTTCGATGATATTTTTAATCACTCCATTTGTTGCCAAAATGTATCTCCATTATCGTGCTCAAACTTTTAAAAAATTTAAGTAATGAATCTAATTGAAATCAGTACTAAAGGGGGATAAGCCTTTGAGATTCAGATAGGTCCTAGGTTAGGGTTTATTTTGGTCTTAATAGTAGCGACTTCGGGTTCATACAGATGTAGATTTGATCATAAGTCAATTTTTTCCCTAAAGGAGTCAAAACCTAAATACGAGGTTTTAAGGGAGACAAGAATCGATCCGAACTAGCTGCTACTCTTGAACTCATGAACTATCTATTAACTTTGGGATCTAACAAGACTTTAGCATTTTGGGAGAAGACAGAGATGGTACTTATCACTATGTCAGGGCCTATCTCGATGTTAGTCAAAGTGAAAAGTTTCGTGGGCTTGAGCTACACCTTAGTTGTGGATTCGCTAGGTGGTTTACAAGGTGCATGGGCTGGTGGCTTAGTAGGATTGCTGTAACGACCCCAATTCCTAACTATTAATAATTGCTCCGATTAAGGTCATTACCGCCGTGAAACCTAAATAAGCTTAAATGACACCTAAGACCAATTTGAATCTCACCAGGCTAATCAATAAATTTCCGATTTTAAGCTGGTTAATCTTATTGCTTATCAACAATTGGAGCATGATATTGGACACATATTCTGGTAACATACGGAGTAAATAAAACATCAGCGGAAGTCTTAAATAAAATCATTGGGTTCATAACACACAAGTCCCATAGGGATCCAAATAAAACAACAAGAAATCTTCCAACAAGTTTCGGAAATAGCAAGCAAAAGAGGGTGCTTAAATTAAACCAGAAAGTTGCCCATTCATTCATGTTATATGCGCAAGTAACAAGTATGCAAATGTGATGCGATATCGTCCCGCCGTGCAGCCTTGATCTCACACACTGGTACCACGAACAGTGAATGTACCTAAGCCTGAAAAAGGGTAAAAAAAATGGTTTGAGATTACAAGAATCTCAGTAGGGTCATAGCATCATAAGATCTACAGAATCCCTAAACACAAATCTCCCAATTCATATAAGATCAATCCTAAACAACTAAAGGGGATCACGCAATTCAAAAATCAATCAAAAGAGGTTAGGGCCGAATCTATGGCTGAGGGAGGACTGCAAATACTTCCGAAAGCTTAGAAGTACACAGACAGGTGAAATACATCAGATTTCCCTCGGCAATGAAGAAGAAAGGCCATCCCCTTCCACCTGTGTTGTCCAAGACTTACTGCACAAAGGGTAGATGGTTAACACGCAAACTAATCAGTAAGTCTATCACCTTGTCCTCCCAAAGACAAGTCTACTAGCCCCACATGGAGAAGTCTTCCCTAGTCACATACCTACTAGGGCATCCCAGGTCACATACCTACCAGGGCTTCCTGCCACACAAGGACAGGGTTCCGGCTACACAAGGACCAGACCTCCAGCAAGTTCTTGCTGGGATTTGCCTTCCATACAACTCCCATACCAGTAAGAACCTCTCCTCTCCCTAGGAGCATCAGCACTTACCCTGAATGGCCACCGGAAAAAAGATCCTGACACACAGACAAGTACAAGCACACACAAGCAAGTACAAAGCATAATACCACAACAGGGTATCCTCAATCATGTCAGAACACAATCAACTTATCCAATTCACAAAACAATTGCATCCCAGGCACTCAATTTCTAACTCAGGGGTTTGATATAGACTAGGAGATTCATATCTCATTCCGTATTTCATATTCTCAACTTATAATCCAATCGCAAGCAATACAACAAGGACAGGTAACAAAAACATTAAGAAAAGAGCAGGGGTCTCTGGAGAAACCGATGAGGCGTAGATCCTACCTCTCTTGTCTCTGAACAAGAAGCTACTCCTTTGCCTTTATTAAGTAAATCCGAACCACCTAAATTATCACCAGGCAAAGACAAAAAGCAAACTAAGCATGCATATTCAATAATCAATTGAATACCCTATTTCCTTACCAATACTACTCACCAAACCTATCAGAAAACCAGTGATCAGATGTTGCAGGTGCCTCCCCCTTGGATGTGTGATGTGATAGCCAGGAACTTAACAAGATTCAACTTGAATTTACCATTCCAATTAACTATGCAAATCTTGTCGCTAAAACTAGAGCATAGGACGATTTCGTCTTAACCTTAAACAAGGAAATATTTACATATAAGCTGCGATTTATATATGGTTTAAAATAGGATGAAAAGAGCTTTCCAACAACCTATTATTTGTAAGTTTCTGACAAACGATTAGAAAGTTATGCTATTTTGAAGTTCAAGAAGATTTGGCGAAAACCTAATTCCGCCGCCGATTTTAAAATTAATCTTAGACAAAGAAATACTAACCTCCTGACGAAAAAAAAAATTTTTGGAAAGAGGATGAAGAGAGCTTTCCAACAAGCTATTATTCGCAGAGATCCGACGAACGATGAGTGAGTTATGCTGGTTTGAAGTTTCTACGAATTATGGTGGCTATAGGGAGGTATAGGGTTTTAGGCTCATACGAATTTGTAAGTTTTCTATGAATGATTTTTGTGGGGTTAGCTTCCTATTTATAATGAATGGGTATAGAATTATGTCAGAATATAATCAGTTTGTTCAATACACACAACCCATGCAAATTAGGCACACATATCCTATCTCAAGGGTTCAGCAATGCCTAAAGGATCTTATCTCAATCCGCAATTCATACATATACCATACAAGATATGTGTGAGACCCTGAATTTTGAGTCCTAGAAGTCTAGACGCTAGTGAAGGAGAAAAGACCATTTTTCCCCAGAAGAAAAGAATGTGTGATGCCAGAAATTGGTAAGGAATGTTTGGTAATTATTTTTGGCAATAATTCCATTTAATTTGGTTCTTAATTTGTTGATAATCACCTTAGGAATTAAAATCCCTAAAATTAAAAGGGGACAATTACAGAATTTAAATCTGGTAGTTATCTTACTTTAACAAAGCCTTTAAAATAGTAATCTTAATTCCATACCCATCTATTATAAATATGAAGAAAATCCCACAAAAATCATTCATAGAAAACACATAAAACTTGTATAGCCTAAAACCCTTACACCTCTCTATATTTGCCAAAATTTGCTGAAACTTTAAACCAGCATAATTCTCTCATCGTTTGTCAGATTCCTGAAAATAATAGCTTATTGGAAAGATCTCTTCATCCTATTTCCAACCATCTTTGGTTTTTTGTCAGGAGGTTAGTATTTCTTTCTCGTAAGATAAGTCGAAACTTGGAGGAACTGCCAAAATCCTCTTGAACTTCAATGTAGCATAATATTTTCATCGTTTATCGGATTCCTGCAAATAATAGCTGGTTAGAAAGATATCTTCATCCTCTTTTTAACCATATTTGTTTTGTTTTTTGGACATTAGAATTTTACTGTCCAAAGATAAGTTGAAAATCGGCGGCGGAATTAGATTTTAAGATTTGTATAATTCTAACTTAGATTGATCTTTGATGTTGTTGCCCTTATTCATATGATTGTTTAGAATCCATTCATAGAACAATTATGATTTCATCTTTTGAATGCATGAAGTTGAAAATTGTCATGTGCCGAACTTTGCATAGTTAATTGGGATGGTAAATTAAGTTGAATCGTTAAGTTTCTGGCTATCACATCACACATCAAAGAGGGAGGCACCTGCGGCATCTGATCATTGATTTTTGATAGGTTTGGTGAGTGGAATTGCTAAGGAAATAGGGTATTTACTTGGTTATTGCATATGCACGCTTAGTTTGTTTTTTTTTTCTTTGCTTAATGATGACCCATGTGGTTCAGAAGTATTTAGTATTGGCAAAGGAATAGGTTCTTGTTCAGAGACCAGAGAGGTAGGATCTCTGCCTCACCGGTTTCTCCAGAGACCTCATTGTTTTCTTAATTGATTTCGGTACCTATGATTGTGAAACTGTATGCGCATTTATATTAAATAATGCATGCTTGAGTTTCGGATTAAATTAAGGAATATTTAGGCTATACCGAATCCCTTAAGGTAGGTTAGGAGTGCCTAGCTTACATGTGTGACATGTATTGAACATGCTGAATGTGATCTGACAGAATTGAGAATACCATGTTGTGGTTTTGTGCTTTGTGCTTGCCTGTGTGTGCCTGTACGTGTTTGTGTGTCAGGATCCTTTTCTGGTGGCCATTCGGGGTAAGCTCTGATGCTCTTAGTGAGGGGGGAGGTTTTTACTAGTATAAGAGTCATATGGGTGGCAAATCCCAGTAAGAGCTCGTTGGAAGTCTGGTCCTTGTGTGGCTAGAAGCCCTGTCCTTGTGTGGCAGAAACTCTTTATCCTTGTGTGGTTTGGGAAGCTCTTATCCTTGTATGATTTGGGTTGCCCTTGTCCTTGTGTGGCCTGGGATGTTTTGTCCTTGTATGGAAAGATGAATAGGCTTGCTGATTAGCTTGTATGTTAACCAATTACCTTTCGTGCAGTAAGCCTTGGACAACACAGGTGGAAAGGGATAGTCTTTTCTTTTTCATTGCCAAGAAGAATCTGATGAGTTCTGCCTGCCTGTGTACTTCTGATACTTTTCGGAAGTGTTTGTAGTCCCGCTCAGCCTTAGATTCGGCTCTACCTTTTTTTATTGAATCTTTGAATTACATAAATCCCTTTAGTTGTGTAGGAATGATCAGATGTTGTTCGGGAGATTTGTGTTTATGGTTTCTACAGATCTTATGATGTTGTCCCTACTGAGATTCTTGTAATCCCATTCAGTTGTTTTCACCATTGTTTTTAGGCTTAGCTACATTCACTGCTCGTGGTACCAGTGTGTGAGATCAAGGTTGTACGGCGGGGCGATATAGCATCATTTTTGCATACCTGTTCCTTGATTAGTTGCGCATATAACTTGAATAAAAAATATTGGACTACTTTCTGGCTTATTTTAAGATTTTTCCTTTGCTTGTTATTTTCATCTATGTTGGAGGAATTCTTGCTTGTTATTTGGATCCTTAGAGGACTTGTGTGTTATGAATCCAGTGATTTAATTTAAAGACTTCCGCTGATGTTTTTACTCACTCCATATGATACTTGAATGATTGTCCAATATTATGCTCCAACTGTTATTAAACATATTGAATGAACATGCTAAAAGTCGAAAACTTAGTGAGTAAGCCTGGTGAGATTCAGATAGGTCCTAGGTGTCTTTTGGCTTGTTTGGGTTTTACGGCGGTAATAACCTTAATCAGAGCAAATATTAATAAGTAGGAATTGGGGTTGTTACAACATGCACCAAAAACAACAATTAAACAACAAGGATCTCGGGAGAAACCGATGAGGCATAGATTCTACCTCACTTGTCTCTGAACAAGAAACTATTCCTTTGCCTTTATTCAATGATATCATAAGGCAATGAGAAAACCAAACCAAGTATGCATACTTAATAATCAAGTAGATATCCTATTTCCTTACTAACTCACCAAACCTATCAAAAACCAGTGATCAGATGCTGCATTTTCCTCCTCCTTGGATGTGTAATGTGATAGCCAAGAACTTAACAAAAATCAACCTGAATTATCATCCCAATCATCATATAAGTTTTAGGCACTAAGTATAAGGCAGTAGGGTAGTTTACGATTAGTTTTTAGTAACACATAATCAAAAGGAACAAGATCAGAAAGCAACAAGTTAATTAATTAATCAAAAGCGACAACAATAGAGAAAAGGGTAGGGCATGCCGATTTAATATAAAGGGAAGATTTAAAAGATGAATTCATGATTTTACAATATGAATGGATGCCAAACAATCATTTGAACAAAAGGAACAACAATAGAAATCAATTGACGGAAGAATCACACAATTTTGGCACCAAAACCGCTAACGGATAAGACAGAGAAAAACTAACTTTCTGATGACTGTACCAAGATATTTATATATAAGATTGAAAGAGCTTTCAAACAAGCTATTACTTGCAAGATTCTGACAAAGGATGAGAGAGTTATGCTAGTTTGAAGATGAGGGGAGATTTCGGCAACAATACGGTGTAGGATTTGATGTTTGACGAAAATTGTGTGTTTTTAATGGGCGTGGACAAGTATGGCTGGCTACTCTTTATATAGGATGTTTATGAGATTAATTTCCCATTTTAAAGTGTAGATAAGGTAAGATAATTATTAGAATTATCTTTCCTTAATTTTAGGGATTTTATCTTTAAGATAAGTTTGAACCAATAAGGAAAATAAATCAAAGGAAAATGAAACTAGAAATGATTACTAGATATTCCATACCATTTTCGGGCATCATATATCCATTTTTTCAGGGACAAAATGGTCATTTAACCTACACTGGTTTCTGAACATCTAGGACTCAAAAGTTGGGGTCTCAAATCCTCTTTTCCCTATAAGAATTTTGTCCTCGAAATTTTAGCACAAGTACCTAAACAAACAAGTAAGGAAATTTTGCACGAATAGATTCTTCTGTCTCCCATGACTGTTCCTCGATTTGGCCATTACGCTAAACAACTCACACCATAGGCACACTTCGACTGTGAAGCTGAGGAACTGACCAATTTAGTGTGGCAACTAGCTGTATGAGATAGGATAGGTCTTCAGCAACCGCAACTAGTGGTTCTTTGAGCACATGAGTAGGGTCTCCCACATATTTTCTCAACATCGATACGTGAAACACGTTATGAATTCTTTCCATATTTAGAGGTAAGGCAAGTCGGTATGCAACAGGGCCGATCCTCTTAACAATGTCATATGGACCAATGTAACGAGGTGCTAGCTCACAACTGTCCACAATATGAGGGCTTCTCCCTCAAGTATGAAAGTGGTGATGAAAACCTTGTCATCATCCGAGATACACAAAAATAGAGTCACACGGCTTAAGGTGTCCATCTATTCATGAACCGCAGCGGCACCGGCTGAACCACTGAAATCTTTACATCCCAATTGATGAACTTCCTTCACCAATTTTGTAATGACGAATGGAAATCTCTGGGCTTCCTTGGGATGTGCCGGCTATAGAGGCTCAAGTGGAGGAACAGGATCTTCCATAGGTACGGGTGCAAGAGCATTCAAAAATTGCGCCTCCATACACTGTTGATTTGCAGCATTTCCTTGCAATACGTTTAAGATTTGTGCCATCACAAGATTGATGGCTGGTGACTTAGGTTGGTTTTCGGGCTCAGATTGCCCTCCCTGCTCAATTTGATTGCCCTCCCTCCTGAAAAAAAACCAAAGATGGTTAGAATGAGGATGAAGAGAGCTTTCTAAGAAGCTATTATTTTCAGGAATCCGACAAATGATAAGACAGTTATATTGGTTTAAAGTTTCAGCGAATTTTGACAGATATAGGTAGGTGTAAGGGTTTTAGGTTATACGAGTTTTGTGTGTTTTCTATGAATGATTTTTGTGGGGCTGGCTTCCTATTTATAATGGATGGGTATGGAATTAAAGATTACTACTTTAAAAGCTTTATAAAAAAAAGATAATTGCCTGATTTAAAATCTGTAATTATCCCTTTTTAATTTTAGGGATTTTAATTCCTAAGGTGATTATCAACAAATTAAGAACCAAATTAAAGGGAATTAATACCAGAAAAAATTACCATACATTCCTTACCAATTTTCGGCCATTACACATCCTTTTCTTGAGGGATAAAATGATCTTTTCACCTGTAATAGCTTCTGGACTTCTAGGACACAAAATTTGGGGTCTCACAATGTCACTCAGCACATAACCCAAATACGAAAACTATGAAGAGAAGTGGTACCTGGTGAAGAGGCCTGCACCGGCGATATGCATATGTTGGGAAACAAAACACACATGTATAAAAATACACAAGTTTCGGAAAACACATACACATATGAATATGCACACTCAGTAATAATATTAACAAACACATAGCTGTGAGACCTCACTCTTTTATCGTATAGTTATTTTTCAGCATTTTCGAGTGTTAGTTATTTACTAGACCTATTAGCTAATGACTTCGACGCCCGTACGAGTCATTTCGGCAATGCCTAAATTTTTACTGTATCCATTTCTACCGTATGATAAATATTTTTTCAGATGGTAAACTTTACCCTGATAGATTATTTTGAGGAAGTGGTGAGATTAGTTTGGTAAGTCCCCGAGTTTTACCCCGTCGAGGACTCCGGATGAGATTTGTTTACCGTGTGACGGTAACATTTTACGATTGAGTCCGTAAATAATCCTAGGTGGACCTGAGTGAACCTTAGACACCTGAGTAACCCTATGAAAGGTAAACAGTGAGTAATGAGATCCTTGGCAATGTAAACTTCATATTTTCGGTCCGATTACCATTCCCAAGGCCCAAGTCCATTCTGAAATTTCCTAAGGTCTAATGTACTCATTCTATATTGATTAAATCAGCCATGTAATTAGACAATCATCATAGAGTAAAATCAGATTACACAAATCACAAAAAATTGATCACCGTAAATTCCTGATTTTTTTCCGTACCGTAACTCAGCAATTACAGTGGGTACTTACATAAGATTTTCACCTGGATTAAACCTACATTACCTTACCATATTTACCTCAGGGTCCACACCAAATACAGCCACAATTTGGGTCCCTTATGTGTTTATACAAGTTGAGTGTCTAGTTGTGCCATCATTGTTCAAATCTGCCTTCACATGCTTAACCTTTTGTGTAGGCTACATTCTAAATCAAAATTGTCTGCCATTTTCATACCTGATCCTTTTCCTTTCAAGCTAAAGTCGGAATTCCTCTCCTGGTGGTGATTCTTTTGAATTTTTATTTTTTTTATATTGGTTAATAACCCACCTAACTAGACATTACACATATGCTTAATTCAAACTTCAACCTTCCCATAACACACTTGATTAAGCATCATTTCCTGGCCCTCCCACCAGAATTTTCTCTCCTTTTCCAGCTAAAACACACCTCTCCACTTACCCTTGTCTGCCATTGCAAGATTCCCACTCACTTTCATCTGATTGCCATTGGTTTGGGAACCCCTTTGATCACTCACCATCTTGCAAATTTTGGTTCCTCTTGTGTGCCCCCTCTTGAGTCCGACTTTCCCTATCTTTGGTATGCATTTTCTTTCACTTTCTGGTTTATTCTTGCTTTCCTGAATGTACACCTAAGTCACCAGAAGTCTCACCTGAAATACCAAAACTTGTGCTGCTGCAACCAGACCTTTTCTTCTATCTTTGGAACTAATCTGTTCTTGATCTTTGTACCTATCTTCTTCAGTTTTTCTTCCTTCTCTAAGCCTATCTGAACACCCTCTCTGATACCTTGAACTCTTTGTTGAACCAACCTGCCAAGAAACTCAAGACTGAACCCAGAAATTCATTCCCCAAGTTCATAAGCCAAACTCGTCACCCTACAGTTTCCGTAACTTGTAGATTTTCTATCTTTTTTTTACTCGGCCAAATTTTCTATTCTTCATATCCATGTTCTTCTTAGAATGTCAGCAATTTATGATAACAATTTCATGAGAAATAGTTAAGTTTAGCCTATCAGAAGTACCCTTAGATCCACAAGTGTCACAATCAAACAAGATACATCAAGGTAAGTTGTTGATAATATATATATATATACTTGGGTCAAGTAGATCCATAAGTGTTCTTTGGATTTGAGTATAGATCTGATGGATCCTAACCATGAGTATATTACGATCTTATGGTAGGCATAGCAGGGCTTGTAGGAAAGGACTCCGTGATCAGAGACAAAAGGTGGGAGACTTCGTATCGTCAGTTTGATCGGCTACTCACTTTTATATAGTTTACATAAATGATTTTGTTTTGGTTTTGAGTATGAGGCATGCTTGAAATGGTTTAATTGCGACTAGTGATGTACTTGGCATGTGTTTGAAAATTAATATTTATGTATGTGTTTTGGTTTTGTGAAATATGCGTGAAAACTACCCAAATGTTTAAATGTGTTTAAGATGAAGAATAGAAATTTGGATGGTGATGTTTACCCTTGATGTTGTCGAGTATCACATGCCGTTTTCTAAGTGTTTTTCCTTTTTGTTTTGGCATGGTTTGGGGTGTTATGAACTTACAAGGATGCTTGTTATGAAAGATGATTTAACATGATTTTTGGTTACTTTACCATTTCGATACACATGTGTTTTATGATATTTTGAACATGTGTAAATTATCCAATTGAAATGATTTTATGAATTTTGGGGCATTTTGGTGGGTATATATATGAGAGATATGATACCGTGAATTACACGAAGCGCTTGGCCAATGCGAGGTAAGTATTCAGACGTCCCGTAGTAGGGGAGCGATTCTTACCGTAGGGAGTTGTATAGTTGTGTTATGTGACCTTTGATCACAGGTCGTGAGTATGGAGCGTGGAGGACATGTGTATTCCCTCCGTTCCACAGACAACAATGGCGGCGGGACATTTATGCATAATTTGTAATAACTCAAACTCTACTGCCATTGGGCCTCCGACAGTTCTTCGCGCCGAACCGATTCGTGTGGTGTTTTACGTCTGTCCCGTGGGATTTCTCTATACTATATGATGCGTCTACCGTAACCACTCATTTTGGACCGTTGGGTCTGATTTTTGAACTTTCACTAGTCATGTTACTTACACCGGTTTTATACTTCCATTTTAAAAGAAAAGGTTTTTCGTATTTCCTTTACTCATTCCCCGTGAACGCTTATGATGTTGTGTCTCTCACGGAGGTCCTAGTGATCTCACCCCCATTTATTATCCCTTTCAAGTTCAGCTGAGGAGAAGCCTAGCCTCCCCTAGAACATCGGACAGTAGGTGCTGAACTATGGCTGTCCAGTTGTGTTTGTGGATTGCATGCATTTTACATTTCTTTGACATTTATATTTCGGACTGCAATAACTAATTTGGACTGGACTTTCATCCTTTTTGGGTTGATTTGGTTTTCCATTTTTTTATTATTTTATTTTTTTTTCTTTTACAAAGCCTTCCGCTAAACAACTCCGCAAATTAGTGTTTGAAATAAACTAAGTTGTTCTTTTAAAATAATAAATATTTTCAAACCCATTACAAATACAATGATTTTAGAACCAAGCTCAAACAATTTTTCATGAGTTAGACAGGTTTCCTTGAATATATGAGAATCCAATAAACTTGGTTGTATTGTTGATAAACAGCAACCAGAATTTTATAACTTTACGGATTTTGTAAGAGAAGCCTTGTAGGGTTCTGGTTGGTCCCTCGATGGGGTCAATTCGAGTCCTACGGCGGTGAGGTCCGGTATCCGGGATCGGGTCCTCACATAAGCACTCGGCAAGCATGGATTCATACAAGTTATACTCGGAAACCAACATACAGAAACATACTCAACATGTATACAAATCAATCGCATATACTCGGCAACCATCTAGGAACACTCGGCAATACTTGGTAGCACACAACAATAGGCAACAGCCACATACATACTCGGAAGTTATAACTTTCATACACATACATATTTGGCAATACTCAGCAACATTCACAACAAGAGATCGCAACCATCATTCAGCAATTACACACACATTCGGAAACACATATACATATTTTGGTAATGACAAAAAGAACATAGCAGAACATATAAAGTCATCCAAGGAATAAAAACACACACAAACATACAACAACCTAGACAATTAAACATATCTAAACATCCCAAACCAGGTTTATTACTTTCAGTTTTTAGCCCTCAAAGTCAGTGGGTGTGTGCGCATGTACCTACCTACAAACACAAAACCAGTAAAACAAGTTAGCACTTAACAAATCATATTCCCTAAACCATACTCCACTGCCAAACCTATAAAGGCCCACATTTTTATCCCAAAAATTGCTCCTAGTGAGACCCTTACCGCTATGAAACCCAAATAAACCCAACCTAGGACCTATCTGAATCTCACAAGGCTTATCCTCTTAGAACCGATTTTAACATGGTGTAGGGTTTCTGTTTGGACGAATTTTGTGTATTTTCTGTGTAAGGTTTAAGTGTGGCTGGCTTCCTATTTATTTGGGGTGGTTATGGGATTAATTTCCCTACTTTAAAGGTTGTATTAAAGTAAAATAACTAATTGAATTAAATTTTTTAATTATCCTTCCTTTATTTTAGGGATTTTATTTCCTATGATAAGTATCAATCAAAAAAGAACCAAATTAAAAGAAATTAATACCAGGAATAATTATTGGATATTACTTACCAATTTTTGCCATCACATATCTTTTTCTTCAGGGATAAAATAATCTTTTCACCTGCACTGGATTCTGGATTTCTAGGACTCAAAACTTGGGGACTCACACTAATTCTGTGCATACAGAATTAATAGTTGATCCCTCTGATGTTTACCAATGTCTATGCAACTGTAGTTTTTTTTTTCTCTCAATACTCGCATTAGCTTTTCCTCTTATATCTTTGTCAAAGAGGCTGAGATAATAACTGGAAGAGTATCATTCTCTTTTAAAAACTTATATTCCATGTAGGCTGGTAGCTGTTTCAATTCCAGAACTGATAGCTCCTCAACTAAAGGCTTTAGTTTATTCAGCTATCCCAAAGGAACATTAAGTATGAGACCTCAAATTTTGAGTCCTAGAAGTCCAAAAGCCATAGCAGGTGAAATAACCATCTTGCTCCAGAAAAAATAGATGTGTTGTAACGACCCCAATTCCTAAACCATTACTAAGTGCTCCGATTAAGGTTATTATTGCCGTGAAACCCAAATAAGCCTAAATGACACCTAAGACCCATTTGAATCTCACCAGGCTTATCATTAACTACCGATTTTAAGCTTGTTAATCTTATTTCTTAACAACAATTGGAGCATGATATTGGACACATAATCTGGTAACATACAGAGTAAATAAAACATCAGCGGAAGTCTTAAATCAAATCATTGGGTTCATAACACACAAGTCCCATAGGGATCCAAATAAACAGCAAGAAATTCTCCCAAAAAGTTTCGGAAATAGCAAGCAAAGAGGGTGCTTAAATTAAACTAGAAAGTTGCTCAATCATTCAAGTTATATGCGCAAGTAATAGGAATGCAAATGTGATGCGATATCGTCCCGCCATGCAGCCTTGATCTCACACACTGGTACCACGAACAGTGAATGTACCTAAGCCTGAAAAAGGGTAAAACTAACGGTTTGAGATTAAAAGAATCTCAGTAGGGTCACAGCATCATAAGATCTACAGAATCCCTAAACACAAATCTCCCAATTCACATAAGATTATTCCTAAACAACTAAAGGGGATCACACAATTCATAAACCAATCAAAAGAGGTTAGGACCGAATCTATTGCTGAGGGAGGACTATAAACACTTCCAAAAGCTCAGAAGTACACAGGCAGGTGAAACTCATCACATTGCCCTCGGCAATGAAGAAGAAAGGCCATCCCCTTCCACCTGTGTTGTCCAAAACATACTACACAAAGGATAGATGGTTAATCATGCAAACTAATCAGTAAGCCTTTCATCTTGTCCTCACAAGAACAAGTCGACTAGTCCCACCTGGACAAGTCTTCTCTGGTCGCATACCTACTAGAGCATCCTAGGTCACATACTTACCAGGGCTTCCTGCCACACAAAGACAGGGTTCCGGCCACACAAGGACCAGACCTCCAGCATGCACTAGCTGGGATTTTCCGCCTATACAACTCCCATACCAGTAAGAACCTCTCCTCTCCCTAGGAGCATCAGCACTTACCCCGAATTGCCACCGGAAAAGGATCCTGACACACAGACACGTACAAACACACACAGACAAGTACAAAGCATAATACCACAACAGGGTATCCTCAATCATGTCAAAACACAATCAACATATCCAATTTGCATCACAATTGCATCCCAGGCACTCACTTCCTAACTCAGGGGTTTGATATAGCCTAGGAGATTCATATCTCATTCCGCATTTCATATTATCACCATATAATCCAATCGCAAGCAATATAATAAGGGCAGATAACAACAACATTAGAAAAGAGCAGGGGTCTCTGGAGAAACCGATGAGGCGTAGATCCTACCTCTCTTATCTCTGAACAAAAAGCTACTCCTTTGCCTTTATTAAGTAAATCCGAACCACCTAAATTATCACCAGGCAAAGACAAAACAAACTAAGCATGCATATTCAATAATCAATTGAATACCCTATTCCTTACCAATACCACTCACCAAAACTATCAAAAAACCAGTGATGAGATGTTGCAGCTGCCTCCCCCTTGGACGTGTGATGTGATGGCCAAGAACTTTACAAGAATCAACCTGAATTTACCATTCCAATTAACTATGCAAATTCTGTCGCTAAAAGTAAGTCATAGGACGATTTCGTCTTAACCTAAAACAACATAGTATTTATATCCAAGCTGTGATTTATATATGGTTGGAAAGAGAATGAAAATTTCTTTCCAAAGAGATATTATTTGCAAGATTCCAACAAACGAGTAGAAAGTTATGCTATTTTGAAGTTCAAGTAGAATTGGCGAAAACTTAATTCCCCCGCCGATTTTCAAAGTAACTTTAGACAAAATAATACTAATCTCCCGAAGAAAATCCATATATTGATTGAAAGAGCATGAAGAGAGCTTTCCAACAAGCTATTATTCACAGAGATCCAATAAACAATGAGGGAGTTATGCTGGTTTAAATTTTCTACAAATTCTTACGGTTATGGGGAAGTATAGGGTTTTAAGCCTATACGAATTTTGTAAGGTTTTAGGGGAAAATTTTGTGAGGTTGGCTTCCTATTTATAATCAATGGGTGGAGAATTATGTCTACTACTTTTAATTAATCTATCAATCTAATATAATTTGCCAGATAACTAAACTCTTAAATTATCTTCCCTATTTTTAGGGACTTTAATCTCTAAGGCAACTATCTATCCTTAAGGATGATTCCTAAGGCAATTACCCATCTACAAGAAACTAGATCTAAAGGAATTTAGAAACAAATTAATTTACTAAATAATTTTACCAATTTCGGCCATCACACATCCTTTTCTTCGGGGGCAAAATCATCTTTTCTAGGACTTAAAATTTGGGGTCTTACATCCTCCCCTCCTTATAAGAATTTCGTCCTCGAAATTTTAACATTAGTACCTAATCAAACAAGTAAGGAAATTTTGCATGCATAGATTCCTCAGTCTCCCAAGACTGCTCCTGGATTTGGCCATTACGCCAAACAACTCGTACCATAGGTACACTTCGACTGCGAAGCTATCGAACTGACCGGTCTAGTATGGCAACTGGCTGTACAGGATAGGATAGGTCTTCAGCAACTTCAACTGGAGGTTCTTTAAGCATATGAACAGAATCTCGCATATACTTTCTTAGCATTGAAACATGAAACACGTTGTGAATTCTTTCCATATTTGGTGGTAGTGCAAGTCGGTATGCAACAGGGCCGATTCTTTCAACAATGTCATATGGACCAATGTAGCGAGGTGTTAGCTTACCTCGCTGCTGAGAACGAAGGACTCCTTTTCATGGGGCGACTTTCAAAAACACTTTGTCTCCTACCGCAAATTCCAGCTCCCTTCTTCGATTGTTGGCGTAGCTTTTCTGCCGATCCTAAGCTGCTTTTAACCTCTGTCGAATCAAGCTTAATTGCTCTGTTGCTTGATCAATTAATTCCAGATTGTCTAGGTGTCTCTCGCCTACTTCATTCCAGCAAATGGGAGTTCTGCAGCGTCTCCCATATAGTGCTTCATAGGGTGCCATACCGATGCTTACATGAAAACTGTTGTTGTAAGCAAATTCTGCCAATGGTAAGCTTCGATCCCAGCCGGTTTGTTGGTCCAATACACTCGCACGTAGCATGTTTTCAAGTGTTTGAATCGTCCTTTCTGATTGACCATCGGTCTGGGGATGAAATGTTGTACTGAAATTCGATCTCGAACCCAATGCATTCTGGAATTTCTCCCAAAATCGTGAAGTGAAATGAGGGTCATGATCTGAAACTATAGAAACTGGTACTCCATGCAAACGAACAATCTCGTCCAAGTAACGAACTGCCAATTTTTCTGGTGTATCCGTCACACGTATAGGAAGAAAGTGTGCAGATTTCGTCAGTCGATCCACGATCACCCAAATGGCATTGTATCCTCGCTGCGATGTAGGTAAACCAGCCACAAAATCTATTGTGACGTGCTCCCACTTCTATTCTGGAATCGGAAGTGACTGAAGCAGACCAGCGGGTCTTTGATGTTCGATCTTTACTTGTTGACATTCGAGACATCGGGCAACGAATTCAGCGATATGACATTTCATATTTGGCCACCAAAACTGCCCCTTCAAATCTCAGTACATCTTGGTGTTTTCAGGATGAATAGCGAACTTCGAACTATGCGCCTCCGATAGAATAAGGTTACGAATATCAACATTTTATGGAACACATACCCGGTTTCTGAAGACTAGTACTTCGTCATCTCGTATTCTGAAATCACGAACTATGGCATCAACACCATCAACAAATTTCTTCCGAATTTCAGCAAGTTTTTGATCCTCTAATTGTTGATTCCGGATATCTTCAATTAGGGTAGGTGCGACTTCAATTCGTGCCAACAACGAACCAGAGAAATCGGTGCCAAGATGCACACGATTAGTTTTCAATTCCAGCATCATCGGTAGGTAATAGGTGCGCATATAGGCCAAAATTGTTGAGGAAGGGGGATGATAGTTTCGGCTCAGGGCATCAGCAACAACATTCGCCTTGCCAGGATGATATTCGATGATCAAATCGTAGTTTAATCAACTCCACCCATCTTCGTTGTCTCATATTCAATTCTTTTTGTGTAAGGAGGTACTTCAGGCTTTTGTGATCAGTGAAGATTCGACACGTCTCGCCGTATAAATAATGTCGCCATATTTTAAAGGCAAATACCACGGCTGCAAGTTCCAGGTCATGTGTAGGGGTAGTTCATCTCGTGCGGTCGCAATTGCCTTGAAGCATAGGCAATGACTTTCCCATCTTGCATCAAGACACATCAAAGCCAAAATTTTGATGCGTCTCTGTAAACCACATACTCCTTTCCGCAAACAGGTAAGGTAAGGATAGGTGCAGAAACTAACCGATTCTTTAGCTCGTCGAAACTTTGCTGGCATTTCTTGTTCCGTACGAACGGTTCACCCTTGCGTGTCAGTTTTTTCAATGATCCGGAAGGTGATGAAAATTTTTCCACAAAGCGACGGTGGTATCCTGCTAAGCCTAGGAAACTACGAACTTCAAACACACTTCGCAGAGGTTCCCAAGCAATCACGGCTTCAATCTTCTTTGGATCAACAAACACACCTTGGGCGGAAACAATATGGCCAAAGAAACTAACCTCACGTAACCAGAATTCGCATTTTGAGTACTTTGCGAACAACCGTCTATCCTTCAGGATTTTAAGCACAATCCGCAAGTGCATAGCATGGTCCTCTTCCGATATTGAGTAAATCAGGATGTTGTCAATGAAGACTATCACAAATCTATCCAGAAATTCTTGAAACACACGATTCATCAAGTCCATAAACACAGCTGGTGCATTGGTTAAGCCGAATGGCATAACCAGAAATTCATAGTGGCCGTATCGCGATCTAAATGCGGTCTTCGGAATATCAGCATCACGAACTCGCAATTGATGGTATCCAGATTTGAGATCAATCTTGGAGAACACGGCTGCATCTTGGAGTTGGTCAAACAAATCGTCGATGCGTGGCAAAGGGTATTTATTTTTCACGGTCACACGGTTCAGCTGCCGATAATCAATGCACAATCGCAGCGAACCGTCTTTCTTTTTCACGAACAGAATAAGTGCTCCCCAGGGTGACACAATAGGTCGAATAAAACCACGATCCAGCAAATCTTCCAGTTGCGTCTTTAGTTCCTTCATTTCCGCAAGAGCCATACGATACGGGGGAATGGAAATCGGATTCATACCTGGAATTAGTTCAATGCCGAATTCCACTTCCTTTGCTGGTGGTAGTCCGGCTATGTCTTCAGGAAATACTTCTGGAAATTCGCAAACCACAGGAACAGAATTCAGATCTGAGAATTCTTTAGAAATATCCTGTACATGCGCAAGGTACGCTGTACATCCTTTGTTGATTAGTCGCTTCAAGCCAGGAAATCATGCAAGTTGGCACAACTCGCCTATCGCCTTCAAAATAGTATTCGGTACCATCAGAAAATGTGAACCACACCTGCTTGGTGAAACACTCCACACGGGCTTGATATTTTGCCAGACAATCCATGCCTAAAATCACATCAAGCTCCCTGATGTCTAATGGAAATAGATTCACTTCAACTACATTCGATCCCATACGTATAGCACAGCTGATGTAGACCAGATCACAAATCAGTTGTTCTCCCAAAGGAGTTATAACCGCAATAGGAGGAGTTAAGGGTGATAGAGGACGATCCGAGCTAAGTGTTATCCTTGGACTTACAAACGATCTAGTTTCTTTTGGATCAAATAATACTTTAGCGTTTCGAGAAAAACTGAAATAGTACCTACCACCACATCAGGACTAGCCTCGGCATCAGTCAAAGTAAAGAGCCTTGTTGGTCTTGGTTACGCCTCACTTGTGGATCTGTTGAGTGGTCCTTCTGGTGCACGTGTTGGTGGTCTGGCGGGGTTGACATTCCCACTTCGGCTGGTGTTTGGTACGCCTATGATTCTCCTTGGTTTTGGGCATTCCCTCTGAACATGTCCCATCTCGCCACAGTTGTAACATCGTCGTTGCTGCGAATTCCACGAAGATCCATAGGAATTTGAACCAGAAAAGTTCTTCCGGTTGGTGTGTCCATTGCCATCAATTTTCGGAGGATAGGACCTTAAAGGATAGGGTCTCCTTCGCCGATTGAACCTCGAATCTCGCCTATAGGATCCGCCACTAGTGGCTGCGGATGACTTCTTGGTTTGCACGATCTTTTCAGCCTCAGTTGCGGTAACAATTAGTTCTTGTAAATTCTGCACCGGTGTCGTACCGACGATGGTTTTGAGTTCGGTGCTCAACCCATCCTGAAATCGTCTCGCAAGTTGGTACGGTGTACGATCTTCTTCAGGTGCAAATCGGGACAATTCTCTTAACACTTTTTCATATTCTAGCACCGAACGGGTGCCTTGTTCAAGTTTGTAAAAAGTTTGTCGCTGCTCGCTTTTATGGAATCTCTTATAAAATCTCTCGTCGAATTCATACCGGAATTCTTCCCATGTTGGAAAACGATCGCCGAATCACAAACTAATAGATGTCCACCATTTAAATCCCATGTTATCCCTAGTTCCCTTTCAGTTTTAGCCCCTAAGTGAGTGAGTGTGTGCCCATGTTCTTACCTGTAATCACCTGCAATCACCAAAATCAACAAATAATTTCGCATATAACAAATTATACTCCCTAAACCATGCTCCGCTACCAAACTTGTAACGACCCCAATTCCTAAACTATTACTAAGTGCTCCGATTAAGGTCATTACTGCCGTGAAACCCAAATAAGCCTAAATCTCACCATTTGAATCTCACCAGGCTTATCATTAACTACCGATTTTAAGCTTGTTAATCTTATATCTTAACAACAATTGGAGCATGATATTGGACACATAATCTGGTAACATACGGAGTAAATAAAACATCAGCGGAAGTCTTAAATCAAATCATTGGGTTCATAACACACAAGTCCTATAGGGATCCAAATAAACAGCAAGAAATTCTCCCAACAAGTTTTGGAAATAGCAAGCAAAGAGGGTGCTTAAATTAAACCAGAAAGTTTCCCAATCATTCAAGTTATATGCGCAAGTAATAGGAATGCAAATGTGATGCGATATCGTCCCGCCATGCAGCCTTGATCTCACACACTGGTACCACGAACAGTGAATGTACCTAAGCCTGAAAAAGGGTAAAACCAACGGTTTGAGATTACAAGAATCTCAGTAGGGTGACAACATCATAAGATCTACAGAATCCCTAAACACAAATCTCCCAATTCACATAAGATCATTCCTAAACAACTAAAGGGGATCACGCAATTCCTAAACCAATCAAAAGAGGTTAGGACCGAATCTATGGCTGAGGGAGGACAACAAACACTTATGAAAGCTCAAAAGTACACAGGCAGGTGAAACTCATCACATTGCCCTCGGAAATGAAGAAGAAAGGCCATCCCCTTCAACCTGTGTTGTCCAAAACTTACTGCACAAAGGGTAGATGGTTAATCATGCAAACTAATCAGTAAGCCTTTCATCTTGTCCTCACAAGGACAAGTCAACTAGTCCCACCCGGACAAGTCTTCTCTAGTCGCATACCTACTAGAGCATCTCAGGTCACTTACTTACCAGGGCTTCCTGCCACACAAGGACAGGGTTCCGGCCACACAAGGACCAGACCTCCAGCGTGCACTTGCTGGGATTTTCCGCCCATACAACTCCCATACCAGTAAGAACCTCTCCTCTCCCTAGGAGCATCAACACTTACCCCGAATGGCCACCAAAACAGGATCCTGACATACAGACACGTACAAGCACACACAGGCAAGTACAAAGCATAATACCACAACAGGGTATCCTCAATCATGTCAGAACACAATCAACATATCCAATTCACATAACAATTGCATCCCAGGAACTCACTTCCTAACTCATGGGTTCAATATAGCCTAGGAGATTCATATCTCATTCCGCATTTCATATTATCACCATATAATCCAATCGCTACAATACAATAAGGGCAGATAACAACAACATCAGAAAAGAGCAGGGGTCTCTGGAGAAACCGATGAGGCATAGATCCTACCTCTCTTGTCTCTGAACAAGAAACTACTCCTTTGCCTTTATTAAGTAAATCCGAACCACCTAAATTCTCACCAAGCAAAGACAAAACAGACTAAGCATGTATATTCAATAATCAATTGAATACCCTATTCCTTACCAATACCACTCACCAAAACTATCAGAAAACCAGTGATGAGATGTTGCAGGTGCCTCCCCTTTGGATGTGTGATGTGATGGCCAAGAACTTAACAAGAATCAACCTGAATTTACCATTCCAATTAACTATACAAATCCTGTCGCTAAAAGTAAGGCATAGGACAATTTTGTTTTAACCTAAAACAACAAAGTATTTACATCCAAGCTGCGATTTATATATGGTTGGAAAGAGAATGAAAAGTTCTTTCCAACGAAATATTATTTGCAAGATTCCAACTAACTAATAGAAAGTTATGCTATTTTGAAATTCTAGAGGATTTGGCGAAAACCTAATTCCGCCGCCGATTTTCAAAGTAACTTTAGACAAAGAAATACTATTCTCCCGAAGCAAATACAAAGATGGTTCCAAAGAGGATGAAGAGAGCTTTCCCACAAGCTATTATTCGCAGAGATCCAATGAACGATGAGGGAGTTATGCTGGTTTAAAGTTTCTATAAATTCTGACAGCTATGGGGAGGTGTAGGGTTTTAAGCCTATACGAATTTTGTAAGGTTTTAGGGGAAAATTTTGTGGGGTTCGCTTCCTAATTATAATCAATGGGTGGAGAATTATGTCTACTACTTTTAATTAATCTATCAATCTAATATAATTTACCAGATAACTAAACTCTTAAATTATGTTCCCTATTTTTAGGGACTTTAATCTCTAAGGCAACTATCTATCCTTAAGGATGATTCCTAAGGCAATTACCCATCTACAAGAACCTAGATCTAAAGGAATTTAGAAAAGAATTAATTTACTAAACAATCTTACTAATTTCGGCCATCACACATCCTTTTCTTCAGGGGCAAAATCGTCTTTTCACCTGCACTGGCTTCTGGACATCTAAGACTCAAAATTTGGGGTCTTACATGTGTGATGGACAAAAAATAGTATGGAATGTCTAGTAATCATTTCTGGTTTCATTTTCCTTTGATTTGGTTCCTTATTGGTTGATAATTACCTTAGAAGACAAAATCCCTAAAATTAAGAAACAATAATTCCAGAATTTAATTCTAATAATTATCTTAACTTAATCTAGCCTTTAAAGTAGGAAAAATAATCCCATAACCACCTTATATAAAGAGGTAGCTGGCTACAATTAAATTTTACAACAAAAATATACAAAATTCGTCAAACCTCAAACCCTATATCTCCTTATTGCTAACGAAATTTTTTCAACTTCAAACTAACATAACTCTCTCATCCTTTGTCAGATTTCTACAAATAATAGCTTGTTGAAAAGCTATTTCTACCTTTTATCTAGATACCTATGTCCAATCATCAAGAAGTTAGTTTTTCCCTGTCAAAATCTAAGTTATGTTTTGTCATTTTTTTGTGCAGAACTTGTGTGATTCTTCCTTAAATTGATTTCTATTGTCATTCCTCATGTAACTACGCATACAAGGCATTCTACCACACAAAAACAGGCATCCTAACGTCCAGACTTGAACTAGCATATAGGGCATTTTTACGTATAGACTCGAACTAGCCTACAAGGCATCCTGACATCCAGACTTGAACTAGTGTACAAAGCTTCCAACAAGTTCTTGCTCGGAATAACCATGCATAAACCTCCCGGTTCGGTAAGCATCTCTCCTCTCCCTATGAGCAACAATACTTACCTCACATAGGCAACAACAAAAGGATCCTTCAAACAAAGTACAAAAAAGGCACATATATGCTTACACGTATAGTACATTCATACACAAATCACAACAAAGGCAACCTTTTGAACTATTAACTTTTGAGATTCCCTATCACCATAATCACACATTCCATAAGTATATAACTAACACAGGCAATCAAATTCAATCATATTCAAACAATTAAACAATAGGGTAACCAAAGAAACCGATGAGGCATAGATCCTACCTCTCACGTATCTAAATGAGATGCAATCTTTTGCCTTTCCAATAAGATCAGAATCTTCTAAACAATCACAATGCAAAGACCACACAATAGTTAACCACAAGATACTTAATTAGGAATGAATAGCATTTGGTAACTTTTACCAATTAATCTATAAAAATCCAACGATCCAGATGCAGCAATATCTGGCCCCCTAAATGTGTGATGTAATGGCCAGAAACTCGTCAGGAAACAACCTGATTATTCATCCTAATTCACCAAGAAATTTTTGGCAACACTTAGGGCTCACTAAGGTATATACGATTAAATTAATCAAATTTTGGCAAACATAGAGTTAGGAATAAGGTATTCTGATTTCTTCAATAAGAAAGATACGAGGGCTGAATTCATCATAATATAACAAAGATAGGTACCAAACATTCAAACGATGATGATAAATAGAAACAGAAACCAACAAGTGGTTGAATCAGAAGAAATTCGATTAAGAATCCTAGAAATTATAGTAAGAAAATTGAAAGGAAACACTTATCTTTTGTAAAGACCCAAATTCCAACCTATTAGGATCTTTTCTGCTGTGAAACCCAAATATATCCAACCTAGGACCTATCTGTATCTCACAAGGCTTAACCATCTAATCTTCCTAAGTTCCGATTTTATTAGATTCATAACTTAGACTTTTAAAGGTTGGAACATGATATTAGACAAGTATTCTGGTAACATACGGAGTGAATTAAAACATCAGCAGAAGTTTTTAAATTTACCCAATGAAATCCCGACACACAAATCCCATAGGGATCCAAATATTTAGCAAGTAAACCTCCAACATAATTTGGAAACAAACAAGCAAGGAACGAACTTGAAAATCTAGAACATAGTCCAATCATAGTTCATGTTATATGCGCAAGCAACCAAGGAAATATGAATGCTAATTGATGCAATTTCGGCCCGTCATGCAATCTTGATCTCACACACTGGTACCATGAATAACGAATGTACCTAAACCTGAAAAATGGTGAAAACAACAGGGTGACATTACAAGAATCTCAACATCATAAAATCTGTAAATATCTTAGGCAAACATCTTCCAACCAATATCAGATTAGCCTATACAACTCAAGAGAATCATGCATTTCATCATTCAACCAAAAAGGTATAAAGCCAAAAGCTAAGCCTGAGGGTGGACTACAAATACTTCTGAAAATCAGAAGTGCACAGGCAGGTAAATCGTCAATCAATCTTATCAATAGGAAAGGCCATCCCTTTCGACCTATGTTGTCCAAGGCTTTGCTGCACAAAGGGTAAAATGTTAGTACACAATCTAATCAGCAAACCTATTCAGCTTGCCAGCACACAGGACAAGTCATCTAGCCAACACATAGAACTAGGCATCCTAACCAGTACACAGGATTAGGGCATCAAAACCACACAAGGATAAGGGCATCTTTACAACACACAGGACAGGGCATCTAGTCAGCACACAAGACTAGGCATCCAGCGAGTTATTGCTAGGGATTGCCACCTATAAGACTCCCATACTAGTAAAAACCTCTTCTATCCCAAGCAGCATCAATGTTTACCCCGATTGGCCACTAGAAAAAGATCCTAACAGACAAGCACGTACAAGCACACACAAGCAAGTATAAAACACAATGCCACAATAGGGTATCTTCAATCATATCATAACACAACCACCATGTTTAATGCACACAACACATGCAAATTAGGCACACATATCCTATCTCAAATGTTCGACAATGCCTAAAAGATCCTGTCTCAATCCACATCTCATGTATATACCATACAATATATGCACATACACTTATCATCAAGCACATGCACAAAAAACAACAAGAAAACAACAAGAATCTCCAGAGAAACAAATGAGGTATAGATCCTACCTCTGTTGTCTCTGAAAAAAAAAGTTATTTTTTTCTTTTGTTTAAAGGTACCAAACCACCTATAACATCATAAGGCAAAGACAAAACCACACTAATCATGAATACTCAATAATCAAGTGAATATCCAAATTCTTTACCAATTCCACTCACCAACCTATCAGAAACTAAGGATCAGATGCTGCAGGTGCCTCCCCCTCAGATATGTGATGTGACAGTCACGAATTTAACAAGTTTCAACCTGAATTACCATCCCATCAACTATACAAATTTCGGCACTAAGGATAGAGGAATAGGGAAAATTGCGAGTTCATGTTTATAAAGAAATATTAGTAGTTAACAACAGATACAATCAAAAATAAAAAATCAGAAACCAACAGGTTAATCAATTGATCGATATCGGCTACAATAGGAAAAACAGGTAGGGCATGCCGATTTCATGTATAGGGAAGATTCAAATTATGAATTCATGATTTTACAACATGAATGGATGCCAAAAATTCATACAAACAAAAGAAACAACAACAAAAATCAATTGATGGAAGAATCACCCAAACTTGGTACCAAAATTGATGAATTACGACTTGAATTTTGAGAGGAAAGAACTAACCTTCTGATAACCAACCCAAGATACCTAGATAGAGGATGGAAAGATATTTTCAACAAGCCATTATTTGCTGAAATCTGACAAAGGATGAGAGAGTTATGCTAGAATGAATATCAAGGAAATCTTTGAAGCAATAAGATATTGTGTAGGGTTTGATGTTTGAATAATTTTTGTGTGTTTTAGACGTGTGTGGACAAGTATGGTGTGAGACCCCGATCCTTCCTAGTTTAGATGTCCAGGAAGTCTAGGAAGTAAAGGAGTCAATGCAGCTGAAATAACTATTTTTCCCTAGAAGAAATAGATGCGTGATGTCTTAAAATGGTTACTGCCAGATATTTTCTATTTTAATTCTAGTATTTTTAAATTAATTATTCTTAGTTTTATCCCTTACTATCTAAGGTATTAGGTAATTCTTCTTTTTAAATAGAATATTTTTTTTAATAGATTTATCCTTTTAAATAGAATTATCCATCTAATAGAATTAAACTTTAATTATCTTTTTAATCTTAAAAGTAGGGATTTATCTCTTAGCTAAACCTCCTTAGACATCTATAAAAAAGTGGCCACCCTATCCCACCTAAACATACCAAAACCAACATAGAAATTTCATAATTTATCCCCTTTTTCTCAATTTCCGATTTTTGCCTAAACCCAAGTCGAAACTCCCTGATCTTCATCTTGACATAACTCTCTCATCCTTTATCGAATTCTTACGAATAATTGCTTGTTGGAAAAAAAATTTCAACATTTTCCAAAAATCTTGTGTTTTTCATCTGGAGGTTAGTTTTTTATTGTTAAAGTTAAAACGTATTCTGACGGAATTGCCCAAATCTGCTTGAACTTCAAAATAGCATAACTCTCTCATCCTTTGTCAGATTCTTACGAATAATAGCTTGTTGGAAAGCTCTCTTCATCCTCTTTCCAAAAATCTTGGGTTTTTCATATGGAGGTTAGTTTTTATTTATTAAAATTTAAATTGTATTTCGGCGGAATTGTCAAAATCTGCTTGAACTTCAAAACAGCATAACTCTCTCATCATTTGTCGGATTTTTGTGAATAATAGCTTGTTGGAAAGATATTTTCGTTCTCTATCCATCCATCTTATTTTTTTCTTTTGGAGGTTAGTTTTTTATCCGTAATTTAGGTCAAAATTCGGCGGAATTAGGTTTCAAAATTTTGTGATTTTACTTTCAATTGATTTCTGTTATTGTTTCTCTTGTTCGTATGATTATTTAGCATCCATTCATGATTTCAAAATCATGAATTCATCCTTTGAATCTTTCTTATTCATGAAATCAGCATGCCCTACCTTTTCCCTATTGATGCCTATCTTGATCAACTGATTAACCTATTGGATTCTGACCTTGTTTCATTTGATTATACATGTTATAAACACCTAGTTCTTTCTTAACTTCATAAAATCACAACCTCTAACCTCTCTAATGTTGAAATTGCAAGTTGCCTTATAATCCTTAAGGTGTTGCTGAAATTTTTATATTGAATTAGGGTGAAATATTAAGTAGATTCTTACTGAGTTAGTGGCCATCACATCATGCATCTAGTGGAAATATATTGCTGCATCCGGATCACTAGATTTTGGTATGTTAATTGGTAAGGATTCCTAGTGCCTTTGGTTTTTAATTAAGTAGTCTTGTGGCTTGTTATTGTGTTGTCTTTGCCATGTAATTGTTTAGGAGATTTTGATCTTATTGGAAAGGAAAAAGATTTCATCTGATTCAGACACGTGAGAGGTAGGATTTATGCCTCATCGGTTCCTTTGGTTACCTTATTGTTTGATTGTTTGAATATGAGTGAATTCAATGGCCTTCTTGGTTATATGCTTGCAGAATGTGTGATTATGATGTTAGGGAATCTCAGAATTTAATAGGAAAATAGGTTGCCTGATTCGAGTTTAGACATTAGGTTGCCCTATTTGAGAGTGACAAGATGACTTCTATGCAAAGTTGCAGAAGTGCTCCTATGCCTGTTTAAGTCTGGACGTCGGAGACAACTAAAAACCTTGCTGAAATGTTGGTTATCTAACCATTTACCCTTTGTGCAACAAAGCCTTGGACAACACAGGTGGAAGGGGATGGCCTTTTCTTTTCCTACTGTCGAGAGTAACCTGATGAGTTTTCCTACCTGTGTACTTCTGATTTTCAAAAGTGTTTATAGTCCACTCTTAGCCTTAGTTTCGGCCCTAACCTTTTTGATTGATTCTTGAATTGCGTGACACTCTTTGATGAGTAGGGATGATCTGATGTTGTTTGGGAGATGTTTGATTGGGAATCCCTAGGACTTATAATGTTGTGACCCTACTGAGATTCTTGTAATCTCATCCCTTATTTTCGCCCCCCATGCAGGATTAGGTGTGTATTTTGTTGCTGGTACCAAAGTTGTGAGATCAAGGCGGCATGGTTGAACGAATTTGCACCTTTTTTCTATTGAATGTCCATGCCATGTCTTTGAACTTGTGTAGATCTGCATTCTGGATTTTCAATCCCTCTTTCACTTTTTGTTGCTTCCGAAATATCCATGATACTATTAGTTGATGTTTGAGATTCCTTTGGGACTTGTGTGTTATGTTTCCACTTGTTTTGAGTATTATATAAGTCTTCTGCTGATGTTTTCTTTCACTCGGTATAAACCAGAAATTCATTAATGTATGAATATAATCCAACCTTTAAATAGCACATAAATCAACCAATAAAATTGACAATTAGGTGACTTGAGCCTTGTGGGATTCAAATAGGACCGTGCGAGGGCTTATTTGGGTTTCACAGCGGTAAAGATCCTATTAGGTTGGGTTTGGGCCCTTAACATATGGCTAGCTACTGTTTATGTACGGTGTTTATGGGATTAATTTCCCTACTTTAAAGGCTAGATAAGGTAAGATAATCATTAAAATTTAATTCTGGAACTATCCTTTCATAATATTAGGAATTTTATCTCCTAAGGTAAGTTTGAACCAATAAGAAAACGAATCGAAGAGATCTGAAACTACAAATGATTTCTAGACTTTCCATACCATTTTCGGCCATCACACAACCATTTCTTTAGGTGCAAAATGGTCATTTCACCTACATTAGCTTTTGGACTTTTAGGATCGAAATTTTAGGTCTCACATCCTCCCCTCCTTAATCAAACAAATAAAGAAATTTTGCATGCATAGATTGTAAGACCCCGAATTTTGAGTCCTAGAAGTCCAGAAGCCAGTGCAGGTGAAAAGACGATTTTGCACCTAAAGAAATGGTTGTGTGATAGCCGAAATTGGTAAGATTGTTCAGTAAATTAATTTGCTTCTGATTCCTTTTGATTTAGGTCCTTGTAGATGGGTAATAGCTTTAGGAACCATCCTTTAAGGTAGATAGTTGTCTTAAAGATTAAGTCCCTAAAAATAGGGAAGGTAATTTAAGAGTTTTGGCTATTTAGTGAATTATATTGGATTGATAGATTGATTAAAAGTATAGAAATAATTCTACACTCATTGAATATAAATAGGAAGCCAACCCCACAAAATTTTCCCCTAAAACCTTACAAAATTCGTATAGGTTTAAAACCCTATACCTCCCATTAGCCGTCAGAATTTGCTGAAACTTTAAACCAGCATAACTACCTCATCGTTCATTGGATCTCTGAGAATAATAGCTTGTTGGGAAGCTCTCTTCATCCTCTTTCCAACCATCTTTTTGTTTACGTCAGGAGGTTAGTATTGCTTTGTCTAAAGTTACTTTGAAAATTGATGGCGGAATTAGGTTTTCGCCAAATCTTCTTGAACTTCAAAATAGCATAACTTTCTTCTCGTTTGTTGGAATCTTGCAAATAATATGTCATTGGAAAGCTCTTTTCATTCTCTTTCAAACAGTGTATAGATAACAGCTTGGATGTAAATATTTCGTTGTTTTAGGTCAAGACGAAATCGTCTTATGCCCTACTTTTAGCAAAAGGTTTTGCATAGTTAATTGGAATGGTAAATTCAGGTTGAATCTTGATAAGTTCCTGGCTATCACATCACACATCCAAGGGGGAGACACCTGCGACATCTGATCACTGGTTTTCTGATAGGTTTGGTGAGTGGTACTGGTAAGGAATAGGGTATACAATTGATTTTTGGGATATGCATGCTTAGTTTATTTTGTCTTTGTCTGGTGATGATTTAGGTGGTTCAGATTTACTGAATAAAGGCAAAGGAGTAGCTTCTTGTTCAGAGACAAGAGAGGTAGGATCTATGCCTCATCGGTTTCTCCAGAAACCCCTGCTCTTATCTGATGTTTTTGTTACCTGCCCTTGTTGTATTTGTTTGTGAATGGATTGTAGGTTGTGAATATGAAATCCGGAATGAGATATGAATCTCTTAGGCTATATCGAACCCCTGAGTTAGGAATTGAGTGCCTAGGGATGCTATTGTTATATGAATTGAATGTGTTGATTATATCCTAACGTGATTGAGAATACCTTGTTGTGGTATTATGCTTTGTACTTGCCTGTGTGTGCTTGTACGTGTTTGTGTGTCAGGATCCTGTTCCGGTGGCCACGCAGGGTAAGAACTGATGCTCTTAGGGAGAGGAGAGGTTCTTATCGATTTATGGGAGGTGTATGGGTGTTGAACCAGCAAGCTAGCGCTGGATATCTGTCTTTGCGAGGCCGGATTCCTGTCTTGCGAGATAGGAAGCCCTTGTCTTGCGAGATTTGGGGATGCCCTGGTTGCGACTAAGGGAAGACTTGTTCCATAAGGGGCTAGTCGACTTGTCCTTGCGAGGATAAGGTGAAAGACGTACTGATTAGTTTGTGTGTTAACCATCTACCATTTGTGCAGTAAATCTTGGACAACACAGGTGGAAGAGGATGTCCTTTCTTATTCATTGCCGAGGGCAATTATGATGTGTTTCACCTGCCTGTGTACTTCTGACCTTTCAGAAGTGTTTGTAGTCCTCCCTCAGCCGATAATCTCGGCCTTAACCTCTTTTGGTTTATTGTTGAATTGCGTGATCCCTTTAGTTGTTTAGGGAATGATCTTATGTGAATTTGGGAGATTTGTGTTTAGGGATTCTGTAGATCTTATGATGCTGCGACCCTACTGAGATTTTTGTAATCTCAAACCGTTGTTTTTACCATTTTTCAGGCTTAGGTACATCCTCTATTCGTGGTACCAGTGTGTGAGATCAAGGCTGCACGGCTGGGCGATATCGCATCACAAATACTACTTGTTACTTGCGCAAATAACTTGAAAGATAGGACATTGTTCTGGTTTATTTTTAAGCATTCGTTTGGCTTGCTATTTCCGAACTTGATTGATGAATTTCTTGCTGACTATTTAGATCCCTATGGGACTTGTGTGTTATGAACCCAATGGATTGATTTAAGACTTCCGCTGATGATTTTATTTACTCCGTATGTTACCAGAATATGTGTCCAGTATCATGCTCCAATTGATTGATGAGCAACAAAATAAACAAGATTAAAATCGGTATCATATGAGTAGCCTTGTGAAATTCTAATAGGTCTTAGGTGTCGTTGAGGCTTATTTGGGTTTCATGGCAGTAATGACCTTAATCGGAGCAATGAATAATGGTTTAGGAATTGGGGTCGTTACATAGATTCCTCAGTCTCCCAAGACTGTTCCTCTATTTGGCTACTACGCCAAATAGCTTGTACCATAGGCATGATTTGACTGCAAAGCTGTCAAACTAACTGATCTAGTATGGCAATTGGCTATACGGGCTAAGATAGGTCTTTAGCAACCTCTACTAGTGGTTCCTCGAGCACATGAGTAGTTATCCATACTTTCTCAACATTAAAATATGAAACACATTATGAATTCTTTCCATACTCGGAGGCAGTGCAAGTCAATATAGAACAGGGCCGATCCTTTCCACAATGTCATATGGACCAATGTATTGAGGTGCTAGCTTTTCTTGCTGCTGAAAACAAAAAACACACTTCCACGGGGAAACCTTCAGAAACACTTTGTCTCCTACCACAAATTTCAGCTCCCTTCGTCGATTATCGGCATAATTGTTACGCTAATCTTGTGTTATCTTTAGCCATTATTGAATAAAGTTCAGCTACTCCGTTGCTTGATTAAACAATTCTGAATTTTCTAGGCATCTCTCACCTACTTCATTCCAACAAATGGGAGTTCTGCAACGTCTCCCATATATTGCTTCATAAAGTGCCATACCGATGCTTAATTGAAAGCTATTGTTGTAAGCAAATTCCGCCAATGGTAGGAATCGATCCCAACTGGTATGTTGGTTTGGTACACTTGTACGCAGCATATCCCTTAGCATCTGAATTGTCCTCTTACAACGGCCATCATTCTAAAGATGAAACGGTATACTGAAATTCAATCTCGAACACAGCACATTCTGGGTTTTTTACCAAAATTGCAATTTAAAACGAGGGTCACAATCTGAAATGTTAGAAACTAGCAACCACACAATCGAACAATCTCGTCCAAGTAACATACATCCAATTTCTCGGGTGTGTCTGTCACACATAAAGGAAGGAAGTGTGCTGGTTTTGTCAATCATTCCACGATCACCCAAATGGCATTATATCCTTGCTGAGATCTAGGCAAATCGGTCACAAAATCCATCATGATATGCTCTCACTTCCATTCTGGAATCAGAAGTGACTGAAATAAACAAATGGGTCTTCAATGCTCAATCTGCATTTGTTGGCATAGGAGGCATCGGGTAACGAACTCAGCAATGTGACACTTCATGTTCGTCCACCAATACTACTCCTACAACTCGCAGTATATCTTAGTGCTTGTGAGACCCCGAATTTTGAGTCCTAGAAGTCCAGAAGCCAGTGTAGGTGAAAAGACGATTTTTCTCCTGAAGGAAAGGATGTGTGATGGCCGACATTGGTAAGAGATGTATGGTAGTTAATTGTGGTTTTAATTCTCTTTAATCTAAGTCTTTATAGTTAGATAATTGTCTTAGAAATTAAAATCCCTAAAAATAGGGAAAAATAATTAAAAAATTTAAATCTGGTAATTATCTACTTTAATAATGCCTTTAAAGTAGTAATCTTAATTCCATACCCATCCATTATAAATAGGAAGCCAACCCCACAAAAATCATTCATAGAAAACACACAAAACTTGTATAGCCTAAAACTCTTACATCTCCCTATAGCTGCCAAAATTCGCTGAAACTTTAAACCAGTGTAACTCTCTCATTGTTTGTCGGATCCCTACAAATAATATCTTGTTGGAAAGATCTCTTCATCCTTTTTTAAAAACTGTTTTGGTTTTCATTGGGAGGTTAGTATTTCTTTCTCTAAAGATAAGTTGAAATTCTGCGGTATTGCCAAATCTTCTTGAATTTCAATGTAGCGTAACTCTTTCATCGTTTGTCGGATTCTTAACAATAAGAGCTTGTTGGAAAGCTCTCTTCATCCTCTTCTAAAAATTATATGATTTTTTATTTTTACGTTAATATTTCAGTGTGAAAAGATATGTTAAAAATTGTCGATGGAATTAGGTTTTCGGCGGAATTGCCAAAATCTTCTTGAAATACAAAATAGCATAACTCTTTCATCATTTATTGTATCTCTACAAATAATAGCTTGTTGGAAAGCTCTTTTCATCCTATTTCCAACCATATATGTTTTGTTGTTTGGACATATATATTTCCTTTTCTAAGGTTAATTTGAAAATCAGCGACGAAATTATGTTTTTAGATTTTTACAGTTTTTCTCTTTGGTTGATTTATGTTGTTGTTTCGCATGTTCTTATGATTTCTTAGCATCTATTAATAATTTATGATCATTAATTTCTTTCGTTTAAACTTCTCTATGCTTAAAGTCGAAATTTTCTTATGTCGTACTCTTAGCGTCGAAATTTTCTTATGTCTTACTCTTAGTGACGAAATTTGCATAGTTAACTGGAATGGTAATTCAGGTTGAATCTTGTTAAGTTCCTGACTATCACATCACACATCCAAGGGGGAGGCACCTGTGCATCTGATCAAAAATTTTTGATAGGTTTGGTGAGTGGAATTGGTATGGAAATAGGGTATTCAATTGATTATTGAATATGCATGCTTAGTTTGCTTTTCATCTTTTCCTGGTGATAATATATGTTATTCAGAATTACCTAATAAAGGAAAAGAAGTAGATTCTTGTTCAAAGACAAGACAGGTAGGATCTATGTCTCATTGGTTTCTCTAGAGACTCTTGTTATTTTCTTAATGTTTTTGATACCTGCCCTTGTTGTATTGCATGCGATTTGATTATAGAGTGAGAGTATGAATTTTGGATTGAGATATGGATCTCATTGGCTATATCGAACCCCCCATGAGTTAGGTATTGAGTGCCTTGGTTGCATAAGTTATGTGAATTGAATATGCTGATTGTGTTCTGACATGATTGAGGATACCCTGCTATGGTATTATACTTTGTACTTGCTTGTGTGTGCTTATACGTGTTTGCGTGTCAGGATCCTTTTCTAGTGGCCATTCGGGGTCAGCACTGATACACCTAGGGAGAGGAGAGGTTCTTACTGGTATGGGAGTTGTATAGGTGGCAAAGCCCAGCATGCGCGCGTTGGATGTCTGGTCCTTGTGTGATCGGAACCCTGTTCTTGTGTGGCAGAAAGCCCTTATCCTTGTGTTGCTTGGGATGCCCTAGTCCGTGTGTGGCTTGGGAAGACTTGTCCTTGTGTGGCAAGATGACTAAACCCTATCCTTGTGTGGCAGGAAGCCCTTATCCTTGTGTGGTTTGGGATTCCCTAGTCTGTGTGTGGCTTGGGAAGACTTGTCCTTGAGTGGCAAGACAACTTACTAGGCTTACTGATTAGCTTTTGTTTTAACCGTTTACCTTTCTGCAGTAAACCATGGAAAACACAGGTGGAAGGGAATGGCCTTTCTTCTTCATTTCCGAGAGCAATCTGATGAGTTCTACCTGCCTGTGTACTTCTAATTTTTCGGAAGTGATCGTATTCTTCCCTCAACCATAGATTCGGCTCTAACCCTTTTTGATTAGTTCTTGAATTACGTGATCCCCTGTAGTTGTTTAGGAATGATCTAATGTGAATTGGGATATTTGTGTTTTAGGTTTCTGCAGATCTTATGATTCTGTGACCCTACTGAGATTCTTGTAATCTCATACCATTGTTTTAGTATTTTTCAGGCTTAGGTACATCCATGTTTTGTGGTACCAATGTCAGAGATCAAAGCTGCACGGTGAGGCGATATCGCATCACATTTGCATACTTGTTACTTGTTTACTTGCGCATATAACATGAATGATTGGGCTACTTTCTGGTTTATTTTAAGATCCTTTCTTTACTTGCTATTTCTGAAATATGTTGGAGGATTTCTTGCTGGTTATTTGGATCCTTATGGGACTTGTGTGTTATGAACCCAATAATTTAATCTAAAGACTTCCGTTGTTGTTTTATTCACTCCGTATGTTACCAGAATATTTGTCCAATATCATGCTCCAATTGTTGTTAAACATTAAATTAAACATGCTAAAAGTTGGAAGTTAATGGTAAGCCTGATGAGATTCAGATAGGTCCTAGGTATCATTTGGGCTTATTTGGGTTTCACGGCGGTGATAACCTTAATCGTAGCAAATAGTAATAGTTGGAATTGGGATCGACACAGTGCTACTAGGATGGATAGCGAATTTTGAACTATGTGCTTTAGATAAAATCAGATTATGAATATCAACATCTTGTGGAACACAAAATTGGTTTATGAAGGCAAGACCTCCATCGTCTCGTACTCTAAAATCGCGAGCTGTGGCTTTAACACCATCAAATAATTGCTTCCGAATTTCAGCAAATTTTGGATTGTCTAATTGCTGATTTCAGATCTCCTCAATCAAGGTAGGCATGAGTTCGGTATCTAGCTCTTCCTGAAATCGTCTTGGAAGCTAGAACGGTGAGCGATCCTCCTCAGGTGCAAATCAGGACAACTCCCTTAATGCCTTCTCGTATTCCAGCCCCAAACGGGTGCCCTGTTCAAGCTTGAAGAAAGCTGGTCATTGCTTGCTTTTATGGAATCTCGTATAGAACCTGTCGTCGAACTCGTACAAAAATTCCTTCCAGGTAGGCAAATGATCTCCAAATCGCAAACTCACGGATGTCCACCATGTGAAGGTTTCTCCCTCAAGTAGGAAAGTGGTGATGGAAACCTTGTCATCATCAGAGATACGTAAGAACAAAGATATTTAGCACAAGTTGTCTGTGCATTCACGAGCCATAGCGGCACCGGCTGAACCGCTGAAATCTTTACATCTTAGTTGACGAGCTTCCTTCAGCAACTTCGTGATGACGACTGGAAGTCTCTCGGCTTCTTTAGGATGAGCCGGCTGTATAGGTTCTTTCACGGCTGCAGATGTAGGAGCTTTCTGAAATTGTACTTCTATACGCTGTTGGTTCGTAGCAATTCCTTGCAATACATTCCAAATTTGTGCCGTCCAGGATTGATGGCTGATGTGGCTGATGCCTCGGGTTGGTTTATGGGCTCAACTTGCCCTCCCTGCTCAATCTATGCCTCAGGTTCATTCTGCTTTACATGTTGTTGTTCGGCCTGAGTCCTATACCTACCCCGTCAATCCCTTTGTACACTCGACCTTGCCATACTGTACAAACACATAATTATTACTCAACATATAACCAAATACGAATACTAGGAAAAGAAATTTTAACTAGTGGAGAGGCGTGCACCGGACGATATGTATATGCTGAGAAAAAAAAATACACATGCACAGATGCAAATGCACACTCGGCAATCATATCAACACACACATAAGCACTTGGAAAACAACATCAAAGCATTCCGCAAGCATGGATTCACACAAGTCATACTCGCCAATCGTAGAAATTACATAGGGACACTAGGCAGCATGCACCAACAACACACACATACTAGGCAATGGGAAGAAACACAGTAAAGTACTTATCAAAACTCAGCAAAACACATCAAATCATGCAATGTATAAAAGCACACATATACACAGCAAATCAAATAAACAAACACATCATTCAAATAATTCAAACCATGTTTTTTAGCATCAGGTTATTTTTTATATTAACTCCTAAGTGAGTGGGTGTATGCGCATGTACCTACCTACAAAGACAAAACCAACAAAATAGATTAGCATATAACAAACCATATTCCCTAAATATGCCCCGCTATCAAACCTGTAAGGAGCCGAATTCCAATCTATTAGAACCCTTACCACCGTGAAACCCAAATAAACCCAACCTAGTACGTAACTGAATCTCATAAGGTTTAACCATCTAATCTTCTTAACTTTCAATTTTATAGATTCGTAACTTATTCTTTTAAAGGTTGGAGCATGGTATTGGACATGTATTTTGGTCACATACGGAGTGAATAAAAACATCAGTGGAAGTTTTTAAATTTATTCAATGAAATCCCAACATAGAAGTCCCATAGGGTTCCTTTGGTTACCCTATTGTTTGATTTTTTGTATATGATTGAATTCGATTGTCTATCTTGGTTATATGCTTCTAGAATGTGTGATTATGATGATAGGGAATCTCAAAAGTTAATAGGGAAATAGGTTGCCTGACTTGGTTATGACTTTGAGTATTGATTATTGAATTGTATTGTGATTTGATTGAGGATTCTTTGTTGTGATTTTTGTATGCGTGTATGTGATTTGTTTAAAGGATCCTTTTGTCGCTGGCTATACGAGGTAAGTATTGTTGCTCCTAGAGAGAGGGGAGATGCTTACCGAACTGGGAGGTTTATGGGTGGTTATTCCCAGCAAGAGTTTGCTCGATGCCTTGTAGGCCGGTTCAAGTCCAGATGTCAGGAAGCTTTGTAGGCCATTTCGAGTCTGGACATCAAGATGCCCTATAAGCTAGTTCAAGTCTGGATGTTAGGATGCTCTGTTTGAGAGTGACAGGATGACTTGTTTGGGCTGCTGCAAAAATGCTCCTAGGCCAGTTCAAGTCTGGATGTCAGAGACAACTAAAAGGCTTGCTGTAATATTGATTGTCTATTTGTTTTACCCTTTTTGCAGCATAGCCTTAAACAATATGGGAAGATGGGGACAAACCTTGGTTTTGAAAATTAGATTATGTATAGGCTGCTTGTGTGCTTTTGGAAAAGAAGTGTTTTCTACCAAATTCGGCCTACCCTCATATTGTGTGTGCTTGTGATGATTTCAGCCCTTAATATGTGTGTTTGATTCTTGCGGTTTTAATTAGATATGTTAGCTAGTTTTAGGTATTGATCTTTTGGCTATTGGGAGATGTTTGATTGGGAATCCCAAAAACTGATGATGCTGTGACCCTACTGAGATTCTTATAATCTCATCCTTTCTTTTCATCCCCTTTACAGGCTTAGGAGTGTGTTTTGTTGCTGGTACCAAAGGTGTGAGATCAAGGCTGCACTGCTGGATGACTTTACACTTCATTTGCACCACTTTTATATTGAATGTGCATGACATGTCTTTGAACTTATGCGGATTTGCATTTTGGGTTTTCTATCCCTCTTTATTTTTCTTATTGCTTCCGAAATAAGCATGATACTATTGGTTGATGTTTTGAGATTCCCATGGGACTTGTATATTATGTTTCCACTTGTTTTGAGTATTAATAGAAGTCTTCTGCTGATGTTTTCTTTCATTTTGTATAAGCCAGAAATTCATTAATGTATAAACATGCTCCAACCTTTAAATAGCATATAAATCAACCAATAAAATTAACATTTAGGTGACTTGAGCCTTATGGGACTCAAATAGGACCTTGGGAGAGCTGATTTGGGTTTCACGGCGATAAGGGTCCTAATAGGTTGGGTTTGGGTCCTTACAGCACAAAAAATCAAGAATATGGCTTGATGGCGTGAAAAAAATAGAGGAGGAGAAAAAGGCATGGGTTTTTGTCTGAAAGAAAGAAATGGAATCAGCTAGGGTAATTAGACAGGCTTAAAAACGGTTTATGTAACCCGACCTCAAAATCCTAGTGGGCTTAAAAAAAATTATCTAGCCCGGAAATCGTCAAGTGCGCTCGGATTTAAACAAACTCGGCTCGAAGATTCCCGATTATGCTTTAAAGATACGAATAAGACTTTTAGCCAATCGTGAGTAAATGGGTTCAAACATAACAAAACGAGCCCAGAGGCCCATAAAACTACCCAAATACATCCAGCTACTCAAACGAGCACAAAAACACACTCAGGTCCAACAAGGGTAAAATGATAACTGTCCATTGTCTCGATTTCCGTCTCAATCAAACTATCAAACAAACCTAAATATGCTGATTGGACATATGAGTAGGACATGTGTTCACATTTAGTATTGTGTTTTCTTCGCCTTATGTTTAGTTAGATGTTTTTGATCCTAGTGAAAAAGACAAAGGACTAGCTACTTGTTCAGATGCGTGAGAGGTAGGTTTTATACCTCATCGGTTTCTTTAGAGAGCACTTCACTTGTTCCTTTTATTTCAGCTCTATACATGCTTGCGGATTAGTTGTACATGCTTGAGGACTGATTGTTAGTTCCTTAGGTGATTTCGGAACTTATCATTAAGGATTGATTTCCCTTATTTGGATTGGTCATATGATATTGGTTTGTGTATTGTCTTATGACTTGTTTAAGGATACCCTATTGTGTTGCTTTGCCTTGTACTTGCTTGTGTTTGTTTGCATTTATATATGTGTCAGGATCCTCATTCTGGTGGCCATTCAGGGTAATACTCCTAGTGAGAGGAGAGGTACTTACAGTATTGGGAGGCTTATGGGTAGAAATCCCCTGCAAGAGCTCGATGGATGCCTAGTCTTTGTGTGGCTGGATGCCTTGTCCTTCTGTGGCAAGATTCCCTGTCCTTGTCAGACTTGGATGGCCTTGTCTTTGGGTGGCTTAGATACATTGTCCTTGTCTAGCAAGATAGAAAGACTTGTTGTGAGTTTTTTTGTTAACTGTATTTTCCACTTTTGCAGCACAGTCTTGGACAACATAGGCAGATGGGGATGAGACATTCAATTTAGAAATCAGATAGTGTAATAGGCTGCCTGTGTGCTCTTGAATCAGTCTACGATGACAAAGAAAGAGTCAAAGACGAAGCTGATTAGATGGATTCCCTTAGTTTAAGAGTTTAATCAAGAGATTAAAGACAAGAGGTTATAAGAAATAGGTTATATATCATCTTATCGAAATTGTGAGAAAAGTATATTTTGAGCTCATTGATTTATTATCGTTCGTCATTCAAATTAAATAATTATTCTCCTTCATGGGTAGTATTTGGAAGCAGGGTCGAATCCACTGAGGAACTGGGATCAAGTACAAACACACAGCTGGTTGCTATTGTGCTGTGCCTCATCACATTCAAAGTTAAGAGTAGATTAGCAAAAGATTGTTACAACATATATAAAACTTGTAAATAAAAAGAAACCTGATTTTGTGAAGAGAACTACGGATTGATGTGATTATGTAATCCCGGATTGTTGTCTATCACAAAACTGTGGCCAAGGGCCACTAAAGATTATGAGTCATTTTCTACTCAGAAACCTCCATTTGCCTTCACTTTGATATCAAACATGTGAATTGCTAATGCAATCAAATCCTTAGGTTTCCTCACCTTTTCTTGTGTATCACTCATCAATTAAGTCGGTTCACTCTAGCTCTCTATTGAAGTGTCACTCATAAGAGGTGTTACTTTATTAATAGCGATCAAGCATTTGGTTTTGATGGTAAGAAACTAACCTATCGAATTGATTAGAAAATATAATTTGGGTTCTTTAGAATTTTGTAGAAGGTAAGACAAAAAGAAAGAACAATTACTAAAATTAAGAATTGAGTCTCTCAAAGAGCTCGGGACATTCAATTTTTTGGAACTAAAATAGTGATTTCTAGATGGACATGTTTATAGTAAAAGCACAAAATTTTTGTAATATGCTGGATAGAAATTTGAAGAAGAGATGTTTGGCCAGATGTGGCTTAAGACTTTATGTATGTAAAAATAGGATCGTGCAGGATCCATAGTAATATCCAAAATTCAAAAATATATTTATCTAATAGACTGTTAATAACTATCATCTACGGAATATTTAGAGGTCTCTGTTAAAGGTTCTTAAATCACAGAGGTCACAAAAGAGGTCTACATGAGCCCTATCATTTACTTTGAAAATTTCTCTATATTCTTGCAAACAACTCAAATTCAAATTCCTAGGTCAGTTTATCAAAATATAAACAAAACACAACAAACATTATCTTTTATCTCAAAACAAGTGGATAAATACTGAATAAAATGTAACGACCCCAATTCCTATCTATTATTATTTGCTCCGATTAAGGTCATTACCGTCTTGAAACCCAAACAAGCCCAAAGACACTTAGGACCTATCTGAATCTCACCAGGCTTACTCACTAAGTTTTTGACTTTTAGCATGTTCATTCTACATGTTCATTAACAGTTGGAGCATGATATTGGACAATCATTCTGGTATCATACGGAGTGAGTAAAAACATCAGCGGAAGTCTTTAAATTAAATCACTGAACTCATAACACAGAAGTCCCATAAGGTTCCAAATAACCAGCAAGAATTCCTCCAACATAGTAAAAAATAACAAGAAAAGGAGGAATCTTAAAATAAACTAGAAAGTAGTCCAATTTTTATTCAAGTTATATGCACAAGTAATCAAGGAACAGGTATGCAAAAGTGATGGGATATCGCCCCGCCGTACAACCTTGATTTCACACACTGGTACCATGAGCATTAAATGTACCTAAGCCTAAAAAAAATAGTGAAAACAACGGAATGAGATTACAAGAATCTCAGTAGGGTCACAACATCATAAGATCTACAGAAACCATAAACACGTATCTCCCGAACAACATCTGATCATTCCTATGCAACTAGAGGGAGTAATGCAATTCAAAGATTCAATCAAAAAGTGTAGGGTCGAATCTAAGGTTGATGGGGACTACAAACACTTTTGAAAAGTATCAAAAGTACACAGGCAGGCAGAACTCATCAGATTGTTCTCGGGAATGAAGAAGAAAAGGCCATCCCCTTCCACCTGTGTTGTCCAAGGCTTACTACACGAAAGGTAATTGGTTAACACACAAGCTAATCAGCAAGTCTATTTATCTTGCCACACAAGGAAAAAACATTCCAAGCCATACAGGGACAAGAACATCCCAATCCACACAAGGATAAGAGCTTCCTAAACCACACAAGGATAAGAGGTTCCTGCCACACAAGGACAGGGCTTTTGGCAACACAAAGACTAGACATCCAGCCAGCTCTTGCTGGGATTTTCCACCTACATGACTCCCATACCAGTAAGAACCTCCCCTATCACAAGGAGCATCAGCGCTTACCCTGAATGGCCACCGAAAAAGGATCCTGACACATAAACATGTACAAGAACACATACATGCAAGCACAAAGAACAAAACCACAATAGGGTATTCTCTATTCTGTCAGATCACAATCAGCATGTTCAATACACATCACACATGCAAACTAGGCACTCTTAACCTACCTTAAGGGATTCAGTATAGCGTAGAAATTCCTCAATTTAATCCGCAATTCAAGCATGCATTATTTAATATGAATGCGAATATAGTTTCACAATCATAGGTACTGAAATCAATTAAGCAAACAACGAAGTCTCTTGAGAAATCGATGAGGCATACATCCTACCTTTCTTGTCTCTTAACAAGAAGCTATTCCTTTGCCCTTAATAGATACTTCCGAACCACCTAAGTCATTATTAGGCAAAGACCAAAAAAAAAAACTAAGTGTGCATACGCAATAACGAACTAAATACCCTATTTCCTTACCAATTCCACTCGCCAAACCTATCAGAAACCACTGATCAGATGCCATAGGTACCTTCCCCTTGTATGTGTGATTTGATGGCAAAGAACTTAACAAAAATCAACCTGAATTACCATCCCTAATTATCATGCAATTTTTGGCACTAAGAATAGGGCAATAGGGCAAGTTGCGATTTCATGTTAACAGGTTGTAGGAGTTGCGATCTCATGTTAACAAGGAAGGATTAAGGTTTTATAACATCTATAATCAAAAGAAACAAGATCAAAATCCAATAGGTTAATCAATTGATCAAGATAGGCACAATAGGGCAGTAGGGCAAAGGTAGGGCATACTAATTTCATGTATAGAAAAGATTCAAAGGATGAATTCATGATTTTTCACTATGAATGGATATTAAAAAATCATTTAAATAAAGGTAACAACATCAAAGATCAATCAGAGGCAGAACTATTCAAATCAAAAAACCTAATTACGCCACCAATTTTCAACTTATTTTTTCATAATGAAATACGAATTTCCAAGCAACAAAAAATATATGGTTAGAAAAAGGATGAAAATATCTTTCCAATAAGTTATTATTTTTAATAATCTGAAAAATGATGAAAGAGTTATGCTACATTTATGTTCAAGAAAAGTTTGGCAGTTCCGCCGAGTTTCGACTTATCTTACAAGAAAGAAATACTAAGCTTCTGAAAATAACCCAAACAGGTTAGGAAAGACGATAAAGAGAGCTTTCCAACAAGCTATTATTTTCAGGAATCCGACAAACGATGAGAGAGTTACGCTAGTTTAAAGTTTCAGCGAATATTGGCAGATATAGCTAGATGTAAGGGTTTTAGGCTATACGAGTTTTGTGTGTTTTCTATGAATGATTTTTGTGGGGTGGGCTTTCTATTTATAATGGATGGGTATGGAATTAAGATTACTACTTTAAAGGCTTTATTAAAGTAAGATAATTACTAGATTTAAATTCTGTAACTATCCTCTTTAAATTTTAGGGATTTTAATTTCTAAGGTGATTATCAACAAATTAAGAACCAAATTAAAGGGAATTAATACTAGAAATAATTACCAAACATTCCTTACCAATTTCATCCATCACACCTCCTTTTCTTCAGGGGAAAAATGGTCTTTTCACCTGCACTAGCTTCTAAACTTCTAGGACTCAAAATTCAGGGTCTCATTTCGTCCCCTCCTTATAAGAATTTCGTCCTCGAAATTTTAATACAAGTACCTTAACAAACAAGTAATGAAATTTTGTACACATAAATTCCTCAGTCTCTCAAGACGGTTCCTCAATTTGGCCATTATGCCAAATAATTCGTACCATAGGCACGTTTCGATTGTGAAGCTGTTGAACTGACCGATCTAGTATGGCAGTTGGCTCTACGGGATAGGATAGGTCTTTAGCAACGTCGACTGGGGGTTCCACGAGCACGTGAGCAGGGACTTGTACATATCTTCACAACATTAAAATGTGAAACACGTTGTGAATTCTTTCCATATTTGGAGGTAAGGCAAGTTGGTATGCAATAGAACCGATTATTTCAATGATGTCATACGGACCAATGTAGCGAAGTGCTAGCTTACCGCACCGCTGAAAATGACGGACTCCTTTCCATGGGCGACCTTTAAAAACACTTTCTCACCAACCGCAAATTCCAGCTCTCTTCGTCGATTGTCGGCGTAGCTTTTCTGCCGATCCTGGGCTGTTTTTAGCTGTTGTCGGATCAAGTTCAGCTGCTCCGTTGCTTGATTAATCAATTCTGCATTGTCTAAACGTCTTTCACCTACTTCATTCAAGCAAATGAGAGACCTGCAATGTCTCCCATATAATGCTTCATAAGGTGCCATACCGATGCTTACATGAAAACTATTGTTGTAAGCAAATTCTGCCAACGACAGGCATCGATGCCAATCGGTTTATAGATCCCACATGCTTGCTCGTAGCATGTCTTTGAGTATCTGAATCATCCATTCTGATTGACCATCGGTATGAGGATGAAATGCTGTATTGAAATTCAATTTTGAACCCAGCGAAATTTGGAATTTCTCCCAAAATCGTGAGGTGAAACGAGGGTTACGATATGAGACGATGGAAAGTAGCACTCCATGCAATCGAACAATCTTATCTGAATATTTAACAGCCAATTTCTCAGGTGTATCCGTCACATGTATAGGAAGGAAGTGTGCAGATTTCGTCAATCGATCCACAATCACCCAAATGGCATCGTATCCTCGCTGTGACCTAGGCAAACCGGCCACAAAATCCATTCTGACATGCTCCCACTTCCATTCTGGAATTAGAAGTGACTGAAGTAGTCCAGCGGGTCGTTGATGTTCGATCTTTACTTGTTGACATACGAGGCATCGAGCAACAAAATCAAAAATGTGGCGTTCATGTTTGGCCACCAATACTATCCCTTTAAATCTTGGTACATCTTAGTGCTTACGGGATGGATAGCGAACTTCAAACTATGCGCCTCCGATAGAATAAGGTTACGAATATCAATATCCTGTGGAACACATACCCAGTTTCTGAAGACAAGCACTTTGTCATCTCGTATGTGGAAATCACGAACTATGGCATCAACACCATCAGAAAGTTGCTTTCGAATTTTAATTAGTTTCGGATCCTCTAATTGCTGATTCCGGATTTCCTCAATCAAGGTAGGTGTGACTTCGATTCGTGCCAACAATAAACTAGAATAATCAGTGCCAAGATGGACACGATTAGTCGTCAAATCCAGCAACATAGGCATGTAATGGGCACGCATATAGGCCAAAATTGATGGGGAAGGAGGATGAAACTTTCGGCTTAAGGCATCAGCAACAACATTTGCCTTTGATGATATTTGATGATCAAATCGTAGTCTTTGATCAGCTCTACCTATCTTCGTTATCTCATATTCAATTCTTTTTGCGTGAGTAGGTACTTCAAGCTTTTGTGATTGGTGAAGATTCGGCATAGCTCCACGTATAAGTAATGTTGCCACATTTTCAATGCAAACACCACGGCTGAAAACTCCAAATCATGTGTAGGATAGTTGCTTTTATGTGGTCGTAACTGTCGGGAAGCAAATACAACGACTTTCCCGTCTTGCATTAATACACATCCAAGTCCGGATTTTGACGCATCGCTGTAAACCATATACCCCTTTCAGCAAATAGGTAAAGTAAGGATTGGTGCAGAAACTAACCGGCTTTTAGTTCTTCAAAACTTCGCTAGCATTTTTCATTCCATACGAACGGCTCACCCTTGCACATCAGATTTGTCAATGGTCCGGCAAGCGATGAAAAATTTTCCACAAAGCAACGGTAATAACCTGTTAAGGCAAGGAAACTGCGAATTTTGAACACAGTCCGTGGGGGTCCCCAAGCAGCTACAACTTCAGTCTTCTTTGGATCAACTGTCAGACCTTGGGCGGAAACAATGTGGCCAACGAAGCCAACTTCGCATAACCAGAATTCGCTTTAGGAGTATTTTGCGAACAACCGTCGATCCTTTAAAACTTTCAGCACAATCCGCAAGTGCTTAGCATGCTCGTCTTCCGATTTTGAATAAATCAGACACCTAGGACCTATCTAAATCCCACCAGGCTTACCCACTAAGTTTTCGACTTCTAGCATGTTCATTTTACGTGTTTAATAGTACTTGGAGCATGATATTGGACAATCATTCTGGTATCATACGGAGTGAGTAAAAACATCAGCGGAAGTCTTTTAAATTAAATCACTGGATTCATAACACACAAGTCCCATAAGGATCCAAATAACCAGCAATAATTCTTCCAACATAGTCAAAAATAACAATCAAAGGAGGAATCTTAAATTAAACCAAAAAGTAGTCCAATTTTCTATATTCAAGTTATATGTGCAAGTAATCAAGGAACATGTATGCAAAACTGATGCAATATCGACCCACCGTACAGCTTTGATCTCACACACTGGTACCACTAGCAGTGAATGTACCTAATCCTGAAAAATATGGTGAAAACAGCATAATGATATTACAAAAATCTCAGTAGGGTCACAACATCATAAGATCTGTAGAAACCATAAAAATAAATCTTCCGAACAACATCTGATCATTCCTATGCAGCTAAAGGGATTCATGCAATTCAAAGATTCAATCAAAAAGGGTAGGGCCGAATCTAAGGCTGAGGGGGACTACAAACACTTGCGAAAAGTATTAGAAGTACACAGGCAGGCAGAACTAATCACATTGTTCTCGGCAATGAAGAAGAAAAGGTCATCCCCTTCTACCTGTGTTGTTCAAGGCTTACTGCACGAATGGTAATTGGTTAACACAAAAGATAATCAGCAAGCTTATTCATCTTGCGACACAAGGACAAAACATCCCAAACCAATCAAGGACAAAGGCATCCCAAACCACACAAGGATAAAGGGTTCCTGCCACACAAGGATCAGACATCCAGCGTGCTATTGCTGCGATTTGCCACCCATACGACTCCATAACAGTAAGAACCTCTCCTCTCATTAGGAGCTTCAACATTTACCCTGAATGAATTTTGTAAGTTTTCTATGAGGGATTTTTGTGGGTTGGCTTCCTATTTATAATGAATGGGTGTAGAATTATGATTACTACTTTTACTCACTTTATCAAAATAAGATAATTAAACTCTTAAATTATCTTCCCTATTTTTAGGGACTTAATCTCTAATGCAACTATCTATCTTTAAGGATGATTTTTAAGGCAATTACCCATCCATAAGAACCCAGATCTAAAGATATTTAAAACAAAATCAACTACTAAACAAGTTTACCAAGTTAGGCCATCACAAATCCTTTCCTTCAGGGACAAAATCGTCTTTTCATCTATACTAGCTTCTGGACTTCTAGGACTCAAAATTCGGGGTCATCCTCCCCTCCTTACAAGAATTTCGTCCTCGAAAATTTTAATATAAGTACTTAATCAAACAAGTAAAGAAATTTTGCACGCATGGACTCCTCAGTCTCCCAAGACTGCTCCTCAATTAGGCCATTATGGTAAACAACTCGTACCATAGGCACGTTTTGACTGCGAAACTGTCGAACTGACCGATCTAGTATGGCAACTGGCTGTACGGGATAGGATAGGTCTTCAGCAACTTCAACTGGCGGGTCTTTAAGCACATGGGCAGGATCTCGCATATACTTTCTTAGCATTGAAATATGAAATACATTGTGAATTCTTTCCAGATTTGGAGGTAGTGCAAGTCGGTGTGCAACAGTGCTGATTCTTTCAACAATGTCATATGGACCAATGTAGCGAGGTGCTAACTTACCTCGCTTTTGAAAACGTAGGACTTCTTTCCATGGGACGACTTTCAAAAATACTTTGTCTGCTACCACAAATTCTAGGTTCCTTCGTCGATTGTCGGCGTAGCCTTTCTGCCGATCCTGAGCTGCTTTTAGCCTTTGTCGAATCAAGCTTAATTGTTCTGTTGCTTGGTCAATTAATTCTGGATTGTCTAGGCGTCTCTCGCCTACTTCATTCCAGCAAATAGGGGTTCTGCAGTGTCTCCCATATAGTGCTTCATAGGGTGCCATACCGAGGCTTACATGAAAGCTATTGTTGTAAGCAAATTCTGCCAATTGCAGGCATCGATCCCAGCCAGTTTGCTTGACCAATACACTCGCACGTAGCATGTCTTCAAGTGTCTGAATTGTCTTTTCTTATTGACCATCGGTCTCGGGATGAAATACTGTACTGAAATTCAATCTCCAACCCAGTGCATTCTGGAATTTCTCCCAAAATTATGAAGTGAAACGAGGGTCACGATCTGAAACAATAGAAACTGGTACTCCATGGACACGAACAATCTCGTCCAAGTAACGAACTGCCAATTTTTCTGGTGTATCTGTCACACGTATAGGAAGAAAGTGTGCAGATTTCTTCAGTCGATCCACAATCACCCAAATGGCATTGTATCCTCGCTGCGATCTAGGTAAACCGGTCACAAAATCCATTGTCATGTGCTCCTACTTCCATTCTGGAATCGAAAGTGACTGAAGTAGACCAGCGGGTCTTTGATGTTCGATCTTTACTTGTTGACATATGAGGCATCGGGCAACGAATTCAGCAATATGACGTTTCATATTTGGCCACCAATACTGCCCCTTCAAATCTTGGTACATCTTAGTGCTTCCAGGATGAATAACAAACTTTGAACTATACGCCTCTGATAGAATAAGGTTATGAATATCAACATTTTGTGGAACACATACCTAGTTTCTGAAGACCAGTACTTCGTCATCTCGTATTCTGAAATCACGAACTATGGCATCAACACCATCAGCAAGTTGCTTTCGAATTTCAGTAAATTTTGGATCCTCTAATTGTTGATTCCAGATTTCTTCAATTAAGGTAGGTGCGACTTCAATTTGTGCCAACAACAAACCAGAGAAATCGGTGCCAAGATGCACACGATTAGTTTTCAATTCCAACATCGGTAGGTAATGGGTGTGCATGTAGGCCAAAACTGATGGGGAAGGAGGATGATACTTTCGGCTCAGGGCATCAGCAACAACATTAGCCTTTCTAGGATGATATTCGATGATTAAATTATAGTCTTTAATCAGCTCCACCCAACTTCGTTGTCTTATATTCAATTCTTTTTGTGTAAGGAGGTACTTCAGACTTTTGTGATCAGTGAAGATTCGACACGTCTCGCTGTATAAATAATGTCACCATATTTTTAAGGAAAATACCACGGCTGCAAGTTCCAGGTCATGTGTAGGGTAGTTTATCTCGTGCGGTCGCAATTTCCTTGAAGCGTAGGCAATGACTTTCCAATCTTGCATCAATACACATCCAAATCCAGATTTTGACGCGTCGCTGTAAACCACATACTTTCCAAAAATAGGTAAGGTAAGGATAGGTGCAGAAACTAACCGATTCTTTAGTTCTTCGAAACTTTGTTGGCATTTCTTGTTGCATACGAATGGCTCACCCTTGCATGTCAGTTTTGTCAATGGTCCGGAAAGTGATGAAAAATTTTCCACAAAGCAACGGTAGTATCCTGCTAAGCAAGGAAACTACGAACTTCGAACACACTTTGCGGTGGTTCCCAAGCAATCACGGCTTCAATTTTTTTTAGATCAACAAACACACCTTGGACGGAAACAATATGGCCAAGGAAACTAACTTTGCGTAACCAGAATTCATATTTTGAGTACTTTGTGAACAACCGTTGATCTTTTAAGATTTTAACCACAATCCGCAAATACATAGCATGATCCTCTTCCGATATTGAGTAAATCAGAATGTCATCGATGAAGACTATCACAAATTTATCCAGGAATTCATGGAACACACGGTTCATCAAGTCCATAAACATAGCTGGTGCATTGGTCAAGCCGAATGGCATAACCAGAAATTCATAGTGGTCATATCGCGATCTGAACGCGGTCTTTGGAATATCAGCATCACGAACTCGTAATTGATGGTATCCAGATCTGAGATCAATCTTGGAGAACATGGCTGCACCTTGGACTTGGTCAAACAAATCATCGATGCGTGGCAAAGGGCATTTATTTTTCACGGTCACACGGTTCAGCTGCCGATAATCGATGCACAATCGCAGGTGCTCCCCAGGGTGACACACTAGGTCGAATAAAACTACAATCCAGAAATTCTTCCAATTGCATTTTTAGTTCCTTCTTTTCCGCAGGAGCCATACTATACGGAGGAATGGAAATCACATCCGTACCTGGCACTAGCTCAATGCCGAATTCCGCGTCCCTTGATGGTAGTAGCCTGGCTATGTCTTCTGGAAATATTTCTGGAAATTCGCAAACCACAGGAACAAAATTCAGATCTGAGGATTCTTTAGAAATTCAGATCCTTTATTGATATGCCTTAAGCCAGGAAATCATGCAAGTTGGTACAACTCGCCTATCACCTTCAAAACAGTATTCAGTACCATTAGGAAAAATGAACCACACCCGCTTGGTAAAACACTCCATACGGGCTTGATATTTCGCCATGCAATCCATGCCTAAAATCACATCCAGCTCCCTGAAGTCTAATGGAATTAGATCTACTGTCACCACATCAGGACTAGTCTCGGCATTAGTCAAAGTAAAGAGCCTTGTTGGTCTTGGTTGCGACTCACTTATGGATCCTTTGGGTGGTCCTTCTGGTGCGCGTGTTGGTGGTCTGGCGGGGTTGGCAATCCCACCTCGGCCTGCGTTTGGTACACCTGTGATTTACCCTGGTTTTGGGCATTCCCTCTGAACATATCTCATCTCGCCACAGTTGTAACATCTCCGTTGCTGCGAACTCCACGAAGATCGAATGGAATTTGAACCAGAAAAGTTCTTCCGGTTGGTGTTTCCATTGCCATTAATTTTCGAAGGATAGGGTCCCCTTCGCCGGTTGAACCTCGAATCTCGCCTATAGGATCCGCCACTAGTGGTTGCGGATGATTTTTTGGTTTGCACGATCTTTTCAGCCTCAGTTGCGGCAATAATTAGCTCTTTTAAATTCTGCACCACTGTCGTACCAATGATAGTTTTGAGTTCGGTATTCAACCCATCCTGAAATCGTCTCGCAAGCTGGTACGGTGTACAATCTTCTTCAGGTGCAAATCGGGACAACTCTCTTAACATTTTTTCATTTTCCAGCACCGAACGGGTGCCTTGTTCAAGTTTGTAAAAAGCTTGTCGCTGCTCGCTTTTATGGAATCTCATATAAAATCTCTCGTCGAATTTGTACCGGAATTCTTCCCACATTGGCAAAGTATCGTCGAATCTCAAGCTAACAGATGTCCACCATGCGAGAGCTTCTCCTTCAAGTAAGAATGTAGCAATGGCAACCTTGTCATCATCCGAGATATGTAGGAACAAGGATACTTGGCATAAGGTTTCCATCCACTCACGAGCGACTGCGGCTCCAGCTGATCCACCAAAATCTTTACATTCAAGTTGTCGAGCTTCCTTCAGCAACTTTGTAATCATAACGGGAAGTCTCTCTGTCTCTTTATGATGTGTCGGCTGCACAGGTTCAAGTGAAGGAATAGGTTATGGTGCAGGCACAGGAGCATTCTGAAATTGCGCCTCCATTCGCTGTTGATTTGCAGCAATTCCTTGTTACACGTTTAAGATTTGTGACATAACAGGGTCAATGCCTGGTGCGGCTGGTGCCTTAGGTTGGTTTTAAGGCTCAGCTTGCCCTTCCTGCTCAATTTGTGTGTTTGGCTCCTCCTGCTCAACAGGTTGTTGTTCAGTCTGAATCTCAAACCTACTTCGTTGGTCCCTTTGTTGCCTCGAGCATGCCATACGACACGAATACACCTTTACTACTCAACATATACTAAATACAATACTAGTAAAAGGAGTGGTACCTGGTGGAGAGGCATGCATCGGACGATACGTATATGCTGGACAACAATATATAAATTTTCGGAAATCACATGTACACATGCAAAGATATTCATTGAAATTCCACTCATAAATCAAACATCATGCAAGCATAGACTCACACATCATCCACATTCTGCAATTCACATCATCAATCACATACATATACATTCGGTAATGACAAGAAAGACATATGAAGGCATATGAACAATCAGCACATTAGTTTATTATTCCCATCATTTAAACCTTACAACTTAATCCCATTTTACCTTTAGTTCCCTTTCCGTATTAGCCCCTAAGTGAGTGAGTTTGTGCCCATGTTCTTACCTGAAATCACCAAAATCAACAAATAAGTTAGCATATAACAATTTTCTATTCCCTAAACCTGGCTCTCTAACCAAACCTGTAACGACCTCAATTCCTAACTATTAATAGTTGCTCCGATTAAGGTCATTACCGTCGTGAAACCCAAATAAGTCTAAATGACACCTAAGACCTATTTGAATCTCACCTACTAATCATAAATTTCTAATTTTAAGCTTGTTAATCTTATTGCTTATCAACAATTGGAGCATGATATTGGACACATATTCTGTTATCATACGGAGTAAATAAAAACATCAGCAGAAATCTTAAATTAATTCATTGGGTTCATAACACACAACTCCCATAATGATCCAAATGGTTAAGCAAGCAATCTTTCAACAAATTTTGGAAATAGCAAACAAAGAAGGGTGCTTAAAATAAACCAGAAAGTTGCCCAATCATTCATGTTATATGCGCAAGTAACAAGAATGCAAATGTGATGCGATATCGTCCCGTCGTACAGCCTTGATCTCACACACTGGTACCACGAATAGTGGATATACCTAAGCCTGAAAAATGATAAACAACAACGGTATCAGATTACAATAATCTCAGTAGGGTCACAGCATCATAAGATCTGCAAAAATCCTAAACATAAATCTCCCAATTTACATTAGATCAATCCTAAACAACTAAAGGGGATCACGCAATTTCAGACTCAAACGAAAAGGTTATGGCTGAATCTATTGCTGAGAGAGGACTACAAACTCTTCCGAAAGTTTAGAAGTACACAGGCAGGTGAAACACATCAAATTGCTCTCGGCAATGAAGAAGAAAGGCCATCCCCTTCCACTTGTGTTGTCCAAAGCTCACTGAACAAAGGATAAACTGTTAACAGACAAGCTAATCAGTAAGCTGAGTAAGTCGTCTTGTCACACACGGACAAGTCTTCCCAAGCCACACAAGGACTTCGGCACCCCAAACCACACAAGGATAAGGGTTTCCTGCCACACAAGGACAGGGTTCCGACCATACAAGGACAAGACCTACAGCGAGCTCCTGCTGGGTTTTGCTTACCATACAACTCCCATACCAGTAAGAACCTCTCCTCTCCCTAGGAGCATCAGCGCTTACCCCAAATAGCCGCCGGAACAGGAGCCTAACACACAAACATGTACAAGCACACACAGGCAAGTACAAAGCATAATACCACAACATGGTATCCTCAATCATGTCAGAACACAATCATCTTATTTAATTCACATAATATATGCAACCCAGGCACACAATACCTAACTCAAGGGTTCGATATAGCCTATGAGATCCATATCTCATTCTGAATTTCATACTCTCACCCTATAATCCAATCGCAAGCAATACAACAAGAGCAGGTAACAAAAACATCAAGAAAATAACAGGGGTCTCTGGAGAAACCGATGAGGCGTAGATCCAACCTCTCTTGTCTCTGAACAAGAAACTACTACTTTGCCTTTACTAATTAAATATGAACCACCTATAATATCACCAGGCAAAGACAAAAATAAACTAAGCGTGCATATTCAATAATCAACTGAATTCCCTATTTCCTTACTAATACTACTCACCAAACCTATCAGAAAACCAGTGATCAGACGTTGCAGGTGCCTCCCTCTTGGATGTGTGATATGATAGTCAGGAACTTAACATTCAACCTGAATTTACTATTCCAATTAATATGCAAATCATGACCCTAAAAGTAAGGCATAGGACGATTTCGACTTAACTTTAAACAAGAAAATATTTAGATCCAAATTAGGAAACATATATGGTTGGAAAGAGGATGGAAAGAGCTTTCCAACAAGTTATTTTTTGTCAGAATCTGACAAACGATTAGAAAGTTATGCTATTTTGAAGTTCAAGAAGATTTGACGAAAACCTAATTCCGCCGCTGATTTTCAAGTTAACCTTAGACAAAGAAATACTAACCTTCTGCCAAAAAAAAATGGTTGGAAAAAGCATGAAGAGATCTTTCCAATAAACTATTATTCGCAGAGATATAACAAACATCGAAAGAGTTATGCTATTCTGAATTTCAAGAAGATTTGGCAGTGCTGCCTAATTTCAACTTGACCTTTGAGAAAGAAATACTAACCTCCTGACGAAAACTCAAAGATTTTTGGAAAGAGGATGAAGAGGGCTTTCTAACAAGCTATTAGTCGCAGAGATCCGACGAACGATGAGTGAGTTATGCTAGTTTAAAGTTTCTGCGAATTATGGCAGCTATAGGGAGGTATAGGGTTTTAGGCTCATACGAATTTTGTAAGTTTTCTATGAGGGATTTTTGTGGGGTTGGTTTCCTATTTATAATGAATGAGTGTAGGACTATGATTACTATTTTTACTCACTTTATCAAAATAAGATAATTAAACTCTTAAATATCTTCCCTATTTTTAGGGACTTAATCTCTAAGACAACTATCTATCTTTAAGGATGATTTCTAAGGCAATTAACCATCCATAAGGACCTAGATCTAAAGGAATTTAAAACAAAATTAACTACTAAACAAGCTTACCAAAGTTCAGCCATCACACATCCTTTCCTTCAGGGGAAAAATCGTTTTTTCACATATACTGGCATCTGGACTTCTAAGACTCAAAATTCGGGGTCTTACAATTGTGTTCTGACATGATTGAAGATATCTTGTGGTGGTATTATGTTTTGTACTTGCTTGTGTATGCTTGTACATGTTTGTGTGTTAGGATCCTGTTCCGATGGCCATTCTAGGTAAGCGTTGATGCTCCTTAGGATAGGGGAGCCTCTTACTGGCATGGGAGTAGTATGGGTGACAGTCCCCAACATGCATGCACTGGAAGCCTTGTCCTTATGATGCTTGGATGCCCTGTCTTTGTGTGGCTGGAAGCCTTGTCTTTGGGTGGCTAGGATATCTGGTCCTTGTGTGGCTGGAAGCTTTGTCCAATATGGCTTGTATGTTTTGTCCTTGTGTTGCAGGATGAATAGGTTTACTGATTAGCTTATGTGCTAACCTTTTACCCTTTGTGCAGTAAACCTTGGACACCATAGGTTGAAGGAGATGACCTTTCTTTCTTTCTAGTGCCGAGAGTAATTTGATGAGTTTTAAATGCCTGTGTACTTCTGATTTTCAAAAGTGTTGTAGTCCACCTCAATCTTAGTTTCAGTCCTATCTCCTTGATTGATTCTTGAATTACGTGATACCCATTATTGTGTAGGGATGATCTGATGTTGTTCGAGAGATTTGTGATTAAGATTTCTGTAGATCTTATGATGTTGTGACCCTGCTGAGATTCTTGTAATCTTATCCTGTTGTATTCACCATTTTTCAGGCTTAGGTATTTCCACATTTTATGCTACCAGTGTGTGTGATCAAGACTGAACGGCGGGGCGATATCGCATCACATTTGCATACCTGTTCCTTGATTGCCTGCTCAGATAACATGAATTATGATTAGACTACTTTTTGGTTTCTGAAGATTCTTTCATTACTTGTTATGTCAGAATTTATGTTAGGGGTTAACTTGTTGGATATTTGGATCCCTATGGGACTTGTGTGTTGTGGATTTATTGAGTTTATTTAGAGACTTCTGCTAATATTTCATTCATTCTGTATGATACGAGAATACTTGTCCAATATCTTGCTCCAATTGTTGATAAACACAAAGAATGTACATGTTAAAAATCGAGAATTTGATGAGTAAGCCTTGTGGGATTCAGATAGGTCCTGGTCCTTGGGTTTGTTTTGTTTTCACGGCGGTAAGGGCCCTAATCGAAGAAATTAATAATAGGTTAGGAGTTAGGGTTGTTTTAAGTTTTTGTAGTGGAGCATAGTTGAAGGAATATAATTGATTATATGCTAACTTGTTTGTTGATTTTGTGTTTGTAGGTAAGAACATGCGGACACACTCACTCACTTAGGGACTAATACCAAAAGTGAACTAATGGTAAAAAGGGATTGATTTAAATGATGATAATGATAATTTGATTTGCGGTGTGTTTATGTATGTTCTTATGCCTGGTATGCCTTGATGTGTTTCGGTGAATGCTTGCTGTGTTTCTTATGATTACTGAGAATGTGTATGTTGTTGGGGCGTATTACCAAGTTTCCCTGTGTGATTTCTATGTGTCCAAATGTATATGCGTGTGATTGCTGATGTGTATTGCCGAATGCATAGGGTGTGAGTTTGCATGATTGTCGAATATGGATTGTGTGAATCATAAGAGCGGGGGTTTCTGGAGAAACCGATGAGGCATAGATCCTACCTCTCTTGTCTCTGAACAAGAAGCTACTCCTTTGCCTTTATTAAGTAAATCTGAACCACCTAAATCATCACCACACAAAGATAAAACCAACTAAGCATGCATATCCAAAAATCAAATGCATACGCTATTCCTTACCAGTACCACTCACCAAACCTATCAGAAAACCAGTGATCAGACGTTGCAGGTGCCTCCCCCTTGGATGTGTGATGTGATAGCCGGAAATTAAACAAGATTCAACCTGAATTTATCGTTTGAATTAACTATGCAAAACATGTCGCTAAAAGTATGGCATAGCACGATTTCGTCCTAACCTAAAAACAACGAAATATTTACATCCAAGCTGCGATTAACATAGTTTTGGAAAGAGAATGAAAAGAGCTTTCCAACGACATATTATTTGCAAGATTCCAACAAACGAGTAAAAAGTTATGCTATTTTGAAATTCAAGAAGATTTGGCGGAAACCTAACGCGGCCGCCGATTTTTAAAGTAACATTAGACAACGAAATACTAACCTCCCGAAGAAAATCAAATGATGGTTGGAAAGAGGATGAAGAGAGCTTTCCAACAAGCTATTATTCGCAGAGATCCAATGAACGATAAGGGAGTTATGCTAGTTTAAAGTTTCTGCAAATTCTGACGGCTAATGGGAGGTATAGGGTTTTAAGCCTATACGAATTTTGTAAGGTTTTAGGGGGAACTTTTGTGGGGTTGGCTTCCTATTTATATTGAGTGAGGATAGAATTAGGTCTAATACTTTTAATCAATCTATCAATTCAATACATCTTACCAAATAATCAAAACTCTTAAATTACCTTCCTTAATCTTTTTAAGGTAACTATCTACCTTAAAGGATGTTTCCTAAAACAATTACCCATCTATAAGATCCTAAATCAAAAGGAATCAGAAGCAAATTAATTTACTGAACAATCTTACCAATTTCGGCTATCACACATCCTTCTCTTTAGGGGCAAAATCATCTTTTCACCTGCACTGGCTTCTAGACTTCTAGGACTCAGAATTCGGGGTTTTACATTTTCTGATAGGTTTGGTGAGTGGTACTGGTAAGGAATAGAGTATGCAATTTACTTTTGGATATGCATGCTTAGTTTGTTTTGTCTTTGTCTGGTGATGATTTAGGTGGTTCAGATTTACTTAATAAAGGCAAAGGAGTAGCTTCTTGTTCAGACAAGAGAGGTAGGATCTATGCCTCATCGGTTTCTCCAGAAACCCCCGCTCTTAGCTGATGTTTTTGTTACCTGCATATGTTGTATTGTTGTGATTGGATTGTATGGAGAGAATATGAAATCCGGAATGAGATATGAATCTCCTAGGCTGTATAGAACCCCTGAGTTAGGGATTGAGTGCCTGGGATGCTATTGTTATATGAATTGGATGTGTTGATTATTTCCTGACGTGATTGAGAATACCCTATTGTGGTATTGTGCTTTGTACTTGCCTGTGTGTGCTTGTACGTGTTTGTGTGTCAGGATCCTGTTCCGGTGGCCACGCAGGGTAAGAACTGATGCTCCTAGGGAGAGGAGAGGTTCTTATCGATTTATGGGAGGTGTATGGGTACTGAACCAGTAAGTGCACGCTGGATATCTGTCCTTGGTGGCCGGATCCCTGTCTTGCGAGATAGGATGCCCACTTCTGTGTGATTTGGGGATGCCCTGGTTGCGACTAAGGGAAGACTTGTTCCATGAGGGGCTAGTCGACTTATCCTTGCGAGGATAAGGTGAAAGGCTTACTGATTAGTTTGTGTGTTAACCATCTACCTTTTGTGCAGTAAGTCTTGGACAACACAGGTGGAAGGGGATGGCCTTTCTTCATCATTGAGTGTGATTTTGTTGTATTTCACCTGCCTGTGTACTTCTGAACTTTCGGAAGTGTGGTCCTCCCACAGCCATGATCTCGGCCTTAACCTCCTTATGTTTATTGTTGAATTGCGTGATCCCTTTAGTTGTTTAGGGAATGATCTTATGTGATTTCGGGAGATTTGTGTTTAGGGATTCTGTAGATCTTATGATGCTGCGACCCTACTGAGATTCTTGTAATCTCATCCTGTTGTTTTTACCATTTTTCAGGCTTAGGTACACCCTCTGTTCGTGGTACCGGTGTGTGAGATCAAGGCTGCATGGCGGGGCGATATCGCATCATAAACACTTACCTGTTACATGCGCAAATAACTTGAAAGATTGGATGATGTTCTGGTTTATTTTTGAGCATTCGTTTGGCTTGCTATTTCCGGAAATTGTTGATGAATTGCTTGCTGGTTATTTGGATCCCTATGGGACTTGTGTGTTATGAACCCAATGGATTGATTTAAGACTTCCGCTGATAATTTTATTTACTCCGTATGTTACCAGAATATGTGTCCAATAGCATGCTCCAATTGATTGATAAGCAACAAAATAAATAAGCTTAAAATCGGTATCATAGGAATAGCCTTGTGAAATTCTAATAGATCTTAGGTGTCGCTGAGACTTATTTGGGTTTCACGGCGGTAATGACCTTAATAGGAGCAATTAATAATGGTTTAGGAATTAGGGTCGTTACAAAACTGTCTATTCATATTTGCGTAGACAAGTTGAAAAGGCTATAAGAGGAACAATGAATCAAGATAACATGAAGAAAATAAGTGACGACTCAAAGTACAGTTAAGAAAATTTATGATAGTAAGAAACAAAAGGTTAAGAGGTGGTTAGTCAACGAAAATGCTAAGCTTATCAGATTGAAAAATATATGAAGGGTTGATTAATGTGATACTAACCCTAGAAGAATGAAAGGAATACTACCTACGGTCCATTTTAAACTCTCAATCGACCTACCTATGGTCCAGAATTCCAAAAGCATATACACTCATCATTTTATGTTTCGATCTTTGATTATATGAATAACTAAAATGCTTAATAATTACAAAAATTCTCCAAAATTGAAATTCATCACCTAAATCATCAAAATCAAATTATAAGTCCGTGATCAACTTGTGAATATGGGCTAAGGCCTCTCGATTGGGCATTTGCACCCAAGTAGCTCTAAATTTTCCAAATCTCACAATAGTATTAATTTTTCTCTAGTTTCAATCCTTACATACCTGCATAATCTTATTTATAGAAACATTTGTATTCATGTATATTGAGGAATTAAATTCTCACAATAGCTCTCTACTTAGATCAGTTGTTATTCAAAATTTTATAAAATTTATGTCTAAACCATTCTATTGTTTTAATACCGGATTTTGAAACCTTGCATGCGAAATACACATGAAATTGCTACCGCAAGTTCAATTGTTTCCTTGTTCAAGACCACACAAAATTTAGTTTCTTTGCTTTATTTGCTATAATCGTAGCCAAAAACCACCGTAAAAATTTCAGTCAAGTCATCACCGAAATAGGAATGCGAAAGCTTTAATTAGTCATATCTTAATTCTATATTAAAGAATCTACGTATTTATTGCAAAAGGCCAAACAAATTGCTTGCTACCAAAAATGGAGTTGAGGAAAATGGCCTCTTCTGTCCCGCATTGTCGCTCACTGCTTTCTCTTTGTCTGCTCCTCCTCTTCCTCCATTCCTCCGCTGTCGTTACCAATGATGTGATGCTAAACTACAATGGTGGCCCTGTCCTGTCAGGAAACTTAGATCTGAGCCTCGTATGGTATGGCCAATTCGGTCGCATCCAAAAACATGTCTTGAGATCCTTTATTAAATCGTTAAATGGCAGAGCAGTTGGCAAGCTGAACCCACTAGTTTCCCAATGGTGGAACGTCGTGGAGAGCTACCAAGAGGCCGCCCGTAAGCCTTCGCCTCCCATCAATGTCAAAGTTGTAAAGCAAGTAGTTGATGCAAGTTATTCCATGGGGAAAGTTATTACCATCGATTTCATTGACGCCCTTATTAAAAAGGCCACGGATGGATCCCCGAATGTCATTCCGGTTATTATTGCTTCCAAGGATGTTACTGTGCATGGGATATGCCAGGGCAAATGCGCAGTCCATGCTGTTAATGGTAACTTAATTGCTTTCTTAATCTTCAGTATTGTGTTCATTTATATGTATGGATCGAAACCAGAAAAGATTAATAGCATAACCGATAAACACGCTTCTATCGGTTCATTTTAAATCTCAAGAATCACAATCCTATGGTTTGCTTCTGAATTGACTCTTTCGGTTTGGTTGCAACTTGTAGTCAAGCGACCATATCTACTACTAGGAGACCCGACAATCGAATGCCCAGGTGCTTGTGCATGGCCGTTCGTCAAATCGGACTACGGTCCGCCGGGCAAAATATCTATCCCACCAAATGGCAACATAGCTGCAGATGTCCTGGTTATTTCCTTTGCAACTGCATTAGCTGAAGCTGTGACCAACCCCTTCCAGGATGGGTTTTACCAAAGGAATGGCATGCAGATTGTTGAGGCTGGAATGGCTTGCCAAGGTATTTTTGGAAGTGGGGCAACGCCTGGAAACACAGGGAAAGTACTTGTTGATCCTGTCAAAGGAGCAAGCTATAATGCCTTTGGAGCAAGGGGTAAGAAATTCTTGGTCCCTGGAATATGGAACCCTAAGACCAAAAAATGCTTCACCCTTATGTAGTGTGAATCTCAATGGAAAGGAGATCACCAAAAGCCCTTTTTTCTTTAGATATTGAACATTTACATGTTATATATACATAGTGGAAATCATTGCGGAGAACTTGCTCAAGTTTTTATGTTCTCTAGATTTTGTATAGAATGGGAATTATATTCTTAATCTTTTCCAAGCATTTTACCCAAATTAATAAATATATTTTTTAGTCTGTATCTTAGATGAGTATAAATGGCGTGCAATTAGATCCGGTGTTCTAAAGTCTAAAATTGCGGAAATGATATAACATATGAGATCCTATAATTTTAGGTATTTAAGTCTTTAAGCCCATTTAATTATTATTGGTGTTTAGTGAGTCATAAACCACAACTAGAATTGTATATGACCGTATGGTATGGTTTATATATTCTAAAATGGTTATTTGAGCTTATTAAGTTGGTTTTTATGGTATGGACCTTGAACATGATTTCAGGGTCCAAAGTTACTTGGTTGTGTTTATAACAAAGTAAATGTTACAAAAGAATTAAAGGTTATAACAGTCATAATGACTATGACCGTTATAGTAATCATTGGTTTAATATAATTAATAAATATCACTAGGTTAACCGTTACCGGGATAGACTTGAAATGATCCCCCACAAATGACAAACTCATAGAATAAAAATCCAGACAAAAGAATGCATCTATACTTAAACACCAATATCGTAAAATTGAATTGATACAAAGTGAAGAAAGACTACAATATAGTTGATGAAATGAGTAAAGTTTAGTAACTCTTGATTTCATTAACTAATATTGTCATTCTAACATCACATATAATACTTTTAATGTTTTGTTAGCTCCGCGATTCAAACGTCACTATGAATCTATTAATAACCAATTTCTCTTTTATCATTTCAAATAATATCTAATCAAGTCCAATAGAATGATCACTCCAGAGAGTTGTAGATTTAAAAACATAATCATCTATCAAGTTCATTTACCTGAACCACCCAAATTAAGGCTACAAATTTAACATTATAATCATCCATACAGTTTATTTATCTGAATCACCCAAGTACAGGCTATATATTAGTATTATAATCATCTAGCTAGTTCATTTATCTGAACCACCCAAAATAAAGAGCTATTGTCATGCCTCGGAACCTATAAATTGCATAATAGTTGTCGTAGACTCACTGTATATATTGCTATAATCCACAATAGCAAATATAATAATAAATCTACAAGACTGGGGGTACAACTAGTGCAGAGATGACAATGAAAATAATTATTTAATATAATATACAAGGGAATTAAAAAATACAATATGATAATGACTCTTAGGTGATATTGTATAGCAATCAGGATTAGTGAAACTACCCACAGATAAATTTAGAGTTGTAAGACCCTGATCCTCTATTGTATAGATGTCCAAGAAGTCCAAGAGTCGATGCAGCTTGAATGATTATTTTGCCCCAAAAGAAATGAATACGTGATGGCCTAAAATGGTTGTTGTCGATTTTTTTAATTTTAATTCTGGTTAATTATTCTTAGTTTTATCCCTTATTATCCAAAATTTTAGAAAATTCTTCCTTTTAAATAGAGTTACTATTTTAATAGAACTATCTTTTAAGTATTACCCTAACTTATCTAGGTCTAAAAGTAGGGAAATTTAATCCCCTAAGACCCTATAAAAAAATGGTCGGCCTACCCTACCTAAACATATCAAAACCCACCTAGAAATTTCAGAATTAATCCCCTCTCATTCCTCTCAATTTTCGATTTTTGGCTACCCTAAACCCTAGCCGAATATGCTTGATTTTCAGCAGATACTTGCATGTGATAGTTTGTTAGAATCCTCTCTTCATGCTGCCTTTTACTATCTAAGTCTTACAAACAAAAGGTTAGTATTTTCTTTTTATTATTTATGCCAAGTTTTCTTAGGGTTTTGTAACCGAATATCTTCAATTTTACAATTTGATGATTTCTGTTTCTGTTCCTCTTCATCGTTTGGATGTTTGGTACCTATCCTTGTTATATTATAATGAATTCTGTGAGACACTGAATTTTGAGGCTTAGAAGTCCAAACCGTTAAAAACGTTTTGTCCCTGAAGAAAAGGATGTGTGATGGCCGAAATTGGTAAGGGATGTCTAATAATTATTTATGGTATTAATTCCCTTTAAATTAATTTTTTATTGGTTAATAATTACCTTAAAAAATAAAAATAATTCTGATAATTATCTTACTTTAATTAAGCCTTTCAGGAAGGGATTTTAATCCCATAACCACCTTATATAAATAAGAAATCAGCTACACAAAAATCTTATACAGAAAATACACAAAATTCGTAAGATCTAAAAACCCTACACCTCCCAATTTCTGCTGAAATTTGCTAGAACTTCAAACAAGCATAACTCTCTCATCATTTATCGGATTCTTGCGAATAATAACTTGTTGGAAAGCTCTCTTCATCTTCTTTCCAATCATCTTTGGTTTTTTGTTTGGGAGTTAATTTTTTCTTTATCATAAGATAAGTCGAATTTCGACGGGATTAGGGTTCAAGATTGTGTGATTCTACCTTCAATTAATTTTTGTTATTGTTTCTCTTGTTCGTACGATTTTTTGGCATCTATTCATGTTATAGAATCATGAATTCATCCTTTGAATCTTTTCTCTACATAAAATCAGTATGCCCTACTCTTGTCTTATTGTTGCCTATCTTGATCAATTGATTAACCTATTGAATTCCGATCTTGTTTCTTTTGATTGTATAAGTTATAAACACGTAATCCCTCTTTGTTAGCATGAAATCGTAAACTATCTTGTGTCATATGCTTAGTGCCGAAATATACATAGTTAAATTGGACGGTAATTCTGGTTGAATCTTCTTAAGTTCTTGACTATCACATCACACATCAAAAGCGGAGGCACCTGTGGCATCTGACTATTGGTTTTTGATAGGTTTGGTGAGTGGAATTTGTAAGAAAATAGGGTATTCAATTGGTTATTGAGTATGCATGCTTAGTTTGGTTTTGTCTTTGCGTTGTGATACTATAGGTTGTTCAGAATTTTAAATAAAGGCAAAGGAATAGCTTCTTGTTCAGAGACAAGAGAGGTAGGATCTATGCCTCATTGGTTTATTCAAAGATCTCTGTTGTTTGTTTGTTGTTTTTGATGCATGCTCTTGTTATTATTGTATGCGAATTGATTGTAGGATATGTGCAAGAATTTCGGATTGAGATATGAATCCTATAGGCTATACTGAACCCTTGAGTTATATTTTGAGTGCCCAAATCGCATATGACATATGAATTGATTAAACTAATTATGTTCTGACATGTTTGAGGATACCCTGTTATGGTATTGTGCTTGTGCTTGCCTATGTGTGCTTGTATATATTTGTGTGTTAGGATCTTGTTTCGATGGCCATTCGAGGTAAGCATTGATGCTCCTTGGGAGAGGGGAGGCTCTTAATAGTATGGGAGTTGTATGGGTGGCAAACCCTAGCATACACTCGCTGGATGTCTAGTCTATGTGTGGCTAGAAGTCTTGTCCTTGTGTGGCAGGATGCCCTTATCCTTCTGTGGTTTGGGATACCATTGTCCTTGTGTGGCTTGGGATGTCTTGTCCTTGTGTGGCAGGATGAATAGGCTTACTGATTAGCTTGTCTGCTAACCTTTTACCCTTTGTGTAGTAACCCTTGGCCAACACAGTTGGATGGGGACGACCTTTCTTTTTCCTATTGTTGAGAGCAATCTGATGAGTTTTACCTGCCTACGTACTTCTGATTTTCGGAAGTGTTTACAGTCCACCTTTAGCCTTAGTTTCGGCCCTATCCCTTTGATTGATTTTTGAATTGCGTAATACCCATAGATGTGTAGGAATGATCTAATGTTGTTCGGGAGATTTGTGTTTAAGATTTGTGTTGATTTTATGATGTTAGGACCCTACTGAGATTTTTTTAATCTCATCCTATTGTATTCACAATTTTTTAGGCTTAGGTACATCCATTGTCCGTGGTACTAGTGTGTGAGATCAAGGTTGCACAGAGGGGCGATATCGCATCACATTAGCATACCTGTTTCTTGATTGCTTGCGCATATAACATGAATTATGATTGGACTATTTTTTTAGTTTTCAAGGTTCCTCCTTTACTTGTTTCGATTTTATTTTGGGAATTAACTTACTGGATGTTTGGATTCTTATGGGACTTGTGAGTTGTGGATTCAATGATTTTATTTAAAAATTTTCGCTGATATTTTATTCACTCCGTATGATACCAGAATACATGTCCAATATCATACTCCAATAACTAATGAACATAACGGATGTACATGCTAAAAATCGAGAATTTGATAACTAAACCTTGTGGAATTTAGATACGTCCTGGTTCTTGGGCTTGTCTGAGTTTCACAGGGGTAATGGCCCTCATTGGAGTTGTTAATAATAGGTTAGGATTTGGGGTTGTTACAGGTTTGGTAGCGGAGCAGTGTTTAAGGAATATAATTGGTTATATGTTAACTTGTTTGTTGATTTTGTGTTTGTAGGTAAGAACATGCGCACACACTCACTCACTTAGGGGCTAATACTGAAAGTAAACTAATGCTAAAAAGGGATTAATTTGTAAGATTTAAACAATGAGAATGATAATCTGATTTGCTGTGTATTTATGAATGTTCTTTATGCTTTGTATGCCTTGATGTTTTGTGATAAATCTTAATGTATTTCTTGTCATTGCCGAATGTTTGTTTTTTCCATAATGCCGAGTGTCCTTATGTGACTTCTTATTATTGTGTTTAGAGTTTGTTACAATGATTTTCGAGAATGGTTTGTATGATAGTATTGTTGCCGAATGCTTATGGGACTATTGGTGTAATTGTCGAGTGTGCATCATATGTGTACATACGATTTTCGAAACTTGTGAGTATTTGTGTGCAAGTGTATTTTTTTTTCCAGCATATGCGTATCGTTCGGTGCATGCCTCTCCACTAGGTACCACTTCTTTTCCTAGTATCATATTTAGTTATCTGTTAACTAACAACCATATGTTTGTATAGTATGGCAAGGTTGAATGCTACAAGGGATCGACGGGGTAAGTATGAGGTTCAGGCCGAACAACAACTAATTTGTGATTTAGTCTACATCGGCTGTGCTGTACGTATGGGTCCGAATGTACTTGAAGTGGATCTAATTCCATTGGACATCAGAGAGTTGGATCTAATCTTATGCATGGACTGTCTGGCGAAATATCAAGCCTGTATGGCGTGTTTCACCAAACATGTGTGGTTCACTTTTCCTGATGGTGCCGAATACTGCTTTGAAGGTGATAGGCAAGTTGTTTCAACTTGCATGATTTCTTGGCTGGATGTGAAGCATTTGAAACACTCCACCAGGTACCACTTCTTTTCCTAGTATCATATTTTGTTATGTGTTAAGTAACAATCATATGTTTGTATAGTATGGCAAGGTTGAACGGTACAAGGGATCGATGGGATAAGTTTGAGGTTCAGGCCGAACAATAACTAATTTGTGATCTAGTCTACATCGGCTGTGCTGTACGTATGGGTCCGAATGTACTTGAAGTGGATCTAATTCCATTGGACATCAGAGAGTTGGATCTAATCTTATGCATGGACTGTCTGGCGAAATATCAAGCCTGTATGGCGTGTTTCACCAAACATGTGTGGTTCACTTTTCCTGATGGTGCCGAATACTGCTTTGAAGGTGATAGGCAAGTTGTTTCAACTTGCATGATTTCTTGGCTGGATGTGAAGCATTTGAAACACTCCACCAGGTACCACTTCTTTTCCTAGTATCATATTTAGTTATGTGTTAACTAACAATCATATGTTTGTATAGTATGGCAAGGTTGAATGCTACAAGGGATCGACGGGGTAAGTATGAGGTTCAGGCCGAACAACAACTAATTTGTGATTTAGTCTACATCGGCTGTGCTGTACATATGGGTCCGAATGTACTTGAAGTGGATCTAATTCCATTGGACATCAGAGAGTTGGATCTAATCTTATGCATGGACTGTCTGGCGAAATATCAAGCCTGTATGGCGTGTTTCACCAAACATGTGTGGTTCACTTTTCCTGATGGTGCCGAATACTGCTTTGAAGGTGATAGGCAAGTTGTTTCAACTTGCATGATTTCTTGGCTGGATGTGAAGCATTTGAAACACTCCACCAGGTACCACTTCTTTTCCTAGTATCATATTTTGTTATGTGTTAAGTAACAATCATATGTTTGTATAGTATGGCAAGGTTGAATGCTACAAGGGATCGACGGGGTAAGTATGAGGTTCAGGCCGAACAACAACTAATTTGTGATTTAGTCTACATCGGCTGTGCTGTACGTATGGGTCCGAATGTACTTGAAGTGGATCTAATTCCATTGGACATCAGAGAGTTGGATCTAATCTTATGCATGGACTGTCTGGCGAAATATCAAGCCTGTATGGAGTGTTTCACTAAACATGTGTGGTTCACTTTTCTTGATGGTGTCGAATACTGCTTTGAAGGTGATAGACAAGTTGTTCCAACTTGCATGATTTCTTGGCTGGATGCGAAGCATTTGATCAACAAAGGATGTACAGCGTACCTCACGCACGTACATGATATTTCTAAGAGTCCTCGGATCTGAATTCAGTTCCAGTGATTCGCGAATTTCCAGAAGACATAGCCTATTTACCACCAGCAAGGGAAGTGGAATTCGGCATTGAGTTAGTGCCTAGTACAAATCCGATTTCCATTCCTCCGTATCGTATGGCTCCTACGGAAATGAAGGAACTAAAAACACAGTTGGAAGATTTGCTTGATCACGGTTTCATCTGACCTACTGTGTCACCTTGGGGAGTTCCAGTGTGAGACCCCGAATTTTGAGTCCTAGAAGTCCGGAAGTCAGTGCAGGTGAAAAGACCATTTTGACCATGAAGAAAAGGATGTGTGATGGCCGAAATTGGCCGAAATTGGTAAGGAATGTTTGGTAATTATTTCTGGTATTAATTCCCTTTAATTTAGTTTTTAATTTGTTGATAATCACCTTAGGAATTAAAATCTCTAAAATTAAAAGGGGATGGTTATAGAATTTAAATATGGTAGTTATCTTACTTTAATAAAGCCTTTAAAGTAGTAATCTTAATTCCATACCCATCTATTATAAATAGAAAGCCAACCCCACAAAAATCATTCATAGAAAATACACAAAACTCGTATAGCCTAAAACCCTTACACCTCCCTATATTTGCCAAAATTCGCAGAAACTTTAAACCAGCATAACTCTCTCATCATTTGTCGGATTCCTGCAAATAATAGCTTGTTGGAAAGCTCTCTTCATCCTCTTTCCAACTATCTTTGTTTTTTTTGTTAATAGGTTTTCTCGTAAGATAAGTTAAAACTCGGAAGAACTGCTAAAATCTTCTTGAACATCAATGTAGCATAACTCTTTCATCGTTTGTCAGATTCCTACAAATAATAGCTTGTTGGAAATATCTCTTCATTCTCTTTCCAACCATATTTGTTTTGTTATTTAGACATTCGTATTTCTTTGTCAAACGAAAAGTTGAAACTCAGAGGAACTGCCAAAATCATCTTGAACTTCAATATAGCATAACTCTTTCATCGTTTGTCGGATTCCTGCAAATAATATCTTTTTGGAAAGTTCTCTTCATCCTCTTTCCAACCATACTTTGTTTTGTTATTAGGAAGTTTGTATTTCTTTTTCAAAAGATAAGTTGAAAATCAGCGGCGGAATTAGGTTTTAAGATTTGTATAATTCTGTCTTTGATTGATCTCTGATGTTGTTACCTTTAAATGTATGATTGTTAATATTCATTTATAGTGAACAATCATGAATTCATCCTTTGAATATTTTCTATACATGATGTAACAACCCCAATTCCTAGCTATTAATATTTGCTCCGATTAAGATCATTACCGCCGTGAAACCCAAACAAGCCCAAAGACACCTAGGACCTATCTGAATCCCACCAGGCTTACTTACTAAGTTTTTGACTTTTAGCATGTTCATTCTATATGTTTAATAAAAGTTGGAGTATGATATTGGACAATCATTCTGGTATCATACGGAGTGAGTAAAAACATCACCAAAAGTCTTTAAATTAAATCACTGGATGCATAACACACAAGTCCAGTAAGGATCCAAATAACCAGCAAGAATTCCTCCAACATAGTGGAAAATAACAAGCAAAAGAGGAATCTTAAAATAAATCACAAAGTAGTCCAATTTTTTTTTATTCAAGTTATATACACAATTAATCAAGGAACAGATATGCAAAAGTGATGCGATAGGTAAGACTCCTCCTCCCTTAACCAAAGGTTAGGAGTTCGATTCCTGTCTTTGAGTATGAAATACTTTAAAATTCCGGGCCAGCTGAGCCCATCCTTAGCCGGCGCTTACGAGGCAGCATAGGGGATAGTCACTGTGGTCGATGGTGGATACCCCTATACCTTCAAAAAAAAAAAAAAAAAAAAAGTGATGCGATATCGCCCTTCCGTACAGCCTTGATCTCACACACTGGTGCCACGAGCAGTGAGTGTACTTAAGCCTGAAAAAAATGGTGAAAACAATGGAATGAGATTACAAGAATCTCAATAGGGTCAAAACATCATAAGATCTGCAGAAACCATAAACACAAATCTCCCGAACAATATCTGATCATTCCTACGCAACTAAAGGGATTCATGCAATTCAAAGATTCAATCAAAAAGGGTAGGGCCGAATCTAAGGCTGAGGGGACTACAAACACTTCCGAAAAGTATCGGAAGTACACAGGCAGGCATAACTCATCAGATTATTCTTGGCAATGAAGAAGAAAAGGCCATCCCCTTCCACCTGTGTTGTCCAAGGCTTACTGCACGAAAGGTAATTGGTTAACACAGAAGCTAATCAGCAAGCCTATTCATCTTGCCACACAAGGACAAAACATCCCAAGCCACACAAGGACAAGGGCATCCCAAACCACACAAGGATAAGGGCTTCCCAAACCACACAAGGATAAAGAGTTCCTGCCACACAAAGACAGAGCTTCTGGCCACAAAAGATCAGACATCCAGCGAGCTCTTGCTGGGATTTGCCACCCATACGACTCCCATACCAGTATTAACCTCCCCTATTACTAGGAGCATCAGCGCTTACTCCGAATAGCCACCGGAAAAGGATTCTAACACATAAACATGTATAAGCACACACATGCAAGCACAAACAGGCAAGCACAAAACACAAAACCACAATAGGGTATTCTCAATTCTGTTAGATCACATTCAGCATGTTCAATACACATCACATATGCAAGCTAGGCACTCTTAACCTAACTTAAGGGATTCGGTATAGTCTAGAAATTCCTCAATTCAATCCGTAACTCAAGCATGCATTATTTAATATGAATGCACATACAGTTTCACAATCATAGGTACCCAAATAAATTAAGCAAACATCGAGGTCTCTGGAGAAACCGATGAGGCATAGATCCTACCTCTCTTGTCTCTGAACAAGAAGTTATTCCCTTGTCTTTATTCAATAATTCTACACTACCTATAGCATCACAAGGCAAAGCCAAAGCCAAACTAAGTATGCATATCCAATATCCAAATAAATACCCTATTTCCTTACCAATTTCACTCACCAAACCTATCAGAAACCAGTGATCAGATGCCGCAGGTACCTTCCCTTGGATGTGTGACGTGATAGCCAAGAACTTAACAAGAAACAACCTGAATTACCATCCCTAATTATCATACAATTTTCGGCACTAAGAATAGGACAATAAGGCAAGTTGCGATTTCATGTTAACAAGTTGCAGAAGTTGCAGTCTCATGTTAACAAGGTAGGATTAAAGGTTTATAATATGTATACTAAAAAAAAACAAGATCAGAATCCAATAGGTCAATAAATTGATTAAGATAGGCAAAGGTAGAGCATACTTATTTCATGTATAAAAAAAATTCAAAGGATGAATTCATGATTGTTCACAATGAATGGATTCTAAACAACCATATGAATAAGGACAATAACATCAGAGATCAATCAAAGGCAGAATTATAAAAATCTTAAAACCTAATTCCGTCACCTATTTTCAACTTATCTTTTGACAAAGAAATATGAACATCCAAAAAAAAAAATACTTCAAAAGAGTATGAAAAGAGCTTTCCAACAAGCTATTATTTGTAGGAATCCGACAAACGATGAAATAGTTATGCTACATTGAAGTTCAAGAAGATTTTGGAAGTTTCGCCGAGTTTTGACTTTTCTTTTGACAAAGAATTATGAACGTCCAAACAACAAAACAAATATGGATGGAAAGAGGATGAAGAGAGATTTCCAACAAGCTATTATTTGCTGGAATCCAAAAAACGATGAGAGAGTTAATATCCATTCATAGTTAAAAATCATGAATTCATCCTTTGAATCTTTTCTATACATGAAATCAGTATGTCCTACCTTTTCCCTACTGCCCTATTGTTGCCTATATTAATCAATTGATTTAACCTATTGGATTCTGATCTTGTTTCTTTTGATTATACATATTATAAACCCTTAATCCTTCCTTGTTAACATGAGATCGCAACTCCTACAACTTGTTAACATGAAATCGCAAGTTGCTCTATTGCACTATTCTTAGTGACAAAAATTGTATGATAATTAGGGATGGTAATTCAGGTACCTCCCCTTGGATGTGTGACGTGATAGCCAAGAACATAACAAGAAACAACCTGAATTACCATCCCTAATTATCATACAATTTTCGGCACTAAGAATAGGACAATAAGGCAAGGTACGATTTCATGTTAACAAGTTGCAGAAGTTGCAGTCTCATGTTAACAAGTTGCAGAAGTTGCAGTCTCATGTTAACAAGGTAGGATTAAGGGTTTATAATATGTATACTAAAAAAAAACAAGATCAGAATCCAATAGGTCAATAAATTGATTAAGATAGGCAAAGGTAGAGCATACTCATTTCATGTATAAAAAAAATTCAAAGGATGAATTCATGATTGTTCACAATGAATGGATTCTAAACAACCATATGAATAAGGGCAATAACATCAGAGATTAATCAAAGGCAGAATTATACAAATCTTAAAACCTAATTCTGTCACCTATTTTCAACTTATCTTTTGACAAAGAAATATGAACATCCAAAAAAAAAAATACTTCAAAAGAGTATGAAAAGAGCTTTCCAACAAGCTATTATTTGTAGGAATCCGACAAACGATGAAATAGTTATGCTACATTGAAGTTCAAGAAGATTTTGGAAGTTTCGCCGAGTTTCGACTTTTCTTTTGACAAAGAATTATGAACGTCCAAACAACAAAACAAATATGGATGGAAAGAGGATGAAGAGAGATTTCCAACAAGCTATTATTTGCTGGAATCCAAAAAACGATGAGAGAGTTAATATCCATTCATAGTTAAAAATCATGAATTCATCCTTTGAATCTTTTCTATACATGAAATCAGTATGTCCTACCTTTTCCCTACTGCCCTATTGTTGCCTATATTAATCAATTGATTTAACCTATTGGATTCTGATCTTGTTTCTTTTGATTATACATATTATAAACCCTTAATCCTTCCTTGTTAACATGAGATCGCAACTCCTACAACTTGTTAACATGAAATCGCAACTTGCTCTATTGCACTATTCTTAGTGACAAAAATTGTATGATAATTAGGGATGGTAATTCAGGTACCTCCCCTTGGATGTGTGACGTGATAGCCAAGAACATAACAAGAAACAACCTGAATTACCATCCCTAATTATCATACAATTTTCGGCACTAAGAATAGGACAATAAGGCAAGTTACGATTTCATGTTAACAAGTTGCAGAAGTTGCAGTCTCATGTTAACAAGTTGCAGAAGTTGCAGTCTCATGTTAACAAGGTAGGATTAAGGGTTTATAATATGTATACTAAAAAAAAACAAGATCAGAATCCAATAGGTCAATAAATTGATTAAGATAGGCAAAGGTAGAGCATACTCATTTCATGTATAAAAAAAATTCAAAGGATGAATTCATGATTGTTCACAATGAATGGATTCTAAACAACCATATGAATAAGGGCAATAACATCAGAGATTAATCAAAGGCAGAATTATACAAATCTTAAAACCTAATTCCGTCACCTATTTTCAACTTATCTTTTGACAAAGAAATATGAACATCCAAAAAAAAAAATACTTCAAAAGAGTATGAAAAGAGCTTTCCAACAAGCTATTATTTGTAGGAATCCGACAAACGATGAAATAGTTATGCTACATTGAAGTTCAAGAAGATTTTGGAAGTTTCGCCGAGTTTCGACTTTTCTTTTGACAAAGAATTATGAACGTCCAAACAACAAAACAAATATGGATGGAAAGAGGATGAAGAGAGATTTCCAACAAGCTATTATTTGCTGGAATCCAAAAAACGATGAGAGAGTTAATATCCATTCATAGTTAAAAATCATGAATTCATCCTTTGAATCTTTTCTATACATGAAATCAGTATGTCCTACCTTTTCCCTACTGCCCTATTGTTGCCTATATTAATCAATTGATTTAACCTATTGGATTCTGATCTTGTTTCTTTTGATTATACATATTATAAACCCTTAATCCTTCCTTGTTAACATGAGATCGCAACTCCTACAACTTGTTAACATGAAATCGCAACTTGCTCTATTGCACTATTCTTAGTGACAAAAATTGTATGATAATTAGGGATGGTAATTCAGGTACCTCCCCTTGGATGTGTGACGTGATAGCCAAGAACATAACAAGAAACAACCTGAATTACCATCCCTAATTATCATACAATTTTCGGCACTAAGAATAGGACAATAAGGCAAGGTACGATTTCATGTTAACAAGTTGCAGAAGTTGCAGTCTCATGTTAACAAGTTGCAGAAGTTGCAGTCTCATGTTAACAAGGTAGGATTAAGGGTTTATAATATGTATACTAAAAAAAAACAAGATCAGAATCCAATAGGTCAATAAATTGATTAAGATAGGCAAAGGTAGAGCATACTCATTTCATGTATAAAAAAAATTCAAAGGATGAATTCATGATTGTTCACAATGAATGGATTCTAAACAACCATATGAATAAGGGCAATAACATCAGAGATTAATCAAAGGCAGAATTATACAAATCTTAAAACCTAATTCCTGTCACCTATTTTCAACTTATCTTTTGACAAAGAAATATGAACATCCAAAAAAAAAAATACTTCAAAAGAGTATGAAAAGAGCTTTCCAACAAGCTATTATTTGTAGGAATCCGACAAACGATGAAATAGTTATGCTACATTGAAGTTCAAGAAGATTTTGGAAGTTTCGCCGAGTTTCGACTTTTCTTTTGACAAAGAATTATGAACGTCCAAACAACAAAACAAATATGGATGGAAAGAGGATGAAGAGAGATTTCCAACAAGCTATTATTTGCTGGAATCCAAAAAACGATGAGAGAGTTAATATCCATTCATAGTTAAAAATCATGAATTCATCCTTTGAATCTTTTCTATACATGAAATCAGTATGTCCTACCTTTTCCCTATTGCCCTATTGTTGCCTATATTAATCAATTGATTTAACCTATTGGATTCTGATCTTGTTTCTTTTGATTATACATATTATAAACCCTTAATCCTTCCTTGTTAACATGAGATCGCAACTCCTACAACTTGTTAACATGAAATCGCAACTTGCTCTATTGCACTATTCTTAGTGACAAAAATTGTATGATAATTAGGGATGGTAATTCAGGTACCTCCCCTTGGATGTGTGACGTGATAGCCAAGAACATAACAAGAAACAACCTGAATTACCATCCCTAATTATCATACAATTTTCGGCACTAAGAATAGGACAATAAGGCAAGGTACGATTTCATGTTAACAAGTTGCAGAAGTTGCAGTCTCATGTTAACAAGTTGCAGAAGTTGCAGTCTCATGTTAACAAGGTAGGATTAAGGGTTTATAATATGTATACTAAAAAAAAACAAGATCAGAATCCAATAGGTCAATAAATTGATTAAGATAGGCAAAGGTAGAGCATACTCATTTCATGTATAAAAAAAATTCAAAGGATGAATTCATGATTGTTCACAATGAATGGATTCTAAACAACCATATGAATAAGGGCAATAACATCAGAGATTAATCAAAGGCAGAATTATACAAATCTTAAAACCTAATTCCGTCACCTATTTTCAACTTATCTTTTGACAAAGAAATATGAACATCCAAAAAAAAAAATACTTCAAAAGAGTATGAAAGAGCTTTCCAAGAAGCTATTACTTTTAGGAATTCGACAAACGATGAAACAGTTATGCTACATTGAAGTTCAAGAAGATTTTGGAAATTCTGTTGAGTTTTGACTTTTCTTTTGAAAAAGAATTACAAACTTCCAAGCAACAAAAAAAATATTGATGGAAAATGGATGAAGAGAGCTTTCCAACAAGTTATTATTTGCTGGAATCCAAAAAACGATGAGAGAGTTAATATCCATTCATAGTTAAAAATCATGAATTATCCTTTGAATCTTTTCTATACATGAAATCAGTATGTCCTACCTTTTCCCTACTGCCCTATTGTTGCCTATATTAATCAATTGATTTAACCTATTGGATTCTGATCTTGTTTCTTTTGATTATACATATTATAAACCCTTAATCCTTCCTTGTTAACATGAGATCGCAACTCCTACAACTTGTTAACATGAAATCGCAACTTGCTCTATTGCACTATTCTTAGTGACAAAAATTGTATGATAATTAGGGATGGTAATTCAGGTACCTCCCCTTGGATGTGTGACGTGATAGCCAAGAACATTAGAAGAAACAACCTGAATTACCATCCCTAATTATCATACAATTTTTGGCACTAAGAATAGGACAATAAGGCAAGTTACGATTTCATGTTAACAAGTTGCAGAAGTTGCAGTCTCATGTTAACAAGTTGCAGAAGTTGCAGTCTCATGTTAACAAGGTAGGATTAAGGGTTTATAATATGTATACTAAAAAAAAACAAGATCAGAATCCAATAGGTCAATAAATTGATTAAGATAGGAAAAGGTAGGGCATACTGATTTCATGTATACAAAAAATTCAAAGGATGAATTCATGATTTTTCACTATAAATGGATTCTAATCAACCATATGAATCAGGGCAACAACATTATAGATCAATTAAAGGCAGAATTATACAAATCTTAAAACCTAATTCCGCCGCTGATTTTCAACTTATCTTTTGACAAAGAAATACGAACATCCAAAAAAAAAAATACTTCAAAAGAGTATGAAAAGAGCTTTCCAACAAGCTATTATTTGTAGGAATCCGACAAACGATGAAATAGTTATGCTACATTGAAGTTCAAGAAGATTTTGGAAGTTTCGCCGAGTTTCGACTCTTCTTTTGACAAAGAATTATGAACGTCCAAACAACAAAACAAATATGGATGGAAAGAGGATGAAGAGAGATTTCCAACAAGCTATTATTTTCTGGAATCTGACAAACGATGAGAGAGTTAATATCCATTCATAGTTAAAAATCATGAATTCATCCTTTGAATCTTTTCTATACATGAAATCAGTATGCCCTACCTTTCCCCTACTGCCCTATTGTTGCCTATATTAATCAATTGATTTAACCTATTGGATTCTGATCTTGTTTCTTTTGATTATACATATTATAAACCGTTAATCCTTTCTTGTTAACATGAGATCGCAACTCCTACAACTTGTTAACATGAAATCGCAACTTGCTCTATTGCACTATTCTTAGTGCCAAAAATTGTATGATAATTAGGGATGGTAATTCAGGTTGTTTCTTCTTAAGTTCTTGGCTATCACATCACACATCCAAGGGGGAGGTACCTGCGGCATCTAATCACTGGTTTCTGATAGGTTTGGTAAGTGGAATTGGTAAGGAAATAGGATATTTAATTGGATATTGGATATGCATATTTAGTTTGGTTTTGGCTTTGCCTTGTGATGCTATAGGTAGTGCAGAATTATTGGATAAAGGCAAGGGAATAACTTCTTGTTCAGAGACAAGAGAGGTAGGATCTATGCCTCATCGGTTTCTCCAGAGACCTCGTTGTTTGCTTACTTAATTTCGGTACCTATGATTGTGAAACTGTATGTGCATTCATATTAAATAATGTATGCTTGAGTTTCGGATTGAATTGAGTAATTTCTAGGCTATACTGAATCCCTTAAGGTAGGTTAGGAATGCTTAGCATGCATGTGTGATGTGTATTGAACATGCTGAATGTGATTTGACAGGTTAAGAATGCCTAGCGTGCTTCTGTGACGTGTATTGAACATGCTAAATGTGATCTGATAGAATTGAGAACAATTACCTTTCATGCAGTAAGCTTTGGACAACACAGGTGGAAGGGGATGACCTCTCCTTCTTCATTGTGAGAACAATCTGATGAGTTCTGCCTGCCTGTGTACTTCTGATACTTTTCGGAAGTGTTTGTAGTCCACCTCAGCATTAGATTAAGCCCGACCCTTTTTGATTGAATCTTTGAATTGATTGAATCTTTGAATTGCATGAATCCCTTTAGTTGCGTAGGAATGATTAGATGTTGTTTGGGAGATTTGTGTTTATGGTTTCTGTAGATCTTATGTCGTTGTGACCCTACTGAGATTCTTGTATTCTCATTCCGTTGTTTTCACCATTTTTTCAGGCTTAGGTACTTTCCCTGCTCTTGATACCAGTGTGTGAGATAAAGGCTGTACGGCGGGGTGATATCGCATCATTTTGCATACCTGTTCCTTGCTTACTTACGCATATAACTTGAATCAAAATTGGACTACTTTCTGGTTTATTTTAAAATTCCTCCTTTGCTTGTTATTTTCGACTATGTTGGAGGAATTCTTGCAGGATATTTGGATCCTTACGGGCCTTGTGTGTTATGAATCGAGTGATTTAATTTAAAGACTTCCGCTGATGTTTTTACTCACTCCGTATGATACCAGAATGATTGTCCAATATCATGCTCCAACTGTTATTAAACATGTAGAATGAACATGCTAAAACTCAAAAACTTAGTGAGTAAGCCTGGTGGGATTCAGATAGGTCCTAGGTGTCTTTGAGCTTGATTGAATTTCACGGTTGTAATGACCTTAATCGGAGCAAATATATTAGGTAGGAATTTGGGTTGTGACGACCCCAATTTCTAACTATTACTATTTGCTCCGATTAAGGTCATCACCGCCGTGAAACCCAAATAAGCTCAAAGATACCTAGGACCTATCTGAATCCCACCAGGCTTACTCACTAAGTTTTCGAGTTTTAGCATGTTCATTCTACATGTTTAATAATAATTGGAGCATGATATTGGACAATCATTCTGGTATCATACGGAGTGAGTAAAAACATCAGCGGAAGTCTTTAAATTAAATCACTAGATTCATAACACACAAGTCCCATAGGGATCTAAACAATCAGCAATAAATCCTCCAACATATTTCGGAAATAGCAAGCAAACGAGGGATCTGAAAACAAACCAGAAAGTAGCCCAATCATTCATGTTATATGTGCAAGTAAACAAGGATTAAGTATGCAAATGTGATGAGATATCGCCCCGCCGTGCAGCCTTGATCTCACACACTGGTACAACGGACAATGAATATACCTAAGCCTGGAAAATGGTAAAAACAACGGTATGAGATTACAAGAATCTCAGTAGGGTCATAGCATCATAAGATTTGCAGAAACATTAAACACAAATCTCCCAATTCACATTAGATCATTCCTAAACAACTAAAGGGGATCACACAATTCAAAAATTAATCAAAAAGAGGTTAAGGCCAAATCTATGGTTAAGGGAGGACTACAAACATTTCCGAAAGATCAGAAGTACAATAGCAGGTAGAACTTATCAGATTACTCTAGGTAATGAAGAAGAAAGGCCATACCCTTCCACCTGTGTTGTCCAAGGTTTACTACACAAAAGGTAGATGGTTAACACACAAACTAATCAGTAAGCCTATTCATCTTGCTTTGCAAGGACAAGTCGTCTTGCCACACACGGACAAGTCTTCCCTAGCCACACACGGACTAGGGCATCCCAAAACTCGCAAGGATAAGGGTTTCCTACCTCGGAAGGACAGGGTTCCGGCCTTGCAAGGACAGATAACCAGCTCGCGCATGCTGAGGTTTTCCACCTATACAACTCCCATACCAGTAAGAACCTCTCCTCTCCCAAGGAGCATCAGTGCTTACCCCGAATGGCCACCTGAAAAGGATCCTGACACACAAACACGTACAAGCACACACAGGCAAGTACACAGCATAATACCAAAACAGAGTATCTCAACCATGTCAAAATACAATCAGCATATTCAATTCACATAACATTTGCCCAGGCACTCAATACCTAACTCAGGGGTTCGATATAGCCTATGAGATCCATATCTCATTCCGAATTTCATACTCTCACCCTATACTCCAATCGCATGCAATACAACAAGGGCAGGTAACAAAAATATCAAGAAAGTAACAGAGGTTTATGGAGAAACCGATGAGGCATAGATCCTACCTCTCTCGTCTCTAAACAAGAAGCTAATCCTTTGCCTTTATTAGATAATTCTGAACCACCTATATTATCACAAGATTTTGAGTTCGGTACTCAACCCATCCTGAAATCGTCTCACAAGCTGGTACGGTGTACGATCTTCTTCTGGTGCGAATCGGGACAACTCCTTTAACACTTTTTCACATTCCAGCACCGAACGGGTGCCTTGTTCAAGTTTGTAAAAAGATTGTCGCTGCTCGTTTTTTATCGAATCTCGTATAAAATCTTTCGTCGAATTCGTATCGGAATTCTTCCCATGTAGGCAAACAATCGCCGAATCGCAAGCTAACAGATGTCCACCATGCGAGGGCTTCTCCCTCAAGTAAGAATGTAGCAATGGAAACCTTGTCATCATCCGAGATACGCAAGAACAAGGATACCCGGTATAAGGTGTCTATCCACTCACGAGCGGCTGCGGCTCCGGATGAACCTCCAAAATCTTTACATTCAAGTTGTCGAGCTTCCTTCAGCAATTTTGTAATTATAACGGGAAGTCTCTCTGCCTCCTTATGATGTGCTGGCTGTATAGGTTCAAGTGGAGGAATAGGTTCTTCCACTGGTGCAGGCATAGGAGCATTCTGAAATTGCGCCTCCATTCACTGCTGATTTGCAGCAATTCCTTGTAATACGTTTAAGATTTGTGCCATGACAGGATCAATGACTGGTGCGGCTGGTGCCTCAGGTTGGTTTTCAGGCTCAGCTTGCCCTTCTTGCTCATTTTGTGAATTCGACTCTTCTTGCTCAACAGGTTGTTGTTCAGCCTGAATCTCAAACCTACCCCGTTGATCCCTTTGTTGCCTCGAGCGTGCCATACTACACAAGTATACGATTGTACTCAACACATACTAAATACAATACTAGTAACAGGAGTGGTACCTGGTGCAGAGACATGCACCGGACGATACGCATATGCTAGAAAACAATATACAAATTTTCGGAAATCACATGCACACATGCAAAGGTATTCTCAGCAATTCCATCAACACTCCCACTATCATTCGGCAGTACACGTCATCATTCACATGCATATATATTCGGTAATGACAAGAAACCTAGCTAACAACCACTGAAACACATTAAGGCATACTAAACATAAGAACATACGTGGACAAGCATCACATCAGATTATTATTCCCATCATTTAAATCTTACAAATTAATCCCATTTTAGCCTTAGTTCACTTTCAGTATTAGCCCCTAAGTGAGTGAGTGTGTGCCCATGTCCTTACCTACAATCACCAAAATCAACAAATAAGTTAGCATATAACAAATTATATTCCCTAAACCATGCTCCGCTACCAAACCTGTGACGACCCCAAATAACAAATTATTTGCTCCGATTAAGGTCATCACCGCCGTGAAACCCAAATAAGCTTAAATGACACCTAAGACCTATCTGAATCTCACCAGGCTTATCATTAACTTCCGAATTTTAGCATATTTATTCTAATATTTAACAAAAATTGGAGCATAATATTGGACACACATTCTGGTAACATAAGGAGTAAATAAAACATCAGTGGAAGTCTTTAGATTAAATCATTGGGTTCGTAACACACAAGTCCCAAAGGGATCCAAACAATCAGCAAGAAATCTTCCAACATATTTCGGAAATAGCAAGCAAAGGAGGGATCTGAAAATAAACCAGAAAGTGGCCCAATCATTCATGTTATATGCGCAAGAAAACAAGGATCAAGTATGCAAATGTGATGCAATATCGCCCCGCAGTGCAGCCTAGATCTCACACACTGGTACCATGGACAATGGATGTACCTAAGCCTAGAAAATGGTAAAAACAACGGTATGAGATTACAAGAATCTCAGTAGGAACACAGCATTATAAGATCTGCAGAAACCCTAAACACAAATCTCCCAATTCACATTAGATCATTCCTAAACAACTAATGGGGATCACGCAATTCAAGAATCAATCAAAAAGAGGTTAGGGCCGAATCTATGGTTGAGGGAGGACTACAAACACTTCCGAAAGATCAGAAGTACACAGGCAGGTAGAACTCATCAGATTACTCTCGGAAATGAAGAAGAAAGGCGATCCCCTTCAACCAGTGTTGTCCAAAGCTTACTGCACAAAGGGTAGATGGTTAGCACACAAACTAATCAGTAAGCTTATTCATCTTGCCTCGCAAGGACAAGTTATCTTCCCACATATGGACAAGTCTTCCCTAGCCACGCACGGACTAGGGCATCCCAAACCTCGCAAGGATAAGGGCTTCCTGTCTCGCAAGAACACGGTTCCGGCCTCGCAAGGACAGATAACCAGCGCAAGCATGCTGGGGTTTGCCGCCCATACAACTCCCATACCAGTAAGAACCTCTCCTCTCCCTAGGAGCATCAGTGCTTACCCCGAATGACCACCTAAAAAGGATCCTGACACACAAACACGTACAAGCACACATAGGAAAGTACACAGTATAATACCAAAACAGGGTATCATCAATCATGTCAGAACACAATCAGCATATTCAATTCACATAACATATGCAACCCAGGAACTCAATACCTAACTCAGGGGTTCGATATAGCCTATGAAATCCATATTTCATTCTGAATTTCATACTCTCACTCTATAATCCAATCGCATGCAACACAACAAGGGCAGGTAATAAAAACTTCAAGAAAATAACAAAGGTCTCTAGAGAAACCGATAAGGCATAAATCCTACCTCTCTTGTCTCTGAACAAGAAGCTACTCCTTTGCGTTTATTAGATAATTCTGAACCACCTATATTATCACCAGGCAAAGACGAAAACAAACTAAGCATGCATATTCAATAATCAATTGAATACCCTATTTCCTTACCAGTACCACTCACCAAACCTATCAGAAATTAGTGATCAGATACTTCAGGTGCCTCCCCCTTGGATGTGTGATGTGATAGCCAGGAACTTAACAAAATTCAACCTAAATTACCATTCCAATTAACTATGCAAATTTCGTCGCTGATTTTCAACTTAACCTTAGACAAGAAATTATTTACGTAAAAACAACAAATAATATATGGTTATAAAGAGGATTAAAAGAGCTTTCCAACAAGCTATTATTTGTAGGGATCTGACAAACGATGAGAGAGTTATGCTATTTTGAAATTCAAGAAGATTTGACGAAAACCTATTTCCGCCGCCAATTTTCAATTCATCTTTAGAGGATGAAGAGCTTTCCAAAACGATATTATTTGTAGAGATATAACAAACGATGAAAGAGTTATGGTATTCTGTATTTCAAGAAGATTTAGCAGTGCCGCAGAATTTCAACTTAACCTTAGAGTAAGAAATACTAACCTCCTGACAAAAATTCAAAGATGGTAAAAAGAGGATGAACAGAGCTTTCCAACAAGCTATTATTTGCAGGGATCTGATGAACGATGAGAGAGTTATGCTGGTTTGAAGTTTCAGCGAATTTTGGCAGCTATAGGGAGGTATAGGTTTTAGGCTTATATGAATTTTGTATGTTTTCTATGAATGATTTTTGTGGGGTTGGCGTCCTATTTACAATGAATGGGTATAGAGTTATGATTACTACTTTTAATCACTTTGTCAAAATAAGATAATTTACCAGATAATTAAACTCTTTAATTATCTTCTCCTATTTTTAGGGATTTTAATCTCTAAGGCAATTATCTATCTATAAGGACTCAGATTAAAGAAAATTTAAAACAGAATTAACTACTAAACAATCTTACCAATTTTGGCTATCACACATCCTTTCCTTCAGGGAAAAAATTGTCTTTTCACCTGCACTAGCTTCTGGACTTCTAAGACTCAAAATTCGGGATCTCACAGGGGTCGTTACAGGTTTGGTAGTGGAGCATGGTTTAGGGAAAATAATCTGTTATATGCTAGCTTATTTGTTAATTTTGGTGTTTGTAGGTAAGGACATGCGCACACACTCACTCACTTAGGGGCTAATACCGAAAGTGAACTAATGCTAAAATTGGATTGATTTGTAAGATTTAAATGATGAGAATGATAATCTGATGTGATGTTTGTTCGTGTATGTTCTTATGCCTGGTATGCCATGATATATTTCGGTGAGTGTTTGTTGTGTTTCTTATCATTTCTGAGAATGTGTGTGTTGATTTATGCATGCTGCCGAGTGTCCCTATTTGACTCCTGTGTTGCTGAATGTATATGTATGTGATTGCTGGTGTGTATTTCCGAATATGGATGTTGTGTGAATCCATGCTTGCTTGATATTTGATGATGATTTCTGAGAGTATATATGAGTGTTGATATAATTGCCGAGAATACCTTTGCATGTGTGCATGTGATTTCCTAAAATTTGTATGTTGCTTTCTAGCATATGCGTATCGTCTGGTGCACACCTCTCCACAGGGTACCACTTCTTTTCCTAGTATCGTATTTACTTATGTGTAAGTAACAATCGTATGCTTAAATAGTATGCTTAAATAGTATGCTTAAATAGTATGACAAGGTTGAATGCTACGATGGATCGATGGGATAGGAATGGGATTCAGGCCGAACAACAACCTGTTGAGTAATAGGAGCCGAATGCACAAATTGAGCAGGAAGGGCAAACTGAGCCCGAAAATCAACCTGAGCCACCAGCTGCACCAGTCATCGATCCTGTGATGGCACAAATATTAAACGTATTACAAGGAATTGGTGCAAATCAGCAGCGTATGAAGGCGCAATTTCAGAATGCTCTTGCACCTGCACCAGTGGAAGAACCTATTCCTCCACTTGAACCTGTACAGCCGGCACATCCTAAGGAAGTCGAGAGACTTCCCGTTGTGATTACAAAATTGTTAAAGGAAGCTCGACAATTAGGATGTAAAGATTTCAATGGTTCAGCCGTAGCTGCTGCCGCTTGTAAGTGGATAGACACCTTATGCCGAGTATCCTTGTTCTTACGTATCTCAGATGATGACAAAGTTTCCTTCGCCACTTTCCTATTCGAGGGAGAAGCCCTTGCATGGTGGACATCTGTTAGCTTGCGATTCGACGATCGTTTTCCAACTTGGGAGGAATTTCGGTACAAATTCGACGAAAGATTTTATACGAGGTTCCATAAAAGTGAGCAGTGACAAGCATTTTACAAACTTGAACAAGGAACCTGTTCGGTGCTGGAATATGAGAAAATGTTAAGGGAGTTGTCTAGATTTTCACTAGAAGAAGATCATACACCGTACCAGCTTGGGAGATGATTTCAGGATGGGTTGAGTACCGAACTCAAAACCATCATAGGTACGACACCGGTGCAGAATTTGCAAGAACTAATCATTCCCGCAACCAAAGTCGAAAGGATCATGCAAACCAAGAAGCCATCCGCAGCCACTAGTGGTGGATCCTATAGGTGAGATTTGAAGTTCAATTGACAAATGGAACCCTATCCTTTTAGGTCCTATCCTCCGAAAATTAACGACAATGGAAGTAACAACAAGAAGAACTTTTCTAGTTCGAATTCCAGTGGAACTACGTGGAATACTCAACAACATCGATGTTACAATTGTGGCAAAATGTGGCATATTCAGCGGGAATGCCTGAAGTTGAGACGTATCATAGGCACATCTAGTACAAGCCGAGGTGAGTATGCTAACCCCAAGACGCGCACCAGGAGGACCACCCAAAAATCCACAGGTGAGGCGCAACCAAGACCAACAAGGCTATTCACCCTAACTAATGCCGAGGCTAGTTTTGATGTGGTGACAGGTACCATCGCTTGAGAAAATTTTTTCTTCGCTTGCCGCACCATTGAAAAAATTGATGCGCAAGGGTAAGCCGTTCGTGTGGTACGAGAAATGCCAACGAAGTTTCGAAAAACTGAAAAATCGGTTGGTTTCTGCACCTATCCTTACTTTACCTATTTGCGGAAAGGAGTATATGGTTTACAGCGATGCGTCGAAATCCGGACTTGGATGCGTATTGATGCAAGACGGGAAAGTCATTGCATATGCTTACCGACAGTTATGACCGCAAGAAAACAACTATCCTTCAGTCACTTTCAATTCCAGAATGGAAGTGGGAGCATGTCACAAAAGATTTTGTGGCCGGTTTTCCTAGGTCACAGCGAGGATACGATGCCATATGGGTGATTGTGGATCGATAGATGAAATCTGCACACTTTCTCCCTATACGTGTGACGGACACACCTGAGAAATTGGTTGTTCGTTACTTCAATAAGATTGTCCGATTACATGGAGTGCCAGTTTTTATCGTTTCAGATCGTGACCCTCGTTTCACCTCACGATTTTGGGAGAAATTCCAGAATGCGCTGCGTTCGAGATTGAATTTCAGTACGGCAGATTCTTGTAATTTCAGTACGTAAAACCTTACACCTACCAATTTCGTTCGAAATCTGTTTGAACTTCAAAATAGCATAACTCTCTCGTCTGTTATTGGATTTTTGCAAATAATAGCGTATTGGAAAGCTCTCTTCATCCTCTTTCCAACCATTTAGGGTTTTTTGTCTGAAGATTAGTTTTATTTGTCAAAAATTAAATCGTAATTCGGCTGGATTAGGTTTCAAGATTGTGTGATTCTGTCTTCAATTGATTTCTGTTGTTCCTTTTTTACGTATGATTGTTTGGCATCCATTCATGTTATAAAATTATGAATTCATCCTTTGAATCTTTTCTATACATGAAATCAGTATGCCCTACCCTTACCCTATTGTTACCTATCTTGATTTACCTATTGGATTCCGATCTTGTTTCTTTTGATTGTACAAGTTATAAACACTTAATCTTTCTTTGTTGACATGAAATCACAACCTTTAAACCTTGCTAATATGAAATCGCAAATTATCTTGTGTCCTATGCTTAGTGAAAAAATGTACATAGTTAAATTGGGGTGGTAATTCAGGTTGAATCTTGTTAAGTTCTTGGCCATCATATCACACATCCAAAAGGGAGGCACCTGCGATATCTGACCACTGGTTTCTGATAGTTTTGGTGAGTGGAATTGGTAAGGAAATAGGGTACTTACTTAGTTATTGGGTGTGCATGGTTAGTTTGGTTTTGTCTTTGCCTTGTGATGCTATTGGTGGTTAAGAATTATTTAATAAGGGCAAAGGAATAGCTTCTTGTTCTAAGACAAGAGAGGTAGGATCTATGCCTCATCGGTTTCTCCAGAGATCCCTGTTGTTTGTTTGTTATTTTCGATTCTTGCCCTTGTTATTATTGCATGCGAATTGATTGTAGGATATGTGTATGAATCACGAATTGAATGGGCCATACCGAACCCTTGAGTTAGGTTTTGAGTGCCTGAATTGCATATAATTGTGTTCTAACATGATTGAAGATACCCTGTTGTGGTATTATGTTTTGTACTTGCTGGTGTGTGCTTGTACGTGTGTGTGTGTCAGGATCCTGTTCCGATGGCCATTCAGGGTAAGCGTTGATGCTCCTTGGGCGAGAGGAGGCTCTCACTAGTATGGGAGTTGTATGGGTGACAATCCCTAGTATATGCGCGCTGGAAGCCTTGTCCTTGTGTGGCTTGGATGCTTGATCCTTGTATGGCTGGAAGCCTTGTCCTTGTGTGGCTGGAAGCCTTGTCCTTGTGTGGCTTGGATGCCTGATCCTTGTGTGGCTTGGATGCCTGATCCTTGTGTGGCTGGAAGCCTTGTCCTTGTGTGGCTTGGATGCCTAGTCCTTGTGTGGCTTGAAGCCTTGTCCTTATGTGGCTTGGATGACTGGTCCTTGTGTGGCTAGAACTCTTGTCCTTGTGTGGCTTGGATACCTGATCCTTGTGTGGCTTGGATGTCTTGTCTTTGTGTGGCTTGGATGTCTTGTCCTTGTGTGGCTTGGATGTCTTGTCCTTGTGTGGCTTGGATGTCATGTCCTTGTGTGGCTTGGGTGTCTTGTCCTTGTGTGGCTTGGATGTCTTGTCCTTGTGTGGCTTTGATGTCTTATCTTTGTGTGGCAGGATGAATAGGTTTGCCAATTAGCTTCTGTGCTAACCTTTTACCCTTTGTGTAGTAAACCTTGGACAACACAGGTGGAAAGTGATGACCTTTCTTTCTTTCTAGCGCCGAGAGTAATCTGTTGAGTTTTACCTACCTATGTACTTCTGATTTTCGAAAGTGTTGTAGTCCACCCTGAGCCTTAGTTTTGTCCCTATCTCTTTGATTGATTCTTCAATTGCGTGATACCCATAGCTGTGTAGGGATGATCTGATGTTGTTCGGGAGATTTGTGTTTAAGATTTCTGTAGATCTTATGATGTTGTGCTCTACTGAGATTCTTGTAATCTCATCTTATTGTATTTATTTTTTTTTCAGGTTTAGGTACATCCACTGTCCGTGGTAGCAGTGTTTGAGATCAAGGCTGCACGGCAGGGAGATATCGCATCACATTTGCATACCTGTTCCTTGACTTCCTGTGCATATAACATGAATTATGATTGGACTACTTTCTGGTTTTACAAGATTCCTCCTTTACTTGTTGTTTCCGATTTATGTTGGGGGTTAACTTGCTGGATATTTGGATCCTTATGGGACTTCTGTGTTGTGGATTCATTGATTTTATTTAAAGACTTCTGCTGATATTTCATTCACACCGTATGATACCAGAATACTTGTCTAATATCATGTTCCAATTGTTGATAAACATAAAGAACGTACATGCTAAAAATCGAAAATTTGATGAATAAGCCTTGTGGGATTCAAATAGTTTCTGGTTCTTGGGCTTGTTTGGGTTTCACGGTGGTAAGGGCTCTAATCGTTGCAATTAATAAAAGGTTAGGAGTTAGGGTCGTTACAAGTTTTGGTAGCGGAGCATGGTTTAAGGAATATAATTAGTTATATGCTAATTTGTTTGTTAATTTTTTGTTTGTAGGTAAAGAACATGCACATACACTCACTAACTTAGGGGCTAATACGAAAGTGAACTAATGCTAAAAAGAGATTGATTTAAATGATGAAAATGATAATTTGATTTGCTGTGTGTTTATGTATGTTCTTATGCCTGGTATGCCTTGATGTGTTTCGGTGAATGTTTGCTGTGTTTCATCTTATTGCCGAGAATGTGTATGTTGTTGGGGCATATTACCAAGTGTCTATATGTGATTTCTATGTTGTCGAATGTATATGTGTGTGGTTGCGGATGTGTATTGCCGAATACATGGGGTGTGGGTTTGCATGATTACCGGATATGGATTGCATGAATCCATGCTTGCTTAATGCTTGATGATGATTTCCGAGAGGACATATGTGTGATGATATGAGTGACGAGTATGCATTTACATGTGTGCATATGATTTGTAAAATTTGTATATTGTTTTCCAGCATATGTGTATCGTCCGGTGCACGACTCTCCACCAGGTACCACTTCTTTTCCTAGTATCGTATTTAGTTCTGTGTTAAGTAACAACCGTATGCTTGTATAGTATGGTAAGGTCGAACGCTACAAGGGATCGACAGGGTAGGTGTAAAACACCGAATTTTGAGTACTAGAAGTCCTGAAACCAGTGCAGATGAAAAGAAAATTTTGCCCCTATAGGAAATAATATGTGATGGCTGAAATTGGTAAGAATTGCATGGTAGTTAATTCTAGTTTTATTTCCCTTTAATCTAAGTCCTTATAGGTAGATAATTGCCTTAGAAATTAAAATTCCTAAAAATAGGGGAAAATAATTAAAGAATTTAATAATCTGGTAATTACCTTACTTTAATAAAGTTTTTAATGTAGTAATCTTAATTCCATACCCATCCATTATAAATAGGAAGCCAACCCCACAAAAATCATTCATAGAAAACACACAAAACTCGTATAGCCTAAAACCCTTACATCTCCCTATAGCTGCCAAAATTCGCTGAAACTTTTAACTAGCATAACTCTCTCATCGTTTGTCGGATCCCTGTAAATAATAGCTTGTTGGAAAGTTCTCTTCATCCGCTTTCCAACCATCATTTATTTTTTTAGGAAGGTTAGTATTTCTTTCTTTCAGGTTAAGTTGAATTTGGCGGCACTGCCAAATCTTCTTGAACTTCAGAATAGCATAACTCTTTCATCGTTTATTGTATCTCTACAAATAATAGCTTGTTGGAAATTTCTTTTCATCATCATTTCAACCATATATTTTTTGTTGTTTGGACATAAATATTTCCTTGTCTAAGGTTAAGTTGAAATTCGGCAGTACTGCCAAATTTTCTTGAACTTCACAATAGCATAACTCTTTCATCGTTTGTTATATTTCTACAAATAATAGCTTGTTGGAAAGATCTCTTCATTCTCTTTCAAACCATATATGTTTTGTTGTTTGGACATAAATATTTCCTTGTCTAAAGTTAAGTTGAAAATCGGCGACAGAATTAGGTTTTTAGATTTCTACAATTTTTCCTTCGGTTGATTTTTGTTGTTGTTTAACGTGTTCTTATAGTTTCTTAGCATCTGTTCATGATGTATGATCATGAATTTCTTTCTTTTAAACTTCTCTATGCTTAAAGTCGAAATTTTCCTATGCTTTACTCTTAGCGACGAAATTTGTATAGTTAATTGGAATGGTAATTCAGGTTGAATCTTGATAAGTTCCTGGTTATCACATCACACATCCAAGGGGGAGGCACCTGCAGCATCTGATCAGTGATTTCTAATAGGTTTGGTGAGTGGAATTGGTATGGAAGTAGGGTATTCAATTGGTTATTGAATATGCATGCTTAGTTTGTTTTCGTCTTAGTTTATTTTCGTCTTTGCTTGGTGATAATATTGAAGGTACGAAATTACCTAATAAAGGCAAAGGAGTAGCTTCTTGTTCAGAGACAAGAGAGGTAGGATCTATGCCTCATTAGTTTCTCCAGAGATCTCTGTTATTTTCTTGATATTTTTGATACCTGTCCTTGTTGTATTGCATGCGATTTGAATATAGGGTGAGTGTATGAATTTCGGATTGAGATATGGATCTCATAGGCTATATTGAACCCCTGAGTTAGGTATTGAATGCCTGAGTTGCATATGTTCTGTGAATTGAATATGTTGATTGTGTTCTGACATAATTGAGGATACCCTGTTGTGGTATTATGCTTTGTACTTGCCTGTGTGTGTTTGTACGTGTTTCTGTGTCAGGATCCTTTTACGATGGCCATTCCGGGTAAGCACTGATTCTCCTAGGGACAAGAGAGGTTCTTACTGGTATGGGAGTTGTACGGGTGGAAAATCCCAGCATGCACGCGCTGGATGTCTGGTCCTTGTGTGGCCGGAACCCTATCCTTGTGTGGTAGGAAGCCCTTATCATTGTGTGGTTTGGGATGCCTTAGTCCGTGTGTGGCTTGGGAAGACTTGTCCTTGTGTGGCAAGACGACTTGAACCCTGTCCTTGTGTGGCAGGAAGCCCTTATCCTTGTGTGGTTTGGGATGCCCTAGTCATTGTGTGGCTTGGGAAGACTTGTCCTTGTGTGGCAAGACGACTTACTAGGCTTAGTGATTAGCTTGAGTGTTAACAATTTATGTTTTGTGCAGTAAGCCTTAGACAACACAGGTAGAAGGAGATGGCCTTTCTTCTTCATTGCCGAGAGCAATCTGATGAGTTCCACCAGTCTATGTACTTTTGATTTTTCAGAAGTGATTGTAGTCCTCCCTCAACCATAAATTCGGCCCTAACCCTTTTTGATTGGTTCTTGAATTGCTTGATCCCCTTTAGTTGTTTAGGAATGATATAATGTGAATTGAGAGATTTGTGTTTAAGGTTTTTACAGATTTTATGATGCTGTGACCGTACTGAGATTCTTGTAATCTCATACCCTACTGAGTTATGCTGTGACCGTACTGAGATTTCTTTCCCAGACTGATTGCCAAACAGAAAGGACGATTCAAACACTTGAAGACATGCTACGAGCGAGTGTGTTGGATCAGCAAACCGGTTGGGATCAATGCCTATCGTTAGCAGAATTTTCTTACAACAATAATTTTTATGTAAGCATCGGTATGGCACCTTATGAAGCATTATATGGGAGACGTTGCAGGACTCCCATTTGCTAGAATGAAGTAGGCCTAAGACGCCTAGACAATCCGGAATTGATTAATCAAGCAACGGAGCAGTTGAACTTGATCCGACAACGGCTAAAAACAGCCCAGGATCGGCAGAAAAGCTACATCGACAATCGATGAAGGGATCTGGAATTTGCGGTAGGTAACAAAGTGTTTTTGAAGGTCGCCCCATGGAAAGGAGTCTTTCATTTTCAGCAGTGAGGTAAGCTAGCACCTCGCTACATTGGTCCATATGACATCGTTGAAAAAATCGGCTCTGTTGCATACTAACTTGCTTTACCTCCAAATATGGAAAGAATTCACAACATGTTTCACGTTTCAATTTTGAGAAAGTATGTACAAGACCCTGCTCACATGCTCGAGGAACCCCCAGTCGAAGTTGCTGAAAACCTATCCTATCCCGTACAGCCAGTTGCCATACTAGATCGGTCAATTCGACAGCTTCGTAGTCGAAACATGCCTGTGGTACGAGTTGTTTGGCGTAATGGCGAAATTGAGGAACAGTCTTGGGAGACTGAGGAATCTATGCGTGCAAAATTTCTTTACTTGTTTGTTTAGGTACTTGACCTAAAATTTCGAGGACAAAATTCTTATAAGGAGGGGAGGATGTGAGACCCCGAATTTTGAGTCCTAAAAGTCCATAAATTAGTGCAGGTGAAACGACCATTTTGCTCCTGAAGAAAAGGATGTGTGATGGCCGAAATTGGTAAGAAATGTTTGGTAATTATTTCTGGTATTAATTCCCTTTAATTTGGTTCTTAATTTGTTGATAATTACCTTAGGAATTAAAATCCCTAAAATTAAAAGGGGATAATTACAAAATATAAATCTGGTAGTTATCTTACTTTAATAAAGCCTTTAAAGTAGTAGTTTTAATTCCATACCCATCCATTATAAATAAGAAGTCAACCCACAAAAATTATTCATAGAAAACACATAAAACTCGTATAGCTTAAAACCCTTACACCTGCTTATATCTACCAAAATTTGCTGAAACTTTAAACTAGCATAACTCTCTCATTGTTTGTCGGATTCCTGTAAATAATAGCTTGTTGGAAAGATCTCTTCATCCTATTTTCAAAAATATATGGTTTTTTTTCAGGAAGTTAGTATTTCTTTCTTGTAAGATAAGTTGAAACTCGGCGGAACTACCAAAATCTTCTTGAACTTCAATGTAGCATAACTCTTTCATCGTTTGTCAGATTCCTGCAAATAATAGCTTGTTAGAAAGCTCTTTTCATCCTCTTTCCATCCATATTTTTTTTTGTTTGGATGTTTGTATTTCTTTGTCAAAAGATAAGTTGAAAATCATCGGCGAAATTAGGTTCACTCCGTATGATACCAGAATGATTGTCCAATATCATGCTCCAACTATTATTAAACATGTAGAATGAACATGCTAAAAGTCAAAAACTTAGTGAGTAAGCCTGGTGGGATTCAGATAGGTCCTAGGTGTCTTTGGGCTTCTTTGGGTTTCACGGCGGTAATGACCTTAATCGGAGTAAATATTAATAGGTAGGAATTGGGGTCGTTACAACCTGGGCTCGTTACGTTTATGCATTGACTATCGGCAGTTGAATCGTGTGACTATGAAAAAAAAGTACCCTTTGCCACACATTGATGATTTGTTCGACCAACTCCAGGTTGCAGCCGTGTTCTCCAAGATCGACCTCAGATTTGGATACCATCAATTGCGAGTTCGTTATGCTGATATTCCGAAGACCGCATTCAGATCGCGATACGGCCACTACGAATTTCTTGTTATGACATTCGGTTTGACCAATGGTGTAGTTGTGTTAATGGATCTAATGAATCGTGTGTTCTATGAGTTCCTGGATAAATTTGTGATAGTCTTCAACGATGATATTCTGATTTATTCAAAATCGAAAGAGGAACATGCTAAGCATTTGCGGATTGTGCTGAATATTTTGAAGGATCGGCGGTTGTTCGCAAAGTACTAATGCGAATTCTGGTTATGCGAAGTTGGTTCCCTTGGCCATGTTGTTTCCGCCCAAGGTGTGTTAGATGATCCGAAGAAGATCAAAGTCGTAGTTGCTTTGGAACCCCCGTGAACTATGTTCGAAGTTCGTAGTTTCCTTGGCATAGCAGGATACTACCGTCGCTTTGTGGAGAATGTTTCATCACTTGCCGGACCATTGACAAAACTGACGTGCAAGGGTGAGCCATTCGTGTGGAACGAGAAATGCCAATGATGTTTCGAAGAACTGAAAAACCAGTTAGTTTCCACACCTATTCTTACCTTACTTATTTGCGGAAAGGAGTATGTGGTTTACAACGATGCATTGAAATCCGGACTTGGAAGCGTATTGATGCAAGACGGGAAAGTCGTTGCTTATGCCTCCCGACAGTTACGACCGCACGAAAACAACTACCCTACGTATGATATGGAGCTTGCAGCCATAGTGTTTGCATTGAAAATATGGCAACATTACTTATACGGCGAGACATGTCGTATCTTCACTAACCACAAAAGCCTGAATATCAGACAACGAAGCTGGGTGGAACTGATTAAAGACTACGATTTGATCATCGAATATCATCCTGGAAAGGCAAAAGCTGTTGCTGATTCCTTGAGCCGAAAGTTTCATCCTCCTTCCCCATCGGTTTTGGCTTACATATGCACCCATTACATGCCTATTTTGCTGGATTTGAAAGCTAATCATATGCATCTTGGCATTGAGTTTTCTGGATCGTTATTGGCACAAATCGAAGTCACACCTATCTTGATTAAGGAAATCCGGAATCAGCAATTAGAGGATCCAAAACTTACTGAAATTCGGAAGCAACTTATATGTCCCCAAATTTTGAGTCCTAGAAGTTCAGAAGCCAGTGCAGGTGAAAAGACGATTTTGTCCCTAAAGGAAAGGATGTGTGATGGCCGAAATTGGAAAGTGTTGTATGATAGTTAATTCTGGTTTTAATTCCCTTTAATCTAAGTCCTTATAGATGATAATTGCCTTTGAAATTTGAAATCCCTAAAAATAAGGAAAGATAATTGCAGAATTTAAATCTGATAGTTTTCTTATTTTAATAAAGCCTTTTAAGTGGGGATTATAATCCCATAACCATCCTCTATAAATAAGAAGCCAGCCACATAAAAATTTTACACAAAAGTACACAAATTTCGTAAACTTTAAAAACCTTACACCGTCTTATTTCTGTCAAACTCCGCTGGGATTTCAAACAAGCATAACTCTCTCATCATCAATCAGATTCTTACAAGTAATAGCTTATTGGAAATCTTTCTTCATCTTCTTTACAACCATATTTGGTTTTTTGTCGGGAGATTAGTATTTCGTTCTCTAATGATAAATTAAAATTCAGCGGCACTACCAAATCTTCTTGAACTTGAAAATAGTATAACTCTTTCATTGTTTACTGTATTTCTACAAATAATTTCTTGTTGGAAAGATCTTTTCATCCTATTTTCAACCATATATGTTTTTTTTTTGGACATTAATATTTCTTTGTCTAAGATTAAGTTGAAAATTAGCGACGAAATTAGGTTTTTAAATTTCCACAATTTTTGTCTTCGGTTGATTTCTGTTGTCGTTTCGCGTGTTCTTATGATTGCTTAGCATCTATTCATGATGTATGATCATGAATTTCCTTCTTTTAAACTTCTCTATGCTTGAAGTCGAAATTGTCCTATGCTCTACTCTTAGCACCAAAATTTGCATATTTAAATTTGAATGGTAATTCAGGTTGATTCTTTTTATGTTCCTGGATATTACATCACACATGCAAGGGGAAGGCACCTGGAGCATCTGATCACTGGTTTCTGATAGGTTTGGTGAGTGGAATTAGTAAGGAAATAGGGTATTCAATTGATTATTGAATATGCGTGCTTAGTTTGTTTTCGTCTTTGCCTCATGATAATATAGGTGATTCAGAATTACCTAGTAAAAGAAAAGGAGTAGCTTCTTGTTCAGAGACAAGAGAAGTAAGATCTACGCCTCATCGGTTTCTTCAGAGACCCTTGTTATTTTCTTCATGTTTTTGATACCTGCTCTTGTTGCTTTGCATTCGATTTGATTATAAGGTGAGAGTATGACTTTCGGATTGAGATATGGATCTCATAGCCTATATCGAATCCCTGAGTTAGGTATTGAATGCCTCAGTTGCATATGTTATGTGAATTGAATATGTTGACTGTGTTCTGACATGATTGAGGATACCCTGTTGTGGTATTATGCTTTGCACTTGCCTGTGTGTGCTTGTACGTGTTTGTGTATCAGGATCCTTTTCCGGTGGCCATTCAGGGTAAGCGCTGATGCTTCTAGGGAGAGGAGAGGTTCTTCTAGTATGGGAGTTGTATGGGTGGAAAACCCCAGCATGTGCGCACTGGATGTCTGGTCCTTGTGTGGCAGGAAGCCCTTATCCTGTGTGGTTTGGGATGCCCTAGTCCGTGTGTGGCTTGGGAAGACTTGTCCTTGTGTGGCAAGACGACTTGTCCTTGTGTGGTAAGATGAATCGGTTTACTGATTAGCTTGTGTGTTAACCGTTTACCCTTCGTGCAGTAAGCCTTGGACAACAGAGGTGAAAGGGGATAGCTTTTCTTCTTCATTTCCGAGAGCAATCTGAAGAGTTCTACCTGCCTGTGTACTTCTGATACTTTCGGAAGTGTTTGTAGTTCTCCCTAAACTATAGATTCGGCCTTAACCTTTTTTGATTGGTTCTTGAATTGCGTGATCCCCTTTAGTTGTTTAGGAATGATCTAATGTGAATTGGGAGATTTGTGTTTAAGGTTTCGTATGATGCTGTGACCCTACTGAGATTCTTGTAATCTCATACCGTTGTTTTACTATTTTTCAGACTTAGGTACATCCACTGTCCTTGGTACCAGTGTGTGAGATCAAGGTTGTATGGCGGGGCGATATCGTATCACATTTGCATACTTGTTCCTTGTTTACTTACGCATATAACATGAATGATTGAGCTACTTTCTGGTTTATTTTACGATCCCTCCTTTGCTTGCTATTTCCGAAGTATATTGGAGGATTTCTTGCTGGTTATTTGGATCCCTATAGGACTTGTGTGTTATGAACCCAATGATTTAATCTAAAGACTTCCGCTGATGTTTTATTCACTCCGTATGTTAACAGAATACTTGTCCAATATCATGCTCCAATTGTTGTTAAACATTAAAATAAACATGCTAAAAGTCAGAAGTTAATGGTAAGCCCAGTGAGATTCAGATAGGTCCTAGGTGCCTTTTGGGTTTATTTGGGTTTCACGGCGGTGATGACCTTAATCAGAGCAAATAGTTATAGTTAGGAATTGGGGTCGTCACACAAGTTTCTAATGGTGTTGATGTCATAGTTCATGATTTTAGAATATGAGATGACGAAGTGCTTGTCTTCAGAAACCAGTTATGTGTTCCATAAGATGTTGATATTCGTAACCTTATTCTATCGGAGGCGCATAGTTCGAAGTTCGCTATCCATCCCGGAAGCACTGAGATGTACTGAGATTTAAAAGAGCGATATTTGTTGGAAAAATAGGAAACACCACATTGCTGAGTTTGTTGCCCGATGCCTCGTATGTCAACAAATAAAGATCGAACATCAACGACCTGCTAGTCTACTTCAGTCACTCCCGATTCTAGAATGGAAGTGGGAGCATGTCACAATGGATTTTGTGACTGGCTCGCCTAGATCGCAGCGAGGATACGATGCCATTTGGGTGATCTTTGATCGATTGACGAAATCTGCACACTTCCTTCCTATACATATGACGGATACACCTGAGAAATTGGCTGTTCGTTACTTGGCCGAGATTGTTCGATTGCATGGAGTGCCAGTTTCCATTATTTTCAGATCGTGACCCCCGTTTCACCTTATGATTTTGGGAGAAATTCCAGAATACGGTAGGTTCGAGATTGAATTTCAGTACAGCATTTCATCCCCAGACCAGTGGCCAATCAGAAAGGATGATTCAGAAACTAGAAGACATGTTACGTGCGAGTGTGTTGGACCAGGAAACCATTTGGGATCGATGCATGCGTTTGGCAGAAATTGCATACAACAATAATTTTCATGTAAGCATCGGTATGGCACCTTACGAACCGTATATGGGAGACGTTGTAGAACTCCCATTTGCTGGAATGAAGTGGTGAGAGACGCCTAGACAATCCGGAATTGATTGATCAAGCAATAGAGCAGTTGAACTTGATTCGACAATGGCTAAAAACAGCCCAGAATCCGAATAAAAAACCACGCCGTAAATCGACGGAGGGAGCTGGAATTTGCGGTAGGTGATAAAGTGTTTCTAAAGGTTGCCCCATGGAAAGGAGTTCTTTGTTTTCAGCAGCGAGGTAGCGAGGTAAACTAGCACCTCGTTACATTGATCTGTATGACATCGTCGAAAGGATCGGCCCTGTTGCATACCGACTTGTCTTACCTCCAAATATGGAAAGAATTCACAACATGTTTTATGTTTCAATGTTGAAAAAGTATGTGCAAGGCCCTTCTCACACGCTCCAAGAACCCCCAGTTGTAATCGCTGAAGACCTATCCTATCCCTTACAGCCAGTTCAACAGTTTCGCAGTTGAAACGTGCCCATGGTATGAGTTGTTTAGCGTAATGGCCACACCAGCTGCCACATACATATATATTCAGCAATACAGGAGTCAAATAGGGACACTCGGCAACATGAATAAATCAACACACACATTGTCAGCAATGATAAGAAACACAGCAAACACTCACCGAAATATATCATGGCATACCAGGCATAAGAATATACACGAATAAACATCACATCAGATTATCATTCTCATCATTTAAATCTTACAAATCAATCCCATTTTAGCATTAGTTCACTTTCGGTATTAGCCCCTAAGTGAGTGAGTGTGTGCGCATGTCCTTACCTACAAACACCAAAATCATCAAATAAGTTAGCATATAACAAATTATTTTCCCTAAACCATGCTCCGCTACCAAACCTGTGATGACCCCAATTCCTAACTATTACAATTTGCTCCTAGTAAGGTCATCACCGCCGTGAAACCCAAATAAGCCTAAATGACACCTAGGACCTATCTGAATCTAACTAGACTTACCATTAACTTCCAACTTGGAGCATGATATTGGACATACATTCTGGTAACATATGGAGTGAATAAAATATCAACGGAAGTCTATAGATAAATCATTGGGTACATAACACACAAGTCCCATAGGGATCCAATTAACCAGCAAGAAATCCTCCAACATTTTTCGGAAATAGTAAGCAAAATGAGGGTTCTTAAAATAAACCAGAAAGTAGCTCAATCATTCATGTTATATGCGCAAGTAAACAAGTATGTAAATGTGATGCGATATCGCCCCGCCATGCAGCCTTGATCTCACACACTGGTACCACGGACAGTGGATGTACCTAAGTCTGAAAAATGGTAAAAACAACTGTATGAGATTACAAGAATCTCAGTTGGGTCACAACATCATAAGATCTGCAGAAATCCTAAACACAAATCTCCCAATTCACATTAGATAAATCCTAAACAACTAAAGGGGATCATGCAATTCAAGAATTAATTAAAAAAAGGTTAGGGTCGAACATATGGTTGAGGGAGCACTACAAACACTTCCAAAAAATCAGAAGTACACAGACAGGTAGAACTCATCAAATTACTCTTAGTAATGAAGAAGAAAGGCCATCTCCTTCCACCTGTGTTGTCCAAGTCTTACTGCACAAAGGGTAGATGGTTAACACAAAAACTAATCAGTAAGCCTACTCATCTTGCCTCGCAAGGACAAATCATCTTGCCACACACGGACAAGTCTTCCCAAGCCACACACGGACTAGGGCATCCCAAACCTCGCAAGGATAAGGGTTTCCTGCTTCGCAAAGACAGGGTTCCGGCCTCGCAAGGACAGATATCCAGCACGCGTAAGCTAGAGTTTTCCACCCAGACAACTCCCCTACTAGTAAGAACCTCTCCTCTCTCTAGGAGCATCAACGCTGACCCCGAATGGCCACCGGAAAAGAATCCTGACACACAAACACGTACAAGCACACACAGGCAAGTACAAAGCATAATACCACAACAGAGTATCCTCAATCATGTCAGAACACAATCAGCATATTCAATTCATATAACATATGCAACCCAGGCATTCAATACCTAACTCAGGGATTCGTTATAGCCTATGAGATCTGTATCTCATTCCAAATTTCATACCCTCACCCTATCATCCAATCGCATGCAATACAACAAGGGAAGGTAACAAAGAATCAAGAAAATAACAGAGGTCTCTGGAGAAACCGATGAGGCGTAGATCCTACCTCTCTTGTCTCTGAACAAGAAACTACTCTTTTGACTTTATTAGGTAGTTTCGAACAATCTATTTTATCACCAGACAAAGACGAAAACAAACTAAGCATGCATTTTCAATAATCAATTGAATACCCTATTTCCTAACCAATTCCACTCACCAAACCAATCAGAAACCAGTGATTAGATGCTGCAGGTGCCTCCCCCTTGAATGTGTGATGTGATAGCCAGGAACTTAACAAGATTCAACCTGAATTACCATTCCAATCAACTATGCAAATTTCGTCACTCAAAGTAGGGCATAGGACAATTACGACTTTAAGAATAAAGAAGTTTAAAAGAAAGAAATTCATGATCATACATCATGTATAGATGCTAAACAATCATTAGAACACGTGAAACAACAACTGAAATCAACCGAAGACAAAAACTGTAGAAATCTAAAAAAAAGACCTAATTCTAACGCTGATTTTTGACTTAATCTTAGAAAAAAAAATATTTATGAAAAAATAACAAAATATATATGGTTGGAAAGAGGATGGAAAGAGCTTTCCAACAAGCTATTATTTGTAGGGATCCACCTGTGTTGTCCAAGGCTTACTGCACAAAGGGTAGATAGTTAACACACAAACTAATCAGTAAGCCTATTCATCTTGCATCGCAAGGACAAGTTATCTTGCCACACACGGACAAGTCTTCCCAAGCCACACACGGCCTAGGGCATCCCAAACCTCGCAAGGATAAGGGTTTCCTGCTTCGCAAAGACAGGGTTCCGGCCTCGCAAGGACAGATATCCAGCACTCACATGCTGGGGTTTGCCACGCATACAACTCCCATACCAGTAAGAACCTCTACTGTCCCTAGGAGCATCAGCGCTGACCCCGAATGGCCACCGAAAAAGGATCCTGACACACAAACATTTACAAGCAAACACAGGCAAGTACAAAGCATAATACCACAACAGGGTATCCTCAATCATGTCAGAACACAATCAGCATATTTAATTCATATAACATATGCAACCCAGACACTCAATACCTAACTCAAGGATTCGTTATAGCCTATGAGATATGTATCTCATTCCAAATTTCATACCCTCACCCTATAATCTAATCGCATGCAATACAATAAGGGAAGGTAACAAAGAATCAAGAAAATAACAGAGGTCTCTGGAGAAATCGATGAGGCGAAGATCCTACCTCTCTTGTCTCTGAACAAGAAACTACTCCTTTGACTTTATTAGGTAGTTTCGAACAATCTATATTATCACCAGGCAAAGATGAAAACAAACTAAGCATGCATATTCAATAATCAATTGAATACCCTCTTTCGTTACCAATTCCACTCACCAAACCAATCAGAAACAAGTGATCAGATGCTGCAGGTGCCTCCCCCTTGAATGTGTGATGTGATAGCCAAGAACTTAACAAGATTCAACTTGAATTACCATTCTAATGAACTATGCAAATTTCGTCGCTCAAAGTAGGACATAGGACAATTTCGACTTTAAGCATGGAGAAGTTTAAAAGAAAGAAATTCATGACCATACATCATGTATAGATGTTAAGAAATCATCAGAAAACATGAAACAACAACAAAAATCAACCGAAGACAAAAACTATAGAAATATAAAAAAAAGACCTAATTCTAACGCTGATTTTTGACTTAATCTTAGAAAAAAAATATTTATGTAAAAATAAAAAAAATATATATGGTTGAAACGAGGATGGAAAGAGCTTTCCAACAAGCTATTATTTGTAGGGATCCACCTGTGTTGTCCAAGGCTTACTGCACAAAGGGTAGATGGTTAACACACAAACTAATCAGTAAGCCTATTCATCTTACCTCGCAAGGCCAAGTCATCTTGCCACACACGGACAAGTCTTCCCAAGCCACACATAGACTAGGGCATCCCAAACCTCGCAAGGATAAGGGTTTCCTGCCTCGCAAGGACAGGGTTCCGGCCTCCCAAGGACAGATATCCAGCACGCGCATACTGGGGTTTTCCACCCATACAACTCCCATACCAATAAGAACCTCTCCTCTCCCTAGGAGCATCAGCGCTGACCCCGAATGGCCACCGGAAAAGGATCCTGACACACACACACGTACAAGCACACACAGGCAAGTACAAAGCTTAATACCACAACAGGGTATCCTCAATCATGTCAGAACACAATCATCATATTCAATTCATATAACATATGCAACCCAGGCACTCAATACCTAACTCAGGGATTTGTTATAACCTATGAGATCTGTTTCTCATTCCAAATTTCATACCCTCACCCTATAATCCAATCACATGCAATACAACAAAGGCAGGTAACAAAAAATCAAGAAAATAACAGAGGTCTCTGGAGAAAGCAATGAGGCGTAGATCCTATCTCTCTTGTCTCTGAACAAGAAACTACTCCTTTAACTTTATTAGGTAGTTTCAAACAACCTATATTATCACCAGGCAAAGACGAAAATAAATTAAGCATGCATATTCAATAATCAATTGAATACCCTATTTCCTTACCAATTCCACTCACCAAACCAATCAGAAACCAGTGATCAGATGCTGAAGGTGCCTCCCCCTTGGATGTGTGATGTGATAGCCAAGAACTTAACAAAATTCAACCTGAATTACCATGCCAATCAACTATGCAAATTTCCTCACTCAAAGTAGAGCATAGGATAATTTCGACTTTAAGCATAGAGAAGCTTAAAAAAAAGAAATTCATGATCATAGATCATTTATTGATGCTAAGAAATCATCAGAACACGTGAAATGACAACAGAAATCAACCGAACACAAAAACTGTAGAAATGTAAAAAAAAGACCTATTCTAACGCTAATTTTTGACTTAATCTTATAAAAAAAAATATCTATATAAAAATAAAAAACTATATATGGTTGGAAAAACAATGGAAAGAGCTTTCCAACAAGATATTATTTGTAGGGATCCAACAAATGATAAGAGAGTTGTGTTATTCTGAAATTCCAACAAGAAGATTTGGCAAAAACCTAATTCTGCCATCGATTTTCAACTTATCTTTAGAGAAAGAAATACTAATTTCCTGAAAAAAATAAAAACATGGTTGGAAAGAGGATGAAGAGATATTTCCAACAAGCTATTATTTGGTGGGATCCAATGAACGATAAGAGAGTTATGCTGGTTTAAAGTTTTAACAAATTTTGGCTGTTGTAGGGAGGTGTAGGGTTTTAGGCTTATATGAATTTTGTATGTTTTCTATGAATGATTTTTTTGAGGTCGGCTTCCTATTTATAATGAATGAGTATAGAATTATGATTACTACTTACTAGATAATTACCATATAGAATTATTAATTATCTTTCTCTATTCTTAGGGATTTTAATCTTTATGGCAATTATCTATCTATAAGGACTTAGATTAAAGGGAATTTATACCAGAATTAACAACCATACCACTCTTACCAATTTTGGTTATCACACATCCTTTTCTTAAGGGGAAAAATCGTCTTTTCACCTGGACTGGCTTCTAGACTTCTAGGACTCAAATTTTGGGGGCAGGTTTGCTGGTTCAACACACTCGCACGTAACCTGTCTTCCAATGTCTGAATCATCTTTTCTGATTGGCTATCGATCTGGGGATGGAATACTGTACTGAAATTTAATCTCTAACCCAGCGCATTCTGGAATTTCTCTATAGATCGTGAGGTGAAACAGGGGTCACCATCGAAACTGGCACTCCATGTGATTGAACAATCTCGTCCAAATAACAAACAACTAATTTCTCAAGTGTATCCATCACACATATAAGAAAGAAGTGTGCAGATTTTGCCAATCGATCCACAATCACCAAATGATATCGTATCCTCGCTGCGATTTAGGCAAGCTAGTCACAAAATCCATTATGACATGCTCCCACTTCCATTCTGGAATCGGGAGTGACTGAAGTAGACTAGCAATTCGTTGATCAAAATCTTTACTTGTTGACATACGAGGCATCGGGCAACAAACTCAGCAATGTGGCATTTCATGTTTGGCCACCAATACTGCTCCTTTAAATCTCGGTACATCTTTGGGCTTCCAGGATGGATAACGAACTTCGAACTATGTGCCTCCGATAGAATAAGGTTACAAATATCAACATCTTGTGGAATACATACCCGGTTTCGGAAGACAAGCACTTCGTCATCTCGTATTCTGAAATCACGAACTATGGCATCAACACCATTGTTCATCTCCATGGAGTGCCAATTTCTATTGTTTCAGATTGTGAACCCCGTTTTACTTCACGATTTTGGGAAAAATTTCAGAATGCACTGGGTTCGAGACTGAATTTCAATATAATTTTTCATCCATAAGCCGATTGTCAATCTGAAAGAACGATTCAGACACTATTGTAGCCAGATACCTAGTCCTTATGTGGCTAAATGCCTTGTTCTGTGTGCTGGCAGGATGCTCTTACCCTTGTGTGGTTTGGATGCACTTATCCTTGTGTAGTTTGGATGCTCTTGTTCTTGAGTGGCTCAGATGCCTTGTCCTTGTGTGGCAAGATGAATAGGCTTGCTGATTAGATTGTGTGCTAACCATTTACCCTTTGTGCAGCTAAGCCTTGTACAACATAGGTGGAAGGGGAAGCCCTTTTAGTTGATGATATCAAATGATGAACTACCTGCTTGTGTACTTTTATTTTCAGAAATGTTTGTAGTCAACCCTCAGCCTATGATTGTCGGCCTTATCCCTATTATAAATTTTTGATGATTGTTTGATACCCTTTTAGTTGTACAAGCGAATCTGATGTTGTTTGGGAGATGTTTGTTTAGATTTCTGTAGATCTTTTGATGTTGTGACTCTCCTGAGATTTTTGTAATCTCACCCTGTTATTTTCACCATATTTTAGGTTTAGGTTCATCATCTTTTTGTGTTATTGGTGTGCGAGAACAAAGCTGCACAGCGGGACGATATTGCATCACATTCGCATATCTCCTTCCTCGCTGATTGCTTGTGCATACATAATTAAACATGAAGTTTGATTGGACTGCTTTTTGGTTTATTGAATCTCTCTTATTCTTGTTCATTTTCAAAATTTATTAAAGACCTATTTTCTGGATTTTGAGATCCCTATGGGACTTGTGTATTGTCGTTCTTTTGGTTAATTATGAAGACTTTCACTGATTTTTTTATTCACTCCATTTGTCACTTGAATGTTTGTCCATGTTAATCATACTCCAACCTTTAAAGAGCATAAGAAAAGAATTTAATAAAATCGAAACTAGTGTGAATAAGTCTTATAAAATTCGGATAGGTCCTAGATTGGGCTTGTCTAGGTTTCACAGTGGTAATGGTCTTATTAGGTTGGGTTTGGGTCCTTACACCTGGAGGACCACCTAGCAGATCCATAAATAAGACGCAGCCCAGGCCTATGAGATTGTTCACACTCACTGGTGCTAAGGCAAGCCCAAACATGCTGACAGGTACCATCTCAGCTTTTTCTCAAAATACTAAAGTGTTATTAGATCCCGCAGCGACATTTGCGAGTCCAAGGATAACACTTAGCTTAGATCTCCCTTTGTCTCCTCTATCTCCTCCTATTGTGGTTTTGACCCCCTTGGGTGAGCAATTGACATGTGATCTTGTCTACATTGGCTATGCTTGAAGTGGATCTGATTCCATTGGACATTCGAAAGCTGGATGTGATCTTGGGCATCGATTATTTGGTAAAATATCAAGCACGAATGGAGTGTTTTACCAAGAATGTATGGTTCAGCCTTCTAGATGGTACTGAATTCTGTTTTGAAGGTGATAGGTGAGTTGTTCCAACTTACATCATGTCCTGGCTTGATGCAAAATGATTGATCAGTAAAGGATGTACTGCATACCTCGTTCATGTGTATGAACTTTCCAAAAAATCTTCAGATCTGAATTCTGTCCCCGTAGTATATAAATTTTCGGACGTGTTTCTTGAAGATGTACGCGGTTTGCCACCGGCAAGAGAAATTAAATTCATCATTGATTTAGTGCCGAGTATGAGTATGATTTCCATTCCACCTTATCGTATGGCTCTTGTAGAAATGAAGGAATTGAAGACGTAATTGGAAGACTTGCTGGAACGTGGTTTCATCCAACCCATTGTATCACCTTGGGGGGCATCTATCTTGTTTGTCAAAAAGAAATACGGTTCGCTGCGATTGTGTATCTACTATCGGGAATTGAATCGTGTGACTGTGAATAACAAGTATCCCTTGCCTCGAACTAATGACTGATTGGAGCAGCTCCAAGGTGTAGCTCAGTTTTCCAAAATTTATCTCAAATCAAGATACCATCAATTACGTGTTCGTGAAGCTGATATTCTGAAGACTACATTCAGATCTCGATATAGGCATTATGAATTTCTTATTTTGCTATTCAGTTTGATTAATGCTCCAACTGTGTTTATAGATTTGATGAATAGAGTGTTCCGAGAATTCCTACACAGATTTGTGATTGTCTTCATTGATATTATTCTGATTTATTCAAAATAGGAAGACCAGTATACCGAGTTTCTGCAGATTATGCTGAAAATCCTGACAGATCGGTAGCTATGTGAAGTACCTCCTTATCCAAAAAGAGCTGAATATGAGACAACGAAACTTAAAATTAGTAATTAGTGTGACTTGAGCGTTGTGGGATTCGAATAGGACTTTGCAAGGGCTTACTTGGGTTTTACGGGGGTAAGGGTCCTTATAGGTTCGGTTTGGGTCTTTACACAGACTATTGCATCAACACCATTCGATAATTGCTGATGAATCAGAACCAATCTTAGGTCTTTAGAGACTGCTGATTTCGGATCTCTTCGAACAAACTAGGTTTGACTTCAATTTGGGCCAACAATGAACCAGAAAAATCACTGCCAAGGTGCACACGTGCAAATTTCAAACTCAGCAACATAGGCATGTAGTGTGCACTTACATAGGCCAAAATAGAGAAAGAAGAAGAAGAATGGCTCTTTTAGCATATGGCATCAGCAACAACATTTTATTTTCCTGGATCGTATTGAATGATCAAATCATAGTTTTTAATCAGCTCCATTCATCTTTATTGTCTCATATTCAACTTTTTTTGGGTAAGGAGGTACTTCAAACTCTTGTGCTCAATGAAGATTCTATAAATTTCTCTTTACAAGTAATGGCGCCATATCTTCAATACAAATACCATGGCTGAAATCTCTAAATCATCCATAGGATATTTGCTCTCATGCAGATGCAATTTTCGGGAAGTATAGGCAATGACTTTCCCATCTTGTATCAACACACATCCAAGACCAGATTTTGACACATTGCTATAAACCACATTTTTTTTCGATGACTTGCAAAGTAAGGATAGGTGTGATCATCGATCTGGTCTTCAATTCTTCAAAAATTTTCTGACATTTCTCAATCAACACAAACGACTCTCCTTTGTGTGTCAATTTCATCAAAGGTCCAGCAAGCGAAGAGAAATTTTTCACAAAGCAACGGTAGTATCTATATAAGCCAAGAAAACTACGAACTTCAAATACGGTCCGTGAGGGTTCCCAAGCAACAACTGCTTAAATCTTTTTTGGATCAACAAGAACACCACAGGCAGAAACAACGTAGCCAAGGAAACCAACCTCACGTAACCAGAATTTACATTTGGAGTACTTTACATACAACTGTCGATCTCTTATGATTTTCAGCACCATCCGCAAATGCTCAGTATGCTATTCATCCCATTTTGAATAAATCAGAATGTCGTCGATGAAGACAATCACAAATCTGTCCAAGAACTCTCGAAACACTCTATTCATCAAATCCATAAACACATCTAAAGCATTGGCCAAACCAAACGGCATAACCAGAAATTCATAATGCCCATATCGCAATTTGAATGTAGTCTTTGGATTATCAGCTTCATAAACATGTAACTAATGGTATCCCGATCTGTGATCAATTTTGGAAACACAGCTGCACCTTGGAGCTGGTCAAATAGGTTATCAATTCGAGGCAAGGAATACATGTTCTTCACAGTCACACAATTCAACTGTCGATAGTCGATACACAATGCAGCAAAAGATGCTTACCCCACAAATCCCAAATCCCAAATCCAATGGTAATTCCAAAAAGTGTATTCTGCAGTATGTCACAATGAACCATCTTTCATTTTTACAAACAAAACAAGTGCTCCTCAAGTGATACACTGGGTTGGAGGAAACCACGTTCCAGCCAGTCTTCCAATTGCTTCTTCAGTTCCTTCATTTCCTCATGAGCCATGTGATAAGGTGGAATGGAAATTGGACTTGTACCCAGCACTAACTCAATGCCGAATTCAACTTTTGTTGCAGGTGGAAAACTAGCTATATCTTCATAAAACACGTCCGGAAATTCCCGAACTACAGGGACAGAATTCAGATCTGAAGATTGTTTGGAAATGTCATGCACAAGCTCGAGATATGGAGTACATCCTTTGCTGATCAATCACTTTGCATCAAACCAGAAAATCATGCAAGTTAGAACAACTCGCCTATCACCTGCAAAACAGAATTCAGAACCATTTGGAAAGCTGAACCATACACGCTTGGTAAAACACTTCATTCAGGTTTGATGCTTTGCCAAACAATCCATTCCTAAGATCATTGTGAGGCCTCAGATTTTATGTCCTAAAAATCCAGAGGCCAGTGCAAGTGAAATGACCATTTTTCTCCTGATTTTGGTGTTGAAGGTTTGGTGTTCATTTTAGATTTCATTTCCCTTTGATTCATTTCCTTATTAGTTCAATCTTATCTTAGATGGTAATTTCCTAAAATTAAGAAGAAAAATCTAAGAATTAATTCTAATGATTATCTTCTCATACCTCGTCTTTAAAGTACAAAAATTAATCCTATTACACCCTAAAAAAGGACTAGTTGGCCACACTTGTCCACACATGCCAAAAACACACAAAATTATGAAGTTATCAAACCCTGCATACTACCCTTTTAATGCCGAAATTCCATAGCTTTCACCATAGCCGAATTCTTTCATCTTTTATCAAATTTCTACAAGTAATAGCGTATTGGAAAGCTCTTTTAATCCTCTTCTGACGACCCCAATTCCTAACTCTTATTATTTGCTCTGATTAAGGTCATCACCGCCGTGAATCCCAAATAAGCCCAAAAGACATCTAGGACCTATCTGAATCTCACCAGGCTTACCATTAACTTTCGACTTTTGGCATGTTTATTCTAATATTTAACAACATTTGCAGCATGATATTGGTCAGATATTTTGGTAACCTACGGAGTGAATAAAACATCAGCGGAAGTCTTTAGATTAAATCATTGGGTTTATAACACACAAGTCCCATAGGGATCCAATTAACCAGCAAGAAATCTTTCAACATATTTCGGAATTAGCAAACAAAGGAGGGATCTTAAAATAAACCAGAAAGTAGCCCAATCATTCATGTTATATGCACAAGTAAACAAGTAAACAAGTATGCAAATGTAATGCAATATCGCCCCACCATGCAGCCTTGATCGAAAAAACTGGTACCACGGACAGTGGATGTACCTAAGCCTGAAAAATGGTAAAAACAACGGCATGAGATTACAAGAATCTCAGTAGGATCAAAGCATCATAAGATCTGCAGAAACCCCAAACAAAAATCTCCCAGTTCACATTAGATCATTCCTACAGTACTAAAGGGGATCACAAAATTCAAGAACCAATCAAAAAGGGTTAGACCTGAATCTAGGGTTGAGGGAGGACTACAATCACTTCTGAAAAATCCGAAGTACATAGGCAGGTAGAACTCATCAGATTGCTCTCGGAAATGAAGAAGAAAGGCCAACCCCTTCCACCTGTGTTGTCCAAGATTTATTGCACGCAGGGTAAACGGTTAACACATAAGTTAATCAGTAAGCCTATTCATCTTGCCACACAAGGAAAAGTCGTCTTGCCACACAAGGACAAGTCTTCCCAAGCCATATATGGACTAGAGCATCCCAAACCACACAAGGATAAGGGCTTCCTGCCACACAAGGACAGGGTTTTGGTCACACAAAGACCAGACAATCAGCGCACGCATGCTGGGGTTTGCCACCCATACAACTCCCTTACCAGTAAGAACCTCTCCTCTCCCTAGGAGCATCAGTGCTTACCTCAAATGGCCACCGGAAAAGGATCTTGACACACAAACATGTACAAGCACACACAGGCAAGTACAAAGCATAATACCACAACAGGGTATTATGAATCATGTCAGAACACAATCAACATATTCAATTCACATAACATATGCAACTCAGGCATCCAATACCTAACTCAGGGGTTCGATATAGCCTATGAGATCCATATCTCAGTCCGAAATTCATACTCTCACCCTATAATCAAATCGCATGCAATACAACAAGGGCAGGTATAAAAAACATCAAGAAAATAACAGGGGTCTCTCCAGAAACCGATGAGGCGTAAATCCTACCTCTCTTGTCTCTGAATGAGAAGCTACTCCTTTGCCTTTATTAAGTAATTCCGAACCACCTATATTATCACCAAGCAAAGACAAAAACAAACTAAGCATGCATATTGAATAATCAATTGAATACCCTATTTTCTTACCAATTCCACTCACCAAACCTATTAGAAACCAGTGATCAGATGCTGCAAGTGCCTTCACATTGTATGTGTGATGTGATAGCTAGGAACTTAAAAAGATTCAACCTGAATTACCATTCCAATTTAACTATGCAAATTTGATCGATAAGAATAGGGCATAAGAACATTTTCGACTTCAAGTATAGAGAAGTTTAAATGAAGGAAATTCATGATCATATATCATGAATAGATGCTAAGAAATCATAAGAACATGCGAAACGACAACAGACATCAACCGAAGACAAAAACTATAGAAATTTAAAAACCTAATTCCGTTGCCAATTTTTGACTTAACCTTAGACAAGGAAATATTAACGTCCAAAATACAAAACATATGATGTTGGAAAGAGAATGAAAAGAACTTTCAAACAAGCTATTATTTGTAGAAATACAACAAACGATGAAGATTTTGGCAGTTCCGCCAAAAACCTAATTCTGCCGCCAATTTTCAACTTATCTTTTGACAAAGGAATACGAATGTCCAAACAAAAAAAAATGTTTGGAAAGAGGATGAAGAGTTATGCTATTATTTTCAGGAATGCGACAAATGATGAAAGGGTTATGCTACATTGAAGTTCAAGAAGATTTGGTAGTGCTTCCGAATTTCAACTTATCTTTAGAGAAATAAACACTAACCTACCGACAAAAATCTAATGATGGATAGAAAGAGGATGAAGAGAGCTTTCCAACAAGCTATTAGTTGCAAGAATCCGACCGATGATGAGAGAGTTATGCTTGTTTGAAATCCCAGCGGATTTCGACAGAAGTAGAGCTTTCCAACAAGCTATTAGTTGCAAGAATCCGACCGATGATGAGAGAGTTATGCTTGTTTGAAATCCCAGCGGATTTCGACAGAAGTAGAGCGGTGTAAGGTTTTTAGGGTTGATGAAATTTGTGTACTTTGGTGTAAGATTTTTATGTGGTTGGCTTCTTATTTATAAAGGATGGTTATGGGATTATAATTCCTACTTTAAAGGCTTTATTAAAATAAAAAAAATTATCAGATTTAAATTATGTAATTATCTTTCTCTATTTTTAGGGATTTTAATTTCTAAGGCAATTATCTATCTATAAGGACTTAGATTAAAGGGAATTAAAACTAGAATTAACTACCATACAACTCTTACCAATTTCGGCCATCACATATCTTTTTTTGTAGGGACAAAATCGTCTTTTCACCTGCACTGACTTCTGGACTTCTAGGACTCAAAATTCGTGGTTTCACATCCTCCCCTCCTTATAGGAATTTCGTCCTCGAAATTTTAACATAAGTACCTAAGCAAATAGGTAACGAAATTTTACACACATAGATTCCTCAGTCTGCCAAGACTGTTCCTCAATTTGGTCATTACGCCAAACAACTTGTACTATAGGCACACTTCAACTGCGAAGCTGTCGAACTGACCGATCTAGTATGGCAACTGGCTGTACGGAATAGGATAGGCCTTCAGCAACTTCAACTGACGGTTCTTTAAGCATATGAGCAGGATCTCACATATATTTTTTAGCATTGAAATGTGAAATACGTTATGAGTTCTTTCCATATTTGGAGGTAGGGAAAGTCCGTATGCAACAGGGCCGATTCTTTCGACAATGTCATACGGACCAATGTAGCGAGGTGCTATCTTACCTCGCTGCTGAAAACGAAGGACTCCTTTCCATGGGGTGACCTTCAAAAATACTTTGTCACCTACTGCAAATTCCAGCTCTCTTCGTCGATTGTCGGGGAAATTTTTCTACCGATCCTGGGCTGTTTTTAGCCTTTATCGGATCAAGCTTAATTGTTCTGTTGCTTGGTCAATCAATTCCGGATGTCTCTCGCCTACTTCATTCCAGCAAATGGGAGTTATGCAACATCTCCCATATAGTGCTTCATAGGTTGCCATACCGATGCTTGCATGAAAACTATTGTTGTAAGCAAATTCTGTCAATGACAGGCATCGATCCCAACCGGTTTGCTGATCTAACACACTCGCTCGTAGCATGTCTTTGAGTGTCTGAATTGTCCTTTCTGATTGACCATCGGTCTTGGGAATGCTGTACTGAAATTCAATCTTGAACCCAGCACATTCTGGAATTTCTCCCAAAATCCTGAGGTGAAACGAGGGTCACGATCTGAAACAATAGAAACTGGTACTCCATGCAATCGAACAATCTCATCCAAGTAATGAACTGCCAATTTTTCTGGTGTATCTGTCACACGTATAGGAAAAAAGTGCAGATTTCATCAGTCGATCCACGATCACCCAAATGACATTGTATCCTCACTGCGATCTAGGCAAACCGGTCACAAAATCCATTGTGACATGCTTCCATTCTGGAATGGAAGTGACTGAAGTAGTCCTGCAGTCGTTGACGTTCGATCTTTACTTGTTGACATACGAGGCATCGGGCAACGAACTCAATAATGTGGTGTTTCATGTTTGGCCACCAATACTGCTCTTTCAAATCTCAGTACATCTTAGTGCTTCTAGGATGGATAGCGAACTTCGAACTATGCACCTCCGATAGAATAATGTTACGAATATCAATATCTTGTGGAACACATACCCGGTTTCTGAAGACAAGCACTTTGTCATCTCGTATTCTGACAGCACGAACTATGGCATCAACACTATCAGAAAGTTGCTTCTGATTCGGATCCTCTAATTGCTGATTCCGGATTTCCTCAATCAAGGTAGGTATGACTTCAATTCGTGCCAACAATGAACTATAATAATCAATGCCAAGATGCACACGATTAGTCCTCAAATCTAGCAACATAGGAATGTAATGGGCACGCATATAGGCCAAAACTGATGGGGAAGGAGGATGAAACTTTTGGCTTAAGGCATCAGCAACAACATTTTCCTTTCCATGATGAGATTCGATGATCAAATCATAGTCTTTGATTAGCTCCACAAATCTTCATTGTCTCATATTCAATTTTTTTTGCGTGAGTAGGTACTTTAAGCTTTTGTGATCCGTGACGATTTGGCATGTCTCGTCGTATAAGTAATGTTGTCATATTTTCAACGCAAACACCACGGCTGAAAGCTCCAAATCATGTGTAGGATAGTTGCTTTCATGCGGTCGTAACTGTCGGGAAGCATATGCAACGGCTTTCCCATTTTGCATCCATACGCATTCAAGTCTGGATTTCGACGCATCGCTATAAACCACATACTCCTTTCCGCAAATAGGTAAAGTAAGGATAGGTGTGGAAACTAACCGGTTTTTCAGTTTCTCAAAACTTCGTTGGCATTTCTCATTCCACATGAACGGCTCACCCTTATGTGTCAGTTTTGTCAATGGTCCGGCAGCCGATGAAAAATTTTTCACAAACTGACGGTAATAACCTGCTAAATAAAGGAAACTACGAACTTTGAACACACCTCGCGGAGGTTCCCAAACAATCACGGCTTCAATCTTGTTTGGAACAACTAACACACCTTAGGCGGAAACAATATGGCCAAGAAAACCAACTTTGAGTAACCAGAATTCATATTTGGAGTACTTTGCGAATAACTGTCGATCCTTCAAGATTTTAAGCACAATCCGTAAGTGCATAGCATGTGAATAAATCGTCGATGCGTGGCAAAGGGTATTTGTTCTTAACGGTTACATGATTCAGATACCGATAATCGATGCACAATTACAGCGAACCGTCTTTCTTTTTCACGAACAGAACAGGTGCTCCCCAAGGTGACAAAATAGGTCGGATAAAACCACGATCCAACAAATCTTCCAATTGCGTTTTTAGTTCCTTCATTTCTGCCGGAGCCATACGATACATAAGAATGGAAATTGGATTTGTACCAGGCACTAGCTCAATACCGAATCCCACTGCCCTTGCTGGTAGTAGATCGGCTATGTCTTCTGGAAATTCGAGAACCACTGGAACAGAATCCAGGTCCGAGGATTCTTTAGAAATATCATGTACATGCGCGAGGTACGCTATACATCCTTTGTTGGTTAATCGCTTCGCCTTAAACCAGGAAATCATGCAAGTTGGAACAACTCACCTATCACCTTCAAAACAGTATTCGGCATCATCAAGAAAAGTGAACCACACATGTTTGGTGAAACACTCCATATGGGCTTGATATTTCGCCAGACAGTCCATGCCTAAGATCTCATCCAGCTCTTCGATGTCTAATGGAATCAGATCCACTTCCAATACATTTGATCCCATACATACAGCACAGTCGATGTAGACTAGATCGCATATCAGTTGCTCTCCCTGCTCAATATGTGCATCATGTTCATTCTTCCCTGTGGGTTGCTTTTCAGCCTGAACCCCATACCTGCCCCCTGGTGGAGAGGCGTGCACCAAACGATATGCATATGCTGGAAAACAATATACAAATTTTTGGAAATCACATGCACACATGCAAAGGTATTCTCGGCCATTACATCAACACTCATATATACTCTCGGAAATCATCATCAAACATCAAGCAAGCATAGATTCACACAACATCCATATTCGGCAATACACACCAACAATCACATACATATACATTCAGCAATACAGGAGTCAAATAGGGACACTCGGCAGCATGCATAAATCAACACACACATTCTTAGCAATGATAAGAAACATAACAAACACTCACCGAAACATATCATGGCATACTAGGCATAAGAACATACACGAACAAACATCACATCACATTATCATTCTAATCATTTAAATCTTATATTCCCTAAACCATGCTTCGCTACCAAACCTGTGACGACCCCAATTCCTAACTATTACTATTTTCCCAATTAAGGTCATCACCGCCTTGAAACCCAAATAAGCCCAAATGACACCTAGGACCTATCTGAATCTCACCAGGCTTACCATTAAGTTCCGACTTTTAGCATGTTTATTTTAATGTTTAACAATAATTAGAGCATGATATGGGACAAATATTCTGGTAACATACGAAGTGAATAAAACATCAGCGGAAGTCTTTAGATTAAATCATTGGGTTCATAACACAGAATTCCTATAAGGATCCAAATAACCAGCAAGAAATCCTCCAACATATTTCGGAAATAGCAAGCAAAGGAAGGTTCTTAAAATAAACCAGAAAGTAGCTCAATCATTCATGTTATATGTGCAAGTAAACAAGGAACAAGTATGCAAATGTGATTCGATATCGCCCCGCCATGCAGCCTTGATCTCACACACTGGTACCAAGGACAGTGGATGTACCTAAACCTGAAAAATAGTAAAACAATGGTATAAGATTACAAGAATCTCAGTAGGGTCATAGCATCATAAGATCTGCATAAACCCTAAACACAAATCTCCCAATTCACATTAGATTATTCCTAAAGAACTAAAGGGGATCATGCAATTCAAGAACCAATCAAAAAAGGTTAGAGCCGAATCTATGGTTGATGGAGGACTACAATCACTTCCGAAAAATCTGAAGTACACAGGCAGGTAGAACTCATCAGATTGCTCTTGGAAATGAAGAAGAAAGGCCATCCCCTTCCACCTGTGTTGTCCAAGATTTATTGCACGAACGGTAAACGGTTAATACCCAAGCTAATCAGTAAGCCTATTCATCTTGCCACACAAGGAAAAGTCGTCTTGCCATATAAGGACAAGTATTCCTGCCACACAAGGACCAGACATCCAGCGCGCGCATGTTGAGATTTGTCACCCATACAACTCCCATACCAGTAAGAACCTCTCCTCTCCCTAGGAGCATTAGCGCTTATCCTGATTGGCCACAAGAAAAAGGTTATGACACACAAACACGTACAAAGCATAATACCACAACAGGGTATCCTCAACCATGTCAGAACACAATCAACATATTCAATTCACATAACATATGCAACTCAGGCATTCAATACCTAACTTAGGGGTTCAATATAGCCTATGAGATCCATATCTGAATCCGAAATTCATACTCTCACCCTATAATCAAATCGCATGCAATACAACTAGGGCAGGTATAAAAAACATCAAAAAAATCACAGAGGTCTCTGGAGTGACCAATAGGTTTGTCTTTATTAAGTAATTCCGAATCACCTATATTATCACCAGGCAAAGACGAAAACAAATTAAGCATGCATATTGAATAATCAATCGAATACCCTATTTCCTTACCAATTCCACTCACCAAACCTATCAGAAACCAGTGATCAGATGCTGCAGGAGCCTCCCCCTTGGATGTGTGATGTGATATAGCCAGGAACATAACAAGATTCAACATGAATTACCATTCCAATTTAACTATACAAATTTCGGCGCTAAGAGTAGGGGCATAGGACAATTTCGACTTCAAGCATAGAGAATCTTAAAAAATGGAAATTCATGATCATATATCATGAATAAATGCTAAATAATCATAAGAACAAGTGAAACAACAACAGAAATCAACCGAAGACAAAAACTGTAGAAATCTAAAAACCTAATTCCGTCGCTGATTTTCGACTTAACCTTTGACAAGGAAATATTAACGTCCAAACAACAAAAAACATATGGATGGAAAGAGGATGAAAAGAGATTTCCAAAAACATATTATTTGTATAAATACAACAAATGATGAAAGAGTTATACTATTTTGAAGTTCAAAAAGATTTTGGCAGTTTTTCCAAAAACAAATTCCGCCGCCAATTTTCAACTTATCTTTCAACAAATAAATACGAATGTAAAAACAACAAAAAAACTATGGTTGGAAAGAGGATGAAGAGAGAATTCCAAAAAATATTATTTTTAGGAATCTGACAAACAATGAAAGAGTTATGCTACATTGAAGTTCAAGAAGTTTTGGCAGTGCCGCCGAATTTCAACTTATCTTTAGAGAAAGAAATACTAACCTCCCGAAAAAAATCCGAGAATTATTGGAAAGAGGATGAAGAGAGATTTCCAACAAGCTATTACTCGCAAGAATCCGACCAATGATGAGAGAATTAGGCTCATATGAAATCGCATCAGATTTCGACAGAAGTAGGGCGGTATAAGGTTTTTAGGGTTTAAGAAATTTGTGTACTTTGGTGTAAGATTTTTATGTGGCTTGCTTCCTATTTATATAGGATGGTTATGGGATTATAATTCCTACTTTAAAGGCTTTATTAAAATAAGAAAAATATCAAATTTAAATTCTGCAATTATCTTCCCCTATTTTTAGGGATTTTAATTTCTAAGGTAATTATCTATCTATAAGGACTTAGATTAAAGGGAATTAAAATCAGAATTAACTACCATATAACTCTTACCAATTTCGGCCATCACACATCCTTTCCTTCAGGGGCAAAATTAACTTTTCACCTGTACTGGCTTCTGGACTTCTATGACTCAAAATTCGGGGTCTCACAACTTTGCGAACAATCGCCAATCCCTTAAAACATTCAGCACAATCTGCAAATGCTCAACTTGCTCCTCTTCTAATTTTGAATAAATCATAATGTTTTTGATGAAGACTATCACAAACCTATCACAACATCAGGGCTAGCCTCGTCATCAGTCAGGGTGAATAGGATTGTTGGTATTTGTTGCGCCTCACTTGTGGATCCATTGGGTGGTCTTCCCGATACGCGTGCTGGTGGTTTGGTGGGATTGGCATACCTACCTCGTCCTCCATTTGGTGTACCTATGATATGCCTTGGTTTCGGTCATTCCCTCTGAATGTACCCCATATTGCCACAATTGTAACATCGATGTTGCTGAGAATTCCATGTAGATCCATTGGAATTCAGACCAGAAATATTCTTCTTGTTGTTACCTCCATTGCCATTATTTTTTGGAGGATAGGACCTTAAAGGATAGAGTCTTGTATGCCGATTGAACTTCAAATCTTGCCTGAAAGATCTACCACCACTTGCTGCAGACAGCTTCTTGCTTTGCACAATCTTTTCAGCGTCAGTCGCAGCGACGATTAATTCTTGCAAATTCTGCACAGGTGTTGTACCAATGATGGTTTTGAGTTCGGTACTCAGCCCATCCTGAAATCATCTCGCAAGCTGGTATGGTGAATAATCCTCTTCTGGTGCAAATAGGGACAACTTTCTTAATGCCTTCTCGTATTCCAGCACCGAACGGGTGCCCTGTTCAAGTTTATAGAAAGCTTGTCGCTGCTCATTTTTATGGAATCTCATATAGAACCTTTCATCGAACTCATACAGAAATTCTTCCCAAGTAGGCAAACGATCTACGAATTGCAAGCTCATGGCTGTCCACCATGCAAGGGCTTCTCCTTCAAGTAGGAAACTAGTGATGACAACCTTGTCATCATCAAAGATAAGTAAGAATAGAGACACTCGACACAAGGTATCTATCCATTTACGAGCTATTACAGCTCCGACTGAACCACTGAAATCTTTACATCCTAGTTGACGAGCTTCCTTCAACAGGGGAAAAATAGTTTTTTCACCTGTACAGGCTTCTAGACTTCTATGACTCAAAATTCGAGGTCTCACACGTTCAAAGAAACTGTCCGAAACCAAGACGTATCACAAGGGCACTGAATGTAGGCCGAGGTGGGTATGTCAATCCCACCATACCACCAGCACACGCCCCAGGAGGACCACCCAACATATCCACAAATGAGGCACACCCCAGACCAACGAGGCTATTCACCCTAACTGATGCCGAGGCTAGCCTTGATGTTGTGACTGGTACTATTTAAGTCTTTTCTGAAAATGGTAGTGCTATTAGATCCCAGAGAAAATAGGTTATTTGTAAATCCAAGGATAGCACTTAGTACAGATCGACCTCTATCTCTCTTGTCTCCTCCTATTGCAGTTCTGACCCCTTTGGAAGAACAACTGGCTTATGATATAGTCTATATTGGTTGTGCTGTACGTATGGGTCCAAATGTACTTGAAGTAGATATGATTCCATTGGACATCCAAGAGCTAGATGTGATCTTAGGCATGGATTGTTTCGTGAAATATAAAGTTCGAATGGAGTGTTTCACCAAGCGTGTGTGGTTCACCTTTCCTGATGGTGCTAAGTACTGCTTTGAAGGTGATAGACTAGTTGTTCCAACTTGTATGATTTGATAGCTCGATGCAAAGCAATTGATTAGCAAAGAATGTACACTGTACCTTGTGCATGTACATGATGTGTCTGGGGAATCCTCGGATCTGGATTCTGTTCCGGTGGTTTGCGAATTTCTGGGTGTATTTCTAGAAGATAGTTGGTTTGCCACCAGCAAGAGTAGTGGAATTCGGCATTAAGCTAGTGCTAGGTACAAATCCGATTTCCATTCCTTTATATCATGTGGCTACTGCAGAAATGAAGGAACCAAAAATGCAATTAGAAGATTTGGTGGATCGTGGTTTCATCTGACCCAGTGTGTCACCTTGAGGAGCACCTATCATGTTCGTGAAGGAAAAAATCGTTTGCAGCCGTGTTCTCCAAGATCGATCTCAGATCGAGATACCATCAATTGCGTGTTCGTGAAACTGATATTTTGAAGACCGAGTTCAGATCGTGATATGGGTACTACGAATTTCTGGTTATGCAATTCGGTTTGACCAATGCACCAGTCGCGTTCATAGACCTGATGAATCATGGGTTTTGAGAGTTCTTAGACAAATTTGGGATAGTCTTTGCAAGGACCCATATTCCAGCCTATTAGGATACTTACCGCCATGATACCCAAATAAACCCAACCTAGGACCTATCTGAATCTCACAAGGCTCTAATCTTCCTAAGTTTCGATTTTATTAGATTGATTGCTTATGTTTCTAAAGGTTGGAGCATGATATTGGACTAAGTATTCTAGTAAAACATGGAGTGAATAAAAGTATCAGCATAAGTTTTTAAATTTAATCAATGAAATACCAACACACAAGTCCCATAAGGATCTATATATCTAGCAAGTAGCCTTCCAACATAATTCGGAAGCAAACAAGCAAAGGAAGAACTTGAAAAACCAAAAAATAGTCCAATCATAGTTCACATTATATGCGCAAGCAACCAAGGAAATAAGAATGCAAATGTGATATACTATCGTCCTGCCGTGTAGCCTTGATCTCACACGCAAGTACCACGAATAGATAATGTACCTAAGGCTGAAAAATGGTGAAAACAACAGGGTGAGATTACAAGAATCTCAGTAGGGTCACAACATCATAAGATCTACAGAAATCATAAACAAACATCTCCCAATCAGTAACAGTTCTGCCTATACAACTAAAGAAAATCATGCATTCATCATTCAACCAAGAAGGGATAGAGACGAAACTAAGGTTGAGGGTGGACTATAAGCACTTCGAAGAATTGGAAGTACACATGTAGGTAAATCATCAATCATTCTCATGAATAGAAAAGATCATCCCCTTCCATCTGTGTTGTCCAAGGCTTCGTTGCACAGAGGGTAAAAGGTTAGCACAAAAACTAATTAACAAGTCTATTAATCTTACCAGCACACAAGACAAGGCATCTAGCTGGCACACAAGACAAGGCATCTAGCCGGCACACAAGACAAGGCATCTAGCCGGCACACAAGACTAAGCATCCTAACCAGCACATCCAATTAGGGCATCCAAACCACACAAGGATAAGAGAATCTTGCCAGCATACAAGACCAAGCATCTAACCAGCACATAGAATTAAGGCATCCAAACCACACAAGGATAAGGGAATCTTGCCAACACAGAAGACCAGACATCTAGGAAGCACACAAGACTAGGCATCAAGCAAGATCTTGTTGGGAATTGCCACCCATACGACTCCCTTACTAGTAAGAACCTCTCCTATCCCAAGGAGAATCAGCGCTTACCCCTAATGGCCACTGGAAAAGGATCCTGACACATAAACACATACAAGCACACACAGGCAAGTACAAAGCACAATACCATAACCGGGTATCCTTAATCATGTCAGAACACAATCAGCATGTTCAATGCACACAACGCACCAAATTAGGCACTCATAACCTATCTCAAGGGTTCGGCATAGCCTTAGTAAGCCTCAAATCAATCTGCAACTCATGTATACAATATATCATATATGCGCAAACAAAATTACAAAGGATCTCTTGAGAAACCGATCAGGCATAGATCTTACCTCTCTTGTCTTTGAACAAAAAACTACTGCTTTGCTTTTATTCAAGGGATCTGAACCACCTATAAAATCATAAGGCAAAGACAAAACCAAACTAAACACGTATACTTAATAATCAAGTACACACCCTATTTCCTTACAAATTTCACTCACCAAATATAACGATTCCAAATCCTAACCTATTATTAATTGCTTTGATTAGAGACATTACCATCTTGAAACTCAGACAAGCCCAAGAACCAGGACGTATCTGAATTCCACAAGGCTTACTTATCAAATTCTCGATTTTTAGCATGTACATTCGTTATGTTCATTAGTTATTGGAGCATGATATTGGACATGTATTCTGGTATCATACTGAGTGAATAAAATATCAGCGGAAATTTTTAGATAAAATCAATGAATCCACAACTCACAAGTCCCATAAGGATCCAAACATCCAGTAAATTAATTCCCAAAATAAAACAGAAGCAAGTAAAGGAAGAACCTTGAAAACCAGAAACATAGTCCAATCATAATTCATGTTATATGCGCAAGCAATCAAGGAACAAGTACGCTAATGTGATGTGATATCGCCCCGCTGTGCGGCCTTGATCTCACACACTGGTACCACGGATAGTGGATGTACCTAAGCCTGAAAAATGACGAATACAATAGGATGAGATTACAAGAATCTCAGTAGGGTCACAACATCATAAGATCTACAGAAATCTTAAACACAAATCTCCCGAACAATATTAGATCATTCCAAAATGAATAGGCTTAATGAATTGCTTGTCTGTTAACCATTTATCTTTTGTGCAGTAAGCCTTGGACAACAAAGGTGGAAGGGGATGGCCTTTCTTCTTCATTGTCGAGAGCAATCTGTTGAGTTCTACCTGCCTGTGTACTTTTGAGTTTTCGGAAGTATTTGTAGTCCCCCCTCAGCCTTAGATTCGGCTCTACCCTTTTTAACTGAATTCTTGAATTGTGTGGTCCTCTTTAGCTGCTAGGAATGATCTGATGTTGTTTGGGGAGATTTATGTTCATGGTTTATGCAGATCTTATGATGTTGTGACCCTACTGAGATTCTTGTAATCTCATTCTGTTGTTTCCACCATTTTTCAGGCTTAGGTACATTTACTGCTCATGGTACCAGTGTGTGAGATCAAGGTGGCACGACAGGGCGATATTGCATCACTTTTGCATTCCTATTTCCTTGGTTGCTTGAGCATACAATATGATCATAGATTGGACTACTTTTTTGTTTTTGTTTTCAATATCCCTCTTTTGTTTGTTATATTTTGGAACATGTTGGAAGATTTCTTGCTAGTTATTTGGATCCCTATGGGACTTGTGTGTTTTGATTCCAATAATTAAATTTAAAGACTTCTACAGATGTTTTATTCACTCCGTATGATACCAAAATGATTGTCCAATATTATGTTCCATTTGTTATTAAACATATAGATTATCATGCTAAAAGTCAAAAAATTTCATGGGTAAGCCTGGTGGGATTCAGATAGGTTTTAGGTGTCTTTGGGCTTGTTTGGATTTCACGGCGGTAATGGCCTTAGTCGGACCAAATTTTAATAGGTAGGAATTGGAGTCATTACAGATTTGGTTGAGGAGCATGGTTTAGGTTATATGATTTATTTTATGCTAACTAGATTGTTGATTTTTTAAGGTACATGCGCACACACCCACTTAGAGAGCTAATACCAAAAATTAATCAGATGTTAAGAACCTGGATAGAAGTGCTTAGATGTCGTGTCTGATTGATTAACTTGTTGCATGTCTATAAGTATCTTTATGTCTTGTATGATTTGATGTGTTTTTTAGTGTTTAGCTACGTTTTTTATCATTGTCGAGAATGTGTATTTGTTGGTGCATGTTGCTGAGTATCCATATGTAATTTCTTATCATTGTCGAGAATGTGTATTTGTTGGTGCATGCTGCTGAGTATCCCTATGTGATTTCTTATCATTGCCAAGTATGTCTTTATGTATTGTTGTCAAGTTTCCCGAGCATGTGATTGATTTGTATGCAAGTCAAGTATGTTTTGTGTGAACCTATGCTTGCCGAATGTGAATATGTGTGAGACATGTTTGTTGCCGAATGCATGAGATGTGGTTTTGCATGATTTTTGTGTATGGTTTGTACTGTTGTTGAGTGCTTATGTGTGTGTTGAGGTAATTTCCGAGTATGCATTGCATGTGTGCATGTTTGGGGTTTCCAAAATTTCCATACTCGTCTACATGAGTACTTTGATTTCTAGCATCCACCAGGTTCCACTTCTTTTCCTAGTATCATAATTAGTTATGTGTTAAGTAACAATCATATGTTTGTATAGTATGGCAAGGTTGAATGCTAAAAGGAATCAATAGGGTAGGTATGAGGAAGCAAACGGTGCCGAAAGCACAAACTGAGCAAGGTGGGCAAGCTGAACCCGAAAACCAACCTGAGGCACCAGCCGCACCAGCCATCGATCATGTGATGGCACAAATCATAAACGTATTGCAAGGAATTGCTGCAAATCAATAGCGTATGGAGGCGCAACTTCAGAATGCTCCTGGACCCACGCCTGTGGAAGAACCTATTCCTCCACTTGAACCTGTACAGCCGGCACATCCTAAGGAGGCCGAGAAACTTCTCGTCATGATTACAAAACTATTGAAGGAAGCTCGAAAATTGTGATGTAAAGATTTCAATGGTTCAGTCGGAGCTGCTGCCGCTCGCGAATGGATCGACACCTTGTGCCGAATATCTTTGTTTATACATATCTCTTATGATGACAACGTAGCCATCGCCACTTTCCTATTGGAGGGAGAAGCCCTCACATGGTGGACAGTTGTGAGCTTGCGATTCGGTGATCGTCTGCCTACATGAGAAGAATTTCGATATGAATTCGACGAAAGGTTTTATACGATATTCCATAAAAGCAAGCAGCAACAAGTTTTCTACAAGCTTGAACAGGGAAGCCGTTCGGTGCTGGAATATGAAAAGGCATTAAGTGAACTGTCCAGATTTGCAACTGAAGAGGATTGCTCACCATACCAGCTTGCGAGGCAATTCAGGATGGGACTGAGTACTGAACTCAATACCATCGTTGGTACGACACCGGTACAGAATTTTCAAGAACTAATTGTTGCCGTGACTGAAGCTGAAAAGATCATGCAAACCAAAATGCCATCCGCAGCCACTAGTGGTGGATCCTTCCGGTGAGATTTGAAATTTAATTGGCGCACATGACCCTATCCTTTCTGATCCTATCCCTTGAAAATTAACGGCAATGAAAATAACAACAACAAGAATTTTTCTGGTTTGAATTCCAGTGGAACTACGTGAAATACTCAGCAACGTTGATGTTACAATTGTGGCGAAATGGGGCACATTCAGCGGGAATGCCAGATGCCGAGATGTTTCACAGGCACATCTAGTGCGAGCTGAGGTGGGTATCCTAACCTCCAACACGCGCACCAGGAGGACCACCCAACGGATCCATAGGTGAGGCGCAACAAAGACCAACAAGGCTATTCACCCTAACTATTTTCGAGGCTAGTCCTGATGTGGTGATAGTTTACATTGGCTATGTTGTATGTATGGGTCCCAATATACTTGAAGTGGTTCTAATTCCGTTGGACATCCGAGAGCTGGATGTAATTTTAGGCATGGACTATCTGGCGAAATATCAAGCTCGTATGGAGTGTTTCACCAAACATATGTGGTTCACTTTCCTGATGTGGTGATAGTTTACATCGGCTGTGTTGTACGTAAGGGTCCGAATGTACTTAAAGTGGATCTAATTCCATTGGACATCCGAGAGCTGGATGTGATTTTAGGTATGGAATATCTGGCGAAATATCAAGCCCGTATGGAGCGTTTCACCAAATGTGTGTGGTTCACTTTTCCTGATGGTACTGAGTACTGTTTTGAAGGTGATAGGCGAGTTGTTCCAACTTTCATGATATCCTGGCTTGATTTAAAGCGACTAATCAGTAAAGGATGTACTACATACCTCGCGCACGTACATGATATTTCCAAAGAATCCTCGGGTCTGGAAGTATTTTCAGAAGACATAGCCGGTCTACCACCAGTAAGGGAAGTGGAATTTGGCATTGAGTTAGTGCCTGGTACAAATCCGATTTCCATTCCTCTGTACCGTATAGCTCCTGCGGAAATGAAGGAACTAAAAATGCAATTGGAAGATTTGTTGGATCATGGTTTCATCCGACCTAGTGTGTCACCTTGGGGAGCCCCTGTTTTGTTCGTGAAGAAGAAAAATGGTTCGTTGTGATTATGCATCGACTATCGGTAGCTGAATCGTGTGACTATGATGAACAAGTACCCTTTGCCACGCATCGATGATTTGTTCAACCAACTCCAGGGTGAAGCCATATTCTTCAAGATCGATCTCAGATCTAGACACCATCAATTGCGAGTTCGTAATGTTGATATTCCGAAAACCACGTTCAGATCGCGATATGGCCACGATGAATTTCTGGTTATGCCATTCGGTTTGACCAATGCACCAGTTGTGTTCATGGACTTGATGAATCGTGTGTTCCATGAGTTTCTGGATAAATTTGTGATAGTCTTCATTGACGACATTCTAATTTATTCAAAATCAGGAAAGGAGCACGCTAAGCACTTGCGGATTGTGCTGAATGTTTTAAAGGATCGGCGGTTGTTTGAAAAGTACTCCAAATGTGAATTCTGGTTATACAAAGTCAATTTCTTTGGCCATGTTGTTTCTGTCCAAGGTGTGTTAGTTGATCCAAAGAAAATTGAAGCCGTAATTTCCTGAATTTTGAGTCCTAGAAGTCTAGAAGCCAATGAAGGTGGAAAAGACCATTTTGCTCCTAAAGAAAAGGATGTGTGATGACCGAAATTGGTAAGAGATGTCTAGTAATTATTTATAGTATTAATTTCTTTTAAATTGATTCTTTATTGATTGATAATTACTTTAGGAAATAAAAACCGTAAATTTAAGGAGGGATAATTACAAAATCTAATTCTGATAATTATCTTACTTTAATTAAGCCTTGAAGATATGGATTTTAATCTCATATCCATTTTATATAAATAGGAAGTCAGCCACACAAAAATCTCATACAAAAAACACACCAAATTCGTAGGACCTAAAAACCTACACCTTCCAATTTCTTCCAAAATCTTCTTGAACTTCAAACAAGCATAACTCTCTTATCGTTTGACGGATTTCTGAAAATAATAGCTTGTTTGAAAGTAATTTTCTTCCTCTTTCCAATTATCTTTGGTTTTTTGTCAGAAAGTTAGTAATTCTTTCTTTAAAGTTAAATTGAAATTCGGCAGAACTGTCAAAATCTTCTTGAACTTTAAACAAGTATAACTCTATCATCGCTTGTCGGATTCCTGAAAATAATAGCTTGTTGGAAAGATCTCTTCATAATCTTTCCAACCATCTCTTTTATTTTGTCTTAAGGTTAGTATTTCTTTCTCTAATGATAAATTGAAATTCAGCGGAATTAGGTTTTCAGATTTTTATAATTCTGCCTGTAATCGATCTCTGATGTTGTTACCTTTATTCGTATGATTGTTTGATATCCATTCATAGTGAAAAATCATGAATTAATATTTTGAATATTTTCTATACATGAAATCAGTATGCCCTACCTTTGTCCTACTGTCTTATTGTTGCCTATCTTGATCAATTGATTAACATATTGGATTCTGATATTGTTTCTTTTGATTGTACATGTTATAAACCCTTAATCCTTCCTTGTTAACATGAAATTGTAACTTTTCCTATTCTTAGTGCCGAAAATTGTATAATAATTAGGGATGGTAATTCAGGTTGTTTCTTGTTAAGTTCTTGGCTATCACATCACACATCCAAGGGGGAGGTTCCTGTGGCATCTGATCACTGGTTTCTGATAGGTTTGGTGAGTGGAATGGGTAAGGAAATAGGGTTTTTAATTAAATAATGGATATACATACTTAGTTTGGTTTTGGCTTTACCTTGTGATGCTGTAGGTAGTGCAAAATTAATGGATAAAGGCAAGGGAATAACTTCTTGTTTAGAGACAAGAGAGGTAGGATCTAAGTCTCATCGGTTTCTCCCGAGATTTTTATTGTTTGCTTGTTAATTTCGGTGCCTTTACATATAATATTGTATGCCCATATGTTGTAGTAGGAATGCATGAATTGCGGACCAAGATGCGAACCTCTAGGCTATATCGAATCCCTTAAAATAGGATATGAGTGCCTAGTTTGTATGTGTTGGTGTATTTAACATGTTGATTGTGACCCTACTGAAATTCTTGTAATCTCATTCTGTTGTTTCCACCATTTTTCAAGCTTAGGTACATTCACTCTTTGTGGTATTAATGTTTGAGATCAAGGCAGCACAGCGTGGGGATATTGCACCACCTTTGCATTCCTATTTCCTTGATTGCTTGCACATATAATATAATCATAGATTGGACTACTTTTCTGATTTTTTTCTTCAAGATCCCTCTTTTGCTTGTTATATTTTGGAATATGTTGGAAGATTTCTTGCTGGTTAATTGGATCCCTATGGGACTTGACTTGTGTGTTTTGATTCCAATAATTAAATTTAAAGACTTTCGCCCATGTTTTATTCACTCCGTATGATACCAGAATGATTGTCCAATATCATGCTCCATTTGTTATTAAACATATAGAACGATCATGCTAAAAGGTAAAAAATTTTAATGGGTAAGCCTGGTGGGATTTAGATAGGTTTTAGGTTTTTTTGGGCTTGTTTGGATTTCACGGCGGTAATGGCCTTAATCGGAGCAAATTTTAATAGGTAGGCATTGGGGTCGCTACAATCGATCTGGGGATGAAATGTTGTACTGAAATTCAATCTCGAACCCAACACATTCTGGAATTTCTCCCAAAATTGTGAGGTGAAAAGAGAGTCACGATCTGAAACGATGGAAACTGGCACTCCCTGCAATTGAACAATCTCATGGAAGTAATGAACAACCAATTTCTTAGGTGTATCCATCACACGTATAAGAAGCAAGTGTGCAGATTTCATAAATCGATCCACAATCACCCAAATGGCATCGTATCCTCGCTGCGATTTAGGCAAGCCGGTTACAAAATCCATTGTGACATTCTCCCACTTCCATTCTGGAATCGGGAGTGACTGAAGTAGACCAGCGGGTCGTTGATGTTCAATCTTTACTTGTTGACATATGAGGCATCAGGCAACAAACTCAGCAAAGTGGTGTTTCATGTTTGGCCGCCTACTACTCCTTTAAATCTTGGTACATTTTAGAGCTTCCGGGATGGATAGCGAACTTCGAACTATCCGTCTCCGATAGAATAAGGTTACGAATATCAACATCTTGTGGAACACATACCCAGTTTATGAAGACAAGCACTTCGTCATCTCGTATTCTGAAATCACAAACTGTGGCATGAACACCATCAGAAAGTTGCTTCCAAATTTCAATCAGTTTCTGATCCTCTAATTGCTGATTCCGGATTTTCTCAATCAAGATAGGCGTGACTTCGATTCTTGCCAATAATGATCCAGAAAAATCAGTGCCAAGATGCACACAATTGGTTTTCAAATCCAGCAACATAGGCATGTCATGGATGCGAATGTAAGCCAAAACCGATGGGGAAGGAGGATGAAACTTTTGGGTCAAGGCATCAGCAACAACATTTTCCTTTCCAGGATGATATTCAATGATCAAATCATAGTCCTTAATCAGCTCCATCCATCTTCGTTGTCTCATATTCAATTTTTTTGCATGAGTAGGTACTTCAGGCTTTTGTTGTTGGTGAAGATTCGGCATGTCTCACCGTATAAGTAATGTCGCCATATTTTCAACGAAAACACCATGGCTGTAAACTCCAAATCATGCATAGGGTAGTTGCTTTCGTGCGGTCGTAACTGTTGGGAAGCATAAGCAACGACTTTCCCGTCTTGTATAAATACACATCCAAGTCCGGATTTCGACGCATCACTGTAAACCATATACTCCTTTTCGTAAATAGGTAAGGTAAGGATAGGTGCGGAAACAAACCAGTTTTTCAGTTCTTCGAAACTTTGATACCATTTCTCGTTCCACACAAACGGCTCACCCTTGCTCGTCCGTTTTGTCAATGGTGCGACAAGCAATGAAAAATTCTTCATAAAGTGACGGTAGTTGTGAGACCTTGAATTTTGAGTCCTAGAAGTCCAGAAGCCAGTGCAGGTGGGAAAGATCATTTTTCCCCTGAAGAAAAGGATGTGTGATGGAAGAAATTAGTAAGGGATGTCTAGTAATTGTTTCTAGTATTAATTCCCTTTAAATTGATTCTTTATTGGTTGATAATTACCTTAGGAAATAAAAACCCTAAGTTTAAGGGGGGATAATTACAGAATTTAATTCTGATAATTATCTTACTTTTATTAAGCCTTGAAGATAGGGATTTTAATCTCATAACCATCTTAAATAAAGAGTAATTCATCCACACAAAAATTTTATACAGAAAATACACGAAATTTGTAGGACCTAAAAACCCTATACCTCCCAATTTCTGCCAAAATCTTCTTGAACTTTAAACAAGCATAACTCTCTCATTGTTTGTCGGATTCCTGAAAATAATAGCTTGTTGGAAATCTCTTTACATCTTATTTCTAAAAATCTTTGTTTTTTTGTCTTAAGATTAGTATTTCATTCTCTAAAGTTAAATCGAAATTCGGCGGAACTGCCAAAATCTTCTTGAACTTGAAACAAGCATAACTCTCTCATCATTTATCGGATTCCTGAAAATAATAGCTTGTTGGAAAGATCTCTTCATCTTCTTTCCATCAATTTTTGGTATTTTGTATTTTAGTTATTTTTTTTTTCTCTAAAGATAAATCAAAATTTGGCAGTATTAGGTTTTTAAATTTTTATAATTCTGCCTTTGATTGATCTCTAATGTTGTTACCTTTATTCATATGGTTGTTTAATATCCATTCATAATGAAAAATCATGAATTCATCCTTTGAATCTTTTCTATACATGAAATCAGTATGCCCTACCTTTGCCTTAATGTCCTATTGTTGCCTATCTTGATCAATTGATTAACCTATTAGATTCTGATCTTGTTTCTTTTGATTATACATGTTATAAACCCTTAATCTTTCCTTGCAAACATGAGATCGCAACTCCTACAACTTGTTAACAAGAAATCACAACTTGCCCTATTGCCCTGTTCTTATTGCCGAAAATTGTATGATAATTAAGGATGGTAATTCAGGTTGTTTGTTGTTAAATTCTTGGCTATCACATCACACATCAAAGGGGGAGGTACCTGCGGCATCTGCTCACTAGTTTCTGATAGGTTTTGGTGAGTGGAATTGGTGAGGAAATAGGTTATTTAATTGGATATGCATACTTAGTTTGATTTTTGTTATGCCTTGTGATGCTATAGGTAGTGCAGAATTTTTGGATAAAGGAAAGGGAATAACTTCTTGTTCGGAGATAAGAGAGGTAGGGTCTAAGTCTCATCAGTCTCTCCAGAGATCATTATTACTTGCTTGTTAATTTCGGTTCCTTTACATGTAATGTTGTATCCGCATATGTTGTAGTAGGAATGCTTGAATTGCGCACCAAGATGAGATCCTCTATGCTATACCGAATCCCTTAAGATAGGATATGAGTGCCTAGTTTGCATTTGTTGTGTGTATTGAACATGTTGATTGTGTTCTGACATGATTAAGGATACTCTGTTGTGGTATTCTGCTTTGTACTTACTTGTGTGTGCTGGTACGTGTTGTGTGTCAGGATTTTCCGATGGTCATTCGGGATAAGCGCTGATGCTCCTTGTGAGAGGGGAGGTTCTTACTGGCAAGGGAGTCGTATGGGTGGCAATCCCCAGCATGTGCTCGCTGGATGTCTAGTCCTTGTGTGGCCAGAAGCCCTTGTCCTTGTGTGGCTTGGGATGACTGGTCCTTGTGTGGCAAGAAACCCTATCCTTGTGTGGCGGTGTGTCTTGGGATGACTTGTCCTTGTGTGGCAAGATGAATAGGCTTACTGAATAGCTTGTGTGTTAAGTATTTACCTTTTGTACAGTAAGCCTTAGACAACCCAAGTGGAAGGGGATGACCTTTCTTCTTCATTGCCGAGAGCAATATGATGAGTTCTACCTGCCTGTGTACATCTGAGTTTTCGGAAGTATTTGTATTCCTACCTCAGCCTTAGATTCGGCCCTACCCTTTTTAACTGAATTTTTGAATTGTGCAATCCCCTTTAGTTGCTAGGAATGATCTGATGTTGTTTGGGAAGATTTGTGTTTATGGTTTCTGCATATCTTTTGATGTTGTGACCCTACTGAGATTTTTATAATCTCATTCTGTTGTTTCCACCATTTTTCAGGCTTAGGTATATTCACTATTTGTGGTACCAGTGTGTGAGATCAAGGCAGCATGGCGGGGCGATATTGCACCACCTTTGAATTCCTATTTCCTTGGTCGCTTGCGCATACAATATGATCATAAATTGGACTACTTTTTTTTTTTTTTTCAAGATCCCTCTTTTGCTTGTTATATTTTGGAACATGTTGGAGGATTTCTTGCTGGTTATTTGGATCCCTATGGGACTTGTGTATTTTGATTCTAATAATTAAATTTAAAGATTTTCGCCCATATTTTATTCACTCCGTATGATACCAGAATGATTGTCCAACATCATACTCCATTTGTTATTAAACATATACAACAATCATGCTAAAAGTTAAAAAAAATTTAATGGGTAAGCCTGCTGGGATTCAGATAGGTTTTAGGTGTCTTTGGGCTTGTTTGGATTTCACAGCGGTAATGACCTTAATCAGAGCAAATTTTAATTGGTAGGAATTTGGGTCATTACAGTAGTATCTTGTTAAGCCAAGGAAACTACGAACTTTGAACACAGTTCGCGGGAGTTCCCAAGTAACTACGGCTTCAATCTTCTTTGGATCAACTAACTAACACACCTTGGGTGGAAATAATATAGCCAAGGAAACCAACTTCATGTAACCAGAATTCGCATTTGGAGTACTTTGCAAACAACTACCGATCTTTCAAAACATTCAGCACAATTCGCAAATGCTTAGCATATTCCTCTTCCGATTTTCCATAAATCAGAATATCGTCAATGAAGACTATCACAAATTTATCCAGGAACTCATGGAACACACGATTCATCAGGTCCATGAACAAAGCTGGTACATTGGTCAAACCGAATGGCATAACCAGAAATTCGTAGTGGCTGTATCGCAATCTGGACGCAGTCTTCGGAATATCAGCATCACGAACTCTCAATTGATGGTATCCAGATCTGAGGTCGATCATGGAGAACACGACTGCACCCTGGAGTTGGTCAAACAAATCATCGATGCGTGGAAAAGGGTATGTTCTTCACGGTCACACGATTCAACTGTCGATAGTCGATGCATAATCGTAATGAGCCATCTTTCTTCTTTACGAACAAGACAGGTGCTCCCCAAGGTGACACACTAGGTCGGATGAAACCGCGATCTAGCAAATCTTCCAATTGTGTTTTTAGTTCCTTGATTTCCGCAAGAGTCATACGATATGGAGGAATAGAAATTAGATTCGTACCAGGCACTAACTCAATGCCAAATTCCATTTCCTTTGCAGGTGGTAAACCAGCTATGTCTTCTGGAAATATTTTTGGAAATTCGCAAACCACTGGAACAAAATCCAGATCCAAGGACTCTTTCGAAATATTATGTATATGCGCGAGGTACGCTGTACATCCTTTGTTGATCAATTGCTTCGCATCCAGCCAAGAAATCATGCAAGTTGGAACAACTCGCTTATGACCTTCAAAGCAGTATTCGACACCATCAGGAAAAGTAAACCACACAGGTTTGGTGAAACACTCCATATGGGCTTGATATTTTTCCAGACACTCCATGCCTAAGATTACATCTAACTCTCGGATGTCCAATGGAATTAGATCCATTTTAGGTACATTCGGACCCATACATACAGCACAGCCGATGTAGACTAGATCACAAATTAGTTGCTCTCCCAAAGGAGTCAAAACCGCAATAGGATGAGTCAAGGGAGATAGAGGCCGATCCGTGTTAAGTGCTATCCTTGGACTTACAAATGACCTATTTGCTTCGGGATCTAATAATACTTTAGTATTTTGAGAAAAAACTGAATTAGTACCTGTCACCACATCAGGAATAGCCTTGATGGTCTTGGTTGCACCTCTCTTGTGAATCCATTGGGTGGTCCTCCTGGTGTGTGTGTTGGCGGTTTGGTAGGGTTAGCATACCCACCTCGGCCCACACTAGGTCCGCTAGTGATACGTCTCGGTTTCTGGTATTCCCGCTGAATGTGTCCCATTTCGCCACAATTGTAACATCGACGTTGCTGAGAATCCCATTGGATTTGAACCAGAAAAGTTCGGTTTGGTAGGGTTAGCATACCCACCTCCGCCCACACTAGATCCATTAGGATTTGAACCAGAAAAGTTCTTATTGTTGTTACTTCCATTGCCATTAATTTTCTGACGATAGGACCTTAAAGGATAGGGTCCCATACGCCGATTAAATTTTGAATCTCGCCTGAACGATCCACCACTAATGGCTGTGGATAGCTTCTTGGTTTGAATGATCTTTTTGGCTTCAGTTGCGGCAACAATTAGTTCTTGCAAATTCTATACTGGTGTCGTACCAACGATGGTTTTGAGTTCGGTACTCAGCCCATCCTGAAATCGTCTCGCAAGCTGGTACGGTGAGCAATGCTCTTCAAGTGCAAATCGGGACAGTTCCTTTAATGCCTTTTCATATTCCAACACCGAACAGGTACCCAGTTCAAGCTTGTACAAAGCTTGTCGCTGCACGTTTTTAAGGAATCTCGTTTAGAATTTTTCATCGAATTCATACCGAAATTCCTCCCATGTAGGCAGACGATCGCCAAATCACAAGCTTACAGCTGTCCACCATGCGAGGGCTTTTCCCTAACTATTAGAAATTGCTTCTAGTAAGGTCATCACCACCGTGAAACCCAAATAAGCCTAAATGACACCTAGGACCTATCTGAATCTCACCAGGCTTACCAATAACTTCCGACTTTTAGCATGTTTATTTTAAAGTTTAACAACAATTGGAGCATGATATTGGACACACATTTTGGTAACATACAGAGTGAATAAAATATCAGCGGAAGTCTATAGATTAAATCATTGGGTTCATAACACATGTCCCATAGGGATCCAATTAACCAGTAAGAAATCCTCCAACATATTTCGGAAATAGTAAGCAAAAGAAGGGTTCTTAAAATAAACCAAAAAGTAGCTCAATCATTCATTATATGCCTAAGTAAACAAGTATGTAAATGTGATGCAATATCGCCCCGCCGTGCAGCCTTGATCTCACACACTGGTACCACAGATAGTGGATGTACCTAAACCTGAAAAATGGTAAAACAACGGTATGAGATTACAAGAATCTCAATAAGGTCACAGCATCATAAGATCTGCAGAAATCCTAAACACAAATCTCCCAATTCACATTAGATCATTCCTGAACAACTAAAAGGGGTCAAGAAATTCAAGAATCAATTAAAAAGAGGTTAGCGCCGAATCTATGGTTGAGGGAGGACTAAAAACACTTCCGAAAAATCAGAAGTACACAGGCAGCTAGAACTCATCAGATTACTCTCAACAATGAAGAAGAAAGGTCATCCCCTTCCACCTGTGTTGTCCAAGGCTTACTGCACAAAGAGTAGATGCTTAACATACAAACTAATCAGTAAGCCTATTCATCTTACCTCGCAAGGACAAGTCATCTTGCCACACACAGACAAGTCTTCCCAAGCCACACACGGACTAGGGCATCCCAAGTCTCACAAGGATATGGGCTTCCTGCCTCGCGAAGACAGGGTTCCAGCCTCGCAAGGACAGATATCCAGCACGTGCATGCTGGGGTTTGCCACCCATACAACTTCCATACCAGTAAGAACCTCTCCTCTCCCTAGGAGCATCAGCACTTATCCTAAATGGCCACCGGAAAAGGATCCTGAGACACAAACACGTACTAGCACACATAGGCAAGTAGAAAGCATAATACCACAATAAGGTATCCTAAATCATGTCAGAACACAATCAGCATATTCAATTCATATAACATATGCAACCCAGGCACTCAATACCTAACTCAGGGATTTGTTTTAGCCTATGAGATCCATATCTCACTCCGAATTTCATGCTCTCACCCTATAATCCAATCGCATGCAATAAAACAAGGGAAGGTAACAAAAATATCAAGAAAATAACAGGGGTTTCTGAAGAAACCGATGAGGCGTAGATCCTTCCTCTCTTATTTCTGAATAAGAAGCTACTCGTTTTCCTTTATATTAGGTAATTTCGAACCACCTATATTATCACCAGGCAAAGACGAAAACAAACTAAGCATGCATATTCAATAATCAATTAAATACCCTATTTACTAACCAATTCCACTCAACAAATCTATCAGAAACCAGTGATCAGATGCTGCAGGTGCCTCCCCCTTTGATGTGTGATGTGATAGCCAGGAACTTAACAAGATTCAACCTGAATTACCATTCCAATCAATTATGCAAATTTCGTCGCTAAAAGTAGGGCATAGGACAATTTTGACTTTAAGCACAGAGAAGTTTAAAAGAAAGAAATTCATGATCATACATCATGAATAGATGCTAAGCAATCATCAGAACACGCGAAATGACAACAAAAATCAACCGAAGACAAAAACTGTAGAAATCTAAAAAAAGACCTAATTCCGTCGAAACTTTTTGACTTAAAATTAAACAAAAAATATATGTTTGGAAAGAAGATGAAAAGAGCTTTCCAATAAGCTATTATTTTTAGGGATCTGACAATCGATGAGAAAGTTATGCTATTTTGAAGTTTTGGAAGATTTGGCAAAAACCTAATTCCGCCGCCACTTTTCAACTTATCTTTAGAGAAAGAAATACTAACCTCCTGAAAAAAAACAAAATATTTGTAGAAAGAGGATGAAGAAATCTTTCCAACAAGCTATTATTTGTAGGGATCCGATGAATAATACGAGAGTTATGCTGGTTTAAAGTTTCAGAGAATTTTGGCGGCTATAGGGAGCTGTAGGGTTTTAGGCTTATACGAATTTTGTATGTTTTCTCTGAATAATTTTTGTGAGGTTGGCTTCCTATTTATAATGAATGAGTATAGAATTATGATTACTACTTTTAAGATTTTATTAAAAATAAGATAATTATCAGATAATTATCTTCTTAATTATCTTTCCCTATTCTTAGGAATTTTAATCTCTAAGGCAATTATCTATCTATAAGGACTTAGATTAAAGGGAATTTATACCAGAATTAACTACCATACCACTCTTACAAATTTTGGCCATCACACATCCTTTCCTTCAGGGAAAAAATTGTCTTTTCACCTGCACTGGCTTCTGGACTTCTAGGACTCAAAATTTGGGGTCTCACATACTCCCCTCCTTACAGGAATTTCGTCCTCGAAATTTTAATATAAGTACATAATCAAACAGGTAAGGAAATTTTGCACGCATAGATTCCTCAGTCTCCCAGACTGTTCCTCAATTTGGCATTACGCCAAACAATTCGTACCATAGGCACGCTTCGACTGCGAAGCTGTCGAACTGACTGATCTAGTATGACAACTAGCTGTACGGGATAGGATAGGTCTTCAACAACTTCAACTGGCGGTTCTTTAAGCACATGAGAAGGATCTTGCACATACTTTCTTAACATTGAAATATGAAATACGTTGTAAATCTTTTCCATATTTTGAGGTAGGGCAAGTTGGTATGCAATAGGGTTGATTCTTTCGACAATGTCATACGGACCAATGTAGCGAGGTGCTAGCTTACCTCGCAGCTGAAAACGAATGACTCCTTTCCATGGCGCGGCCTTCAAAAATACTTTGTCTCCTACCGCAAATTCCAGTTTCCTTCGTCGATTGTTGGCGTAGCTTTTCTTCCAATCCTAGGCTATTGTTAGCTGTTGTCAGATCAAGTTCTACTGCTTCGTTGCTTGATCAATCCATTCTGGATTGTCTAGGCATCTTTCGCCTACTTCATTCCAGCAAATGGGAGTTCTGCAACGTCTCCCATATAGTGCTTCATAGGGTACCATACAGATGCTTACATGGAAACTATTGTTGTAAGAAAATTCTGTCAATGGTAGGTATTGATCCCAACCGGTTTGCTAATCCAACACACTCGTTCGTAGCATGTCGTCGATGAAGACTATCACAAATTTATCCAAGAATTTGCGGAACACACGATTCATCAAGTCCATAAACACAGCTGGTGCATTGGTCAAGCCAAATGGCATAACCAGAAATTCGTAGAGGCCGTATCGTGATCTGAACACGGTCTTCGGAATATCAGCATCACAAACTCTCAATTGATGGTATCCAGATCTGAGATCGATCTTTGAGGATACGGCTACACCCTGGAGTTGGTCAAACAAATCGTCGATGCGCGGGAAAGGGTATTTTTTTTTCACAGTTACACAATTCAGCTGCCGATAATCGATGCACAATCGCAGCGAACCATCCTTCTTTTTCACGAATAGAATAGGTGTTCCCCAAGGTCACACACTAGGTTGGGTAAAACTACGATCCAGCAAATCTTCCAATTGCGTTTTTAGTTCCTTCATTTCCACAGGATCCATACGATATGGAGGAATAGAAATTGGATTCGTACCAAGCACTAGCTCAATACTGAATTCCACTTCCCTTGCTGGTGGTAGACCGACTACGTCTTCTGGAAATTCGCAAACCACTGAAACAGAATCCAGATCCGAGGATTCTTTAGAAATAGAATGTACGTGCTCGAGGTATGCTGTACATCCTATGTTGATTAATCGCTTCGCCTTAAGCCAGGAAATCATGCAAGTTGGAACAACTCGCCTATCACCTTCAAAATAGTATTTGGCACCATCAAGAAAAGTGAACCACACACGCTTGGTGAAACCCTCCATACAGGCTTGATATTTCGCTAGACAGTCCATGCCTAAGATCATATCCAACTCTCGGATGTCTAATGGAATCAGATCCACTTCCAATACATTCAGTCCCTTACATAAAGCACAGTCAATGTAGACTAGATCACAAATCAGTTGCTCTACTTGCTCAATATGTGCATCAGGTTCATTCTGCCCTATGGGTTGCTGTTCAGCCTGAACCCCATACCTACCCCGTTGATCCCTTTGTTCACTTGGCATTGCCATACTATATAAGCATACGATTGTTACTTACACATAACTAAATACGATACTAGGAAAAGAAGTGGTACCTGGTGGAGAGGCATGCACCGGACGATACGCATATGGTGGAAAGCAACATACAAATTTTCGGAAATCACATGCACAAATGCAAAGGTATTCTCGGCATTTACATCAACACTCATATATATACTCTCGGAAATCATCATCAAACATCAAGCAAGCATAGATTCACACAACATCCATATTCGGCAATACACACCAGCATTCACATACATATACATTTAGCAATACAAGAGTCAAATAGGGACACTCGACAGCATGCATAAATCAACACACACATTCTCAGCAATGATAAGAAACACAGCAAACACTCACCGAAACATATCATGGCATACCAGGCATAAGAACATACACGAATAAACATCACATCAGATTATCAATCTCATTACATAAATCTTACAAATCAATCTCCTTTTAGCATTAGTTTACTTTCTGTATTAGCCCCTAAGTGAGTGAGTGTGTGCACATGTTCCTAACTACAAACACCAAAATCAACAAATAAGTTAGCATATAACAAATTATTTTCCCTAAACCATGCTCAGCTACCAAACCTGTGACGACCCCCCAATTCCTAACTATTACAACTTGCTTCTAGTAAGGTCATCACCGCCGTGAAACCCAAATAAGCCTAAATGACACCTAGGACGTATTTGAATCTAATCAGGCTTACCATTAACTTCTGACTTTTAGCATGTTTATTTTAAAGTTTAACAACAATTTGAGCATGATATTGGACACATATTCTTGTAACATACAGTGTGAATAAAATATCATCGGAAGTCTATAGATTAAATCATTGGGTTCATAACACACAAGTCCCAAAGGAATCCAATTAACCAGCAAGAAATCTTCCAACATATTTCAGAAATAGTAGGCAAAAGGAGGGTTCTTAAAATAAACCATAAAGTAGCCCAATCATTCATGTTACATACGCAAGTAAACAAGTATGTAAATGTGATGCGATATCGCCCAGCCGTGCAGCTTGATCTCACACACTTGTGCCACGGAGAGTGGATGCACCTAAGCCTGAAAAATGGTAAAAAAAACGGTATGAGATTACAAGAATCTCAGTTGTGTCACACATCATAAGATCTGCAGAAATCCTAAACACAAATCTCCCAATTCACATTAGATCATTCCTAAACAACTAAAGGAGATCACGAAATTCAAGAATAAATTAAAAAGAGGTTAAGGCCGAATCTATGGTTGAGGGAGGACTACAAACACTTCCGAAAAATCTGAAGTACACAGGCAGGTAGACTCATCAAATTACTCTCAGCAATAAAGAAGAAAGGCCAACCCCTTCCACCTGTGTTGTCCAAGGCTTACTTCACAAAGGGTAGATGGTTAACACACAAATTAATCAGTAAACCTATTTATCTTGCCTCACAAGGACAAGTCGTCTTGCCACACACGGACAAGTCTTCCCAAGTCACACACGAACTGACCGATGTAGTATGGCAACTGGCTGTACGGGATAGGATAGGTCTTCATCAATTTCAACTTGCGATTCTTTAAGCACATGAGAAGGATCTCGTATGTACTTTCTTAGCATTAAAATGTGAAATACATTGTGAATTTTTTCCATATTTGGAGGTAGTGCAAGTCGGTATGCAATAGGGCCGATTATTTCGACAATATCATATGGACCAATGTAGCGAGGTGTTAGCTTATCTTGCTGCTGAAAACGAAGGATTCCTTTCCATGGGGCGACTTTCAAAAATACTTTGTCACCTATCGCAAATTCCAGCTCCCTTCGTCGATTGTTGGCATAGCTTTTCTGCCGATCCTGGGCTGCTTTTAGCCTTTGTCGGATCAAGCTTAATTGTTCTGTTGCTTGGTCAATTAATTCCGGATTGTCTAGGCGTCTCTCGCCTACTTCATTCCAGCAAATGGGAGTTCTGCAACATCTCCCAAATTCCTCATCTACTTTTCAAGTTCGTCGATGAGTACCTTACACATGCCCTTCCTGCGAAACTTCAGCCTTGTACAAGCAAATGGTATTTCTGCTATTTTATCTGCCAGAATTTGCACACTAGCAGTACTGTCTTTTTTTTTTTTTTTAGTACAACTATGTAGAATCCCTTAACATCTAGTTGACGAGACTCAGATCCTCCATCAAAGATATTTTTCACCATATCCCTTCCTGTATAGGGATCCTTAATTATATCAAAAGATTCGTGCATTACCTTAAGTGCAGTTTTGAGTTTGGTCTTGTTCTTTGATTGTATGTTGGTGGTCTTCAACAATGTCCAGCTTATCTTGTCAGACCCTACCGTGACTGATCTTCCTAGAAGCCCTTCTAGAGTTGAAGATATGTCTGCCTGCATTGTCTGTAGGGGAGCATGCTGTCATCTTCTTCCTTGAGTCTTCCCTCACTACAAATACCACATCGGCATGATTTGCAGAACCATTCGTCGTTTGGAACATTCTCCGGACCAAGACAATCTTTGTGAAAGAACAATGAGCAACGATCGCCAACTTCAAATCACCCCTGTCATTACAAATAGAGCAGGTCACGTTATATTCATATTTATGTTGTTTGAGGTTGCTTTTGGAATTCGTGGACTTCTTCGGCATGTTGTTACGTTCCAACTCCATTTTGCACTGAAATAATGTCCTACCATCTTTGTTCAAGATAATATTGGCAGCTGGTTTGTGGATTGCACTCCTAGCGTGAGCGTCAAACTCAGTGAGATGAAGAATTTTCTTGCAACAATCACATTCTATTCCAACGCGAGTAATTCTTCCTCCATTCCCAGCCACTCAGCAACACAGGCAACAGGGAGACCTTGGTTATTCAGCAGATTCAGCAGAGTACCCGCTTGAATTTTTTTTCCTTTCCACTATGGCCTGCTACTCTCTTAAGCTTACATTCTTATCCATATTGTTTGTGCTTACATCACAATTCAAACATTCATCGTGTCTCCCACCTTGAAACAAATCAGCCTCAGCTAACTTTCTTGTTAAGAAATCAATACGTATATCACTGATAGTTCTCTGAGTCTCAAAATTCTGAAGCAATTCCTCATATTCTAATTGCATTTGTCGCATTTCATGATCCTCTGCAAGCGAGCCTCTCTTTCTTGGAGGCACTTTTCTTCTTGTGACACGAGATAAATCACATGAATTAGGAAAAGCACCATTGTCAGATGCATCATTATCACACTTTTCCTGTTGCAAGCAGTAATCATTTCCTCCTTCAACTTCACTCACCAACTCTGTAAATTGAAGAAGTGGTCCCATGTCACCTCTATTTCCCATGGGTTTTATTTCAGAAGCCCTTGATTGCACTTTAGTGGCCACCTCTAGAATAGGCTCTCGTGAGAAATTACCAGGGCACCATGTACCCCGTCTCTTACTTTTTTGGTATCGATCACGCATTTCATCCCTATTGGAGTGCAATACCGTTGAGCTCAAGTTTTTAATTCTCTTGGCTTGCTCTTGCAAAACCTTCTCACACTCAGCTTGTGCTTTCTTTTCCTCCTCTAACTCCAAAATAATGCGTTCTCTCTCCAACTCGGACTGTAATAATGTGTTACGAAGATTGAGAATCTCAGCTTCCAAATGTTCAGAATGGAAACCCTGCAATTTTACCCGAAGTTCTTCTATTTCTATTTTTTTTTCTGTCGCTTTAACAAGGTAGCATCGGTCAAAATCTCATTCACATAAGCACAATTGGTCACACGCAGTGCCCTACTTGCGAATTGAAGACTACTTTTTGTCTCATCTGCATGAATCTGTGCAAGGGTAATGTTACAAACTATGGCTGTATTTGCATTTCCACCAAGTGCAGGTTGCAGAATCCTTGTGAGCTGTCTCGATAAGGAACATGACCACCTTGGCTTTCAGCACCGCACCCTCGCTCAACTTTTTTTTATTACAGTTCCAAGTGTCATCAAGCTCTTATTGATGTGGGAACACTCTTTGAGCCTAATACCTTCTGCACCAGTTTTGGAAGCACGTTCTGAAACACGGACAGCATCACAAGAGTTGCCAACATCTTCATGTTCACTTTTGTTGCGACTCTCAATAATCATACGAAAAATTGTGTGGGATCTAGTGTTGTACAAGTTCATATTTGTTTCTCCGATATGCCGATGAGATTCCTCAAACTGCATTAGATCAAGAACTTGCTGAGGAGAGGCAACTATTTCTTCCCGCAAACTAGCAACATATATTCCTCTTTCAAGGTTTTCATGAATCTGAAGTTTTCGATGCTGAGGAGCTAGTAAGTCACTTATATCCTAATTATAGATCTCCATTTAAGACATTCTTAAACGGAACTCTCGGTCCATATCCTGTTGAATGATGTTGAATACATCGTGAATTGCAAGAGGGATGATCCCATGTTCAGAAGCAGATCCCCGCATCGTGTGCGTCTTTCCACTGTTAGTTTGGACATAAGCAAAAACGGTCCCATTGAATCCGCGAACAGCAGCGGCAACAATATGTCTTGTACGAGCATCATAAACCTCAGCGGTCTTGGAATCTTCTCCAAAAACCCGATCGAATTCGAATTTGGAGGAGTGAGCAGGGAGGGAAATGGAGTTTCCGAAGATTCGCCAGGGGCTCGCCTTGGCATCCTCCGCAGACAGAGGCCTTGATCAGACGCTTACGTGTATTCTCTCCATTCATTCCATTTTCAATATATAACAGACGTTTTGCTCACAAAAACAAAGAACAAGAGAAACCCTATTCCAGTCTCTGGACTCTAGATGCCCTAACTTTTTGGTGTTATTCTTCTATTTTCCCGCCTTATTGCAAATAACAACAATAGATACAGAGAGTATCTATATCTATTGCTGTCACATCCTCCCAAGTGGGAAAACAACCGCCGAATCACAAGCTAACTGATGTCCACTATGCGAGGGCTTCTCTCTCAAGTAGGAATGTAGCAATGGCTACCTTGTCATCATCCGAGATACGCAAGAATAAGGATACTCGGCATGAGGTGTCTATCCACTCACGAGCGGCAGTAGCTCCAGCTGAACCACCAAAATCTTTACATCCAAGTTGTCGAGCTTCCTTCAAAAAGTTTGTAATCACGACGGGAGATCTCTCAGCCTTCTTATGATGTGCCGGCTGTACAGGTTCAAGTGGAGGAATAGATTCTTCCACTAGAGTAGGTGCAGGAGCATTCTGAAATTGCGCCTCCATACGCTGCTGATTTGCAGCAATTCCTTGTAATACGTTTAAGATTTGTGTCATAACAGGGTCAATGACTAGTGCGGCTGGTGCCTCAGGTTGGTTTTCGGGCTCAGCTTGCCCTTCCTGCTCAATTTGTGCATTTGGCTCCTCTTGCTCAACAGGTTGTTGTTCAGTCTGAATCTCAAACCTACCCCGTTGGTCCGTTTGTTGCCTCGAGCGTGCCATACTACACAAGTATATAATTGTTACTCAACACACACTAAATACGACACTAGTAATAGGAGTGGTACCTGGTGGATAGGCATGCACCGGACGATATGCATATGCTGGAAAAAGAAATACAAATGTTCGGAAATCACATGCACACATGCAAAGGTATTTTTGGCAATTCCATCAACACTCCCACTATCATTCGGCAATACATGTCATCATTCACATACATATACATTCAGAAATACAGGAGTCAAATAGGGACACTCGGCAGCATACATGAATCATCACACACATTCTCAGTAATGATAAGAAACACAGAAAACACTCAACGAAACATATCATGGCATACCATGCACAAGAACATACACGAACAATCATCACATCATATTATTATTCCCATCATTTAAATCTTACAAATTAATTCCATTTTAGCCTTAGTTCCCTTTCGGTATTAGCCCCTAAGTGAGTGAGTGTGTGCCTATGTTCTTACCTGCAATCACCAAAATCAATAGTTAAGTTAGCATATAACAAATTATATTCCTAAACCATGCTCCGCTGCCAAACCTGTAACGACCCCAAATCTTAACTATTATTAAATGCTCCGATTAAGGTCATTACCGCCGTGAAACCCAAATAAACCTAAATGACACCTAGGACTAATTTGAATCTCACCAGGCTTATCATTATCTACTAATTTCTAACATATATATTCTATTGCTAAACAACAATTGGAGCATGATATTGGACACACGTTCTGGTAACATATGGAGTAAATATAACATCAGCGGAAGTCTTAAATTAAATCATTGGGTTCATAACACACATGTCCTATAGGGATCCAAATAACCAGCAAGAAATCCTCCAACAAATTTCGAAAATAGCTAACAGAGGAAGGTGCTTTAAATAAACCAGAAAGTAGCCCAACCATCCATGTATATGCGCAAGTAAACTAGTATGAAAATATGATGCGATATCGCCCCGCCGTGCTGCCTTGATCTCACACACTTGTACCACTGACTGTGGATGTACCTAAGCCTGAAAAATGGTAAAAACAATAGTATGAGATTACAAGAATCTCAGTAGGGTCACAGCATTATAAGATCTGCAGAATCCCTAAACACAAATCTCCCAATTGACATTAGATTATTCATAATCAACTAAAAGGGATCACGCAAATCAAGAAATCAATCAAAGAGGTTAGGGCCGAATCCATGGTTGAGGGAGGACTACAAAGACTTTCGAAAGATCAGAAGTACACAGGCAAGTGAAACTCATCAGATGGCTCTCGGCACTATAATAGAAAGGCCATCCGTTTTGACCTGTGTTGTCCAAGACTTACTGCACAAAGGATAGATGGTTAACACACAAACTAATTAGTAAGCCTATTCATCTTGTCCTCGCAAAGACATGTCTACTAGCCACACTTGGCCAAGTCTTCCCTAGCCACACACGGACTAGGGCATCCCAAACCTTGCAAGGATAAGGGCTTCCTGCCTCGCAAGTCAGGGAACTGTCCTTGCAAGGTCAGATATCCAGCGCTAGCTTGCTGGTTTGCCTTCTCTACAACTCCCATACCAGTAAGAACCTCTCCTCTCCCTAAAAGCATCACCGCTTACCTCGAATGGCCACCGGAATAGGATCCTGACACACAAACACGTACAAGCACACATAGGCAAGTATAAAGCATAATACCACAACAGGGTATCCTCAATCATGTCAGAACAGAATCAGCATATTCAATTCACATAACGTAGGCAACCCAGGCACTCAATACCTAACTCAGGGGTTCGATATAGCCTATGAGATCCATATCTCATTCCGAATTTCATATTCTCACCCTATAATCCAATCGCATGCAACACAACAAAGGCAGGTAACAAAAACATCAAGAAAATAACAGAGGTCTCTGGGGAAACCGATGAGGTGTAGATCCTACCTCTCTTGTCTCTGAACAAGAAGCTACTCCTTTTCCTTTATTAACTAAATCCGAACCACCTATATTATCACCAGGAAAAGATGAAAACAAACTAAACATGCTTATTCAATAGTCAATTGAATACCCTATTTCCTTACCAATACCACTCACCAAACCTATCAGAAACCAGTGATCAGAGGCTGCAGATGCCTCCCTCTTGGATATGTGATGTGATAGCCAGGAACTTAACAAGATTCAACCTGAATTACTATTCCAATTAACTAAGAGTAGGGCATAGGACGATTTCGACTTTAACCTTAGAAAAATAAATATTTACATCCAAACAACGAAACATATATGGTTGGAAAGATAATGAAAATATCTTTCCACCAAGATATTATTTTTAGGAATTGAACAAACGATTAGAGAGTTATGCTATTTTGAATTTCAAGAAGATTTGGCGAAAACCTAATTCCGCCGTCGATTTTCAACTTAACATTTGAGAAAGAAATACTACCCTCCTGATGAAAACCCAAAGATATTTGGAAATAGGATGAAGAGATCTTTCGAACAAGCTATTATTTGCAGGTATCCGATGAACAATGAGTGAGTTATGCTTGTTTAAAGTTTCAGAAAATTTTGGCAGCTATAGAGAGGTATAGGGTTTTAGGCTTATACGAATTTGTATGTTTTTTATAAGAGATTTTTGTGGAGTTGGCTTCCTATTTATATTGAATGAGTAAAGGATTATGATTACTTCTTTTAATCACTTTATCAAAATAAGATAATTACCAGATAATTAATCTCTTTAATTATCTTCCCCTATTGTTAGAGACTTTAATCTCTAAGGCAATTACCTATCTATAAGGATAATCTCTAAGGCAATTATCTATCTATAAAAACTTAGATTCAAGGGAATTTAAAATAAACTTGACTATTAAAAAATATTACCAATTTTGGCCATCACACATCCTTTCCTTCAGGGGAAAAATCATCTTTTCACCTGCACTGGCTTCTAGACTTCTAGGACTGAAAATTCGGGGTCTCACAATTATTACTTAACACATACTAAATACAATACTAGGAAAAAGGAGTGGTACCTGGTGAAGATGCATGCACCGGACTATACGCATATGCTGGAAAACAAAATACACTTGCACACAAATACTCATAAGTTTCGGAAATCATATGTACACATGCGATGCACACTCAGCAATTACACCAACACTCACATAAGCATTCGGCAAAAATACTATCATACAAACCATTCTCGGAAATTATTGCAACAAACTCTTAAGAAAATTATAAGAAGTCACATAGGGACACTTGGCATTATAGAAAAAACACTCATTCGGCAATGACAAGAAATACATTAAGATTTATCAGAACACATCAAGGCATACAAGGCATAAGAACATTCATAAACATATAGCAAATCAGATTATCATACTCATTATTTAAATCTTACAAATCAAACCCTTTTTAGCATTAGTTTACTTTCGGTATTAGCCCCTAAGTGTGTGATTGTGTGCACATGTTCTTACCTACAAACACAAAATCAACAAACAAGTTAGCATATAACCAATTATATTCCTTAAACCATGGTCCACTACAAAACCTGTAACGACCCAAAATCCTAACCTATTATTAATTACTCCGATTAGGGCCATTACCTTCGTGAAACTCAGACAAGCCCTAGAACTAGGACATATCTGAATTCCAAAAGGCTTACTTATCAAATTCTCGATTTTTTGCATGAACATTCATTATGTTCATTAGTTATTGGAGCATGATATTGGACATGTACTCTGGTATCATACGGAGTGAATAAAATATCAGTGGAAATCTTTACATAAAATCAATGAATCCACAACTCACAAGTGCCATAAGGATCCAAACATTCAGTAAGTTAATTCCAAAAATAAAACGGAAACAAGTAAAGGAGGAACCTTGAAAACCAGAAAAATACTCTAATCATAATTCATGTTATATGCGCAAGAAATCAAGGAACAGGTATGCTAATGTGATGTGATATCGCCCCGCCATGCAGCCTTGATCTCACACACTGGTACCACGGATAGTGGATGTACCTAAGCCTGAAAAATGGTGAATACAACAGGATGAGATTACAAGAATCTCAGTAGGGTCACAACATCATAAGATCTATAGAAATCTTAAACACAAATCTCCTGAACAACATTAGATCATTCTTACACATCTATGGGTATCACGCAATTCAAAAATTAATCAAAGAGATAGGGACGAATCTAAGGCTGAAGGTGGATTGCAAACACTTGCGAAAGTCATAAGTACACAGGCAAGTAAAACTCATCAGATTGCTCTTATTAATAGAAAAAAAAAAGTCGTCCCCTTCCACCTTTGTTGTCCAAGACTTACTGCACAAAGGGAAAAGGTTAGCACACAAGCTAATCAGTAAGCCTATTCATCCTGCCACACAAGCACAAGACATCCCAAGCCACACAGGGACAAGGGTATCCCAAACCATACAAGGATAAGGGCATCCTTCCACACAAGGACTAGACATCCAACGCGTGCATGCTGGGGTTTTCCACCCATACAACACCCATACTAGTAAGAATTTCCCCTCTCCCAAAGAGCATCAGCGCTTACCCCGAATGGCCTTTGGAACAAGATCCTGACTCATAAACATATACAAGCACACACAGGCAAGCACAAGCATAATACCATAATAAGGTATCCTCAATCATGTCAGAACACAATTAGCTTATTGAATTCACATATCATATGCAATTCGAGCACTCAAAACCTAACTCAAGGGTTCGATATAGCCTATAGGATTCATATCTCAATCCACAATTCTTGCATATATCCTACAATCAATTCTCATACAATAATAACAAGGACATACATCGAAAACAACAATCAAACAATAGGGATCTTTGGAGAAACCGATGAGGCATAGATCCTACCTCTATTGTCTCTGAATAAGAAGCTATTCCTTTGTCTTTTTTTAATAATTCTGAACCACCTATAGTATCACAAGGCTAAGACAAAACCAAACTAAGCAATCATACTCAATAACCAATTGAATACCCTATTTTCTTACCAATTCCACTCACCAAACCTATCAGAAATCAGTGGTCAAATGCCATAGGTGCCTCCCCTTTTGATGTGTGATGTGATAGCCAAGAACTTAACAAGATTCAGCCTGAATTATTATCCAATTTAACTATGTATATTTCGGCACTAAGCATAGGACACAAGATAGTTTGCGATTTCATGTTAGCAAGGTGTAAAGGTTTGGATTTCATGCTAACAAAGAGGGATTATGTGTTTATAACTTATACAATCAAAAGAAACAAGATCGGAATCCAATAGGTTCATCAATTGAGCAGGCAACAATAGAGCAAAGGTAGGGCATACTGATTTCATGTATAGAAAAGATTTAAAGGATGAATTAATGATTTTATAACATGAATAGATGCCAAACAGTCATACAAACAAGAGAAACAACAATAAAAATCAATTGAAAACAAAATCAGACAATCTTGAACCCTAATCCCGTTGAAATACGACTTATCTTACGATAAAGGAAAACTAACCTCCTGATAAAAAACCAAAAACATCTGAAAAGATGATGAAGAGAGATTTCCAACAAGCTATTATTTGCAAGAATCCAACAAATGATGAGAGAGTTATGCTATTTTAAAGTTCAAGCAGATTTTGGCAATTTTGCCGAAATTCAATTTAAATTTTAACAAAGGAAAAGCTAACCTCCTGAAAAAAAAAATATATATTTGGAAAGAGGGTGAAGAGAGATTTCCAACAAGCTATTATTCAAAGGAATCCGATAAACGATGAGAGAGTTATGCTTATTTGAAGTTCCAGCGGATTTTAGCAGAAATTGGGAGGTGTACGGTTTTTAAATCTTACGAATTTTGTGTGTTTTCTGTATAAGATTTTTGTGTGCCTGACTTCCTATTTATATAAGGTGGTTATTGGATAAAAATCCCTACCTTAAAGGCTTAATTAAAATAAGATAATTATCAGAATTAAATTTAATAATTATCCCCCTTTAAACTTAGGGTTTTTATTTCCTAAGGTAATTATCAATTAATAAAGAATCAATTTAAAGGGAATTAATACCAGAATTGATTACTAGACATCCCTTACCAATTTCGGCCATCACACATCCTTTTCATCAGGGGAAAAATAATCGTTTTCAGCTGCACTGGCTTTTGGACTTCTAGGACTCAAAATTTCGGGTCTCACACCAAACCAATCAGAAACCAGTGATCAGAAACGACAGGTTCTTCCCCTTTGGATGTGTGATGTGATAGCTAAGAATTTAACAAGAATCAAACTGAATTACCATTCCAATCATCATACAAGTTTCAGCACTAAGGATAGGGCAATTGGGTAAACTGCAATTTCATGTATACAAGTCTTAGGGGTTGTGATTTTATGATTAAAAAGAAGGATTAGCTATTAATGACAAAAACAATAAAAAAGAACAAGATCAGAAACCAATAGGTTAATGAATTGATCAAATTCGGCAATAATAGAGCAAAGGGTAGGGCATGCTGATTTCATGTATAGGTAATATTTAAAGGATGAATTCATGATTTTACAACATGAATGGATGCCAAACAATCATATGAACCAAAGGAACCATAACAGAAATCAATTGAAGGATAAATCCCATAAATTCGGCACCAAAACCGACAATATACGACTTGAAATTCGATAGGGAAAAACTAACCTTATGATGACCAACTCAAGATATCTAGATAAAGCATGGAAAGATCTTTCTAAAAAGCTATTATTTGTAGTAATCTGACGAAGGATGATAGGGTTATGCTAGGATGAAGATCAAGCAAATTTCGGTAGCAATAATGTATGATGTAGAGTTTGATGTTTGATGAATTTTTGTGTGTTTTTGTGGTGTGTGCACAAGTATAGCCGGCTACTTTTTATATAGGGTGTTTACGGGTTTAATTTCCCTACTTTAAAGGATATATAAGGTAAGATAATCGTTAGAATTTAATTTTGAAATTATCCTTCCATAATTTTAGGAATTTTATCTCGTAAGGTAAGTTTGAACCTTTTTCGGTCATCACATATCCATTTCTTCATGGGAAAAATGATCATTTCACTTGCACTGGCTTCTGGACTTCTATGACTCAAAATTTGTGGTCTCACATCCTCCCCTCCTTATAAGAATTTCTTCCTCGAATTTTCAGCACAAGTACTTAAGCAAATAGATAAGGAAATTTTGTATACAAAGATACTCAGTCTCCCAGGACTATTCCTCGATTTGGCCATTACGCCAAACAACTCATACCATAGGCATGCTTCGACTGCGAAGTTGACAAACTGACCGATCTAGTATGGCAACTAGCTGTACGAGATAGGATAGGTCTTTAGCAACCTCAACTAGTGGTTCTTCGAGCACATGAGAAGGGTCTCGCGAATACTTTCTCAACATCGAAATGTGAAACACGCTGTGAATTCTTTCCATACTTGGAGGTAGTGCAAATCAGTATGCAACAGGCCCGATTCCCTTAGCAAAGTCATATAGACCAATTTAACAAGGTGCTAACTTATCTCGTTGCAGAAAATGAAAGACACCTTTCCACGTGGCAACTTTCAGGAATACTTTGTCGTCCACCAAAAATTCCAGCTCTCTTCATCGATTATCAGCATAGTGTTTATGTCGATCTTTCATTATCCAATCGATCAATCTCATCCAAGTAACAAACAACCAATTTATTGGGTATGTCTATCACATGTATAGGAAAGAAGTGTGCAGATTTCGTCAATCGATCCATAATCACCCAAGTGGCTTCGAATCCTCATTGAGATCTAGGCAAACCAGTCACAAAATCCATCGTGACATGCTCTATCTTTACTGAAGTAGACCAACAGGTCTTTGATGCTCTATCTTTACTTGTTGGCAAATGAGACATCAGGCAACGAACTCAGCAATGTGGCGCTTCATGTTCAGCCACCAATATTGCTCCTTTAAGTCTTGGTACATCATTGTGCTACCAGGATGGATAATGAACTTCGAACTATGTGCCTCAAACAAAATAAGATTATGAATATCAACATCGTGTGGTATATATACCCAGTTTTTGAAGACAAGAACTTCATCATCTCACACTCTAAAATCGCAAGCTTTGGCATCAACACCATCAAATAATTGCTTCCGAATTCAAGCCAACTTTGGATCCTCTGTATGAGACCCCAAACTTTGAGTCTTAGAAGTCCAAAAGCCAATGCACATGAAAAGAACGTTTTTCCTTTCAAGAAAAAGATGTGTGATGGCCGAAAATTGGTATGGAACATCTAACAATTATTTCTGGTTTTCATTCCCTTTGATTTGGTTCTTTATTGATTGATAATTACCTTAGAAAATAAAAACCCTAAAATTAAGGAAGGAACGTCTTACATTAATATAGCCCTTAAAATAAGGAAATTAATCCCATAACCACTCTATATAAAGAGGAAGTCAGCCACACTTATACCTTACACAGAAAATATACAAAATTCTTCAAACCAAAAACCCTACACCTCCCTATTACTGCCCATGAACTTCAAATAATAGCTTGTTGGAAAGCTTTTTCTATCCTCTATCCAACCATCTTGGGTTTTTTGTGTGGAGGTTAGTTTTTCTTTGTCGTAATTCGGCGGGATTAGGTTTTAAAATTCTACGTTCAATTGATTTCAGTTGTTGTTCCTCTTGTTCGTATGATTGTTTATCATCCTTTCATTATGTAAAATCATGAATTTATCCTTTGAATCTTCCATATACATGAAATCAGCATGCCCTATCTTTGCTCTATTTGTTCCCTATCTTAATCAATTGATTAACTTATTGGATTCTGATATTGTTTATTTTGATTGTACGTGTTACAAATGCCTAATCTTTCCTTGTTAACATGAAATCGTAATTTGTCTTGCGTCTTATTCTTAGTGCCAAAATTTTCATATTTAATTAGGATGGTAATTCAGGTTGAATCTTGTTAAGTTCTTGGCTATGATGCCACACATCCAAAGAGGACGCACCTACAACATCTAATCATTGGTTTCTGGTATGTTTTGTAAGTGGAATTGGTAAGGAAATATAGTACTCAATTGGTTATTGAGTATGCATGCTTAGTTTGTTTTGTCTTTACCTTATGACATTATAGGTGGTTCGAATTGTGAGACCCTGACCCTTCCTAGTTTAGATGTCCAGGAAGTCCAGTAGCCGATATAGTTAAAATAACTATTATACCTTGGAGAAATGGATGCATGATGGCCTAAAATGGTTGCTGCTAGATATTTAATATTTTAATTCTAGTATTTTTATATTAATTATCCATAATTTTATCCCTTATTATCTAAAGTATTAGATAATTTTTCATTTTAGATAGAATATCTTTTTTAATAGATTTATCCTTTTAAATATAATTATCCATCTAATAGAATTATCCTTTAATTATCTTTTTAAGCTTAAAAGTAGGGATTTATCTCTTAGCTAAACCTCCTTAGACACCTATAAAAGCGTTTCCAACCTATCCCACCTAAAAATATCAAAACCTACATAGAAATTTCGTAATTTTTCTCCTTCTTCTCAATTTCCGATTTTTGCTTAAACCCTAGCCAAAACTCTTTGATCTTCATCTTGGCATAACTCTCTCATCTTTTATCGGATTCTTGCAAATAATAGCTTGTTGGAAAGATCTTTTCATCATCTTTCCATCCATTTAGGGTTTTGCATCTGGAGGTTAGTTTTTCCTTGTTATAAGTTAAATCATATTTTGACGGAATTGCCAAAATCTGTTTAAACTTCCAAATAGCATAACTCTCTCATCCTTTGTCGGATTCTTGCGAATAATAGCTTGTTGGAAATTTATCGTCATCCTCTTCCCAAATATATGGTCTTCTATCTGAAGATAATTTTTTTTGTTAAAATTTCAATTGTATTTTGACGGAATTGTCAAAATCTACTTGAACTTCAAAATAGCATAACTCTCTCATCCTTTGTTGGATTCTTGTGAATAATAGTTTGTTGGAAAGCTCTTTCCATTTTATATCCATCCATATTTGGTTTCTCTTATGGAGGTTAGTTTTTGTTTGTTGTATTTTACGTCGAAATTCGACGGGATTAAGTTTCAAAATTTTATGATTCTACCTTCAATTGATTCCTGTTATTGTTCCTCTTGTTTGTATAACTGTTTAGCATCCATTTGTGATTTTAAAATCATGAACTCATACTTTGAATCTTCCCTATTCATGAAATCAGCTTGCACTACCTTTGCCCTATTGATGCCTATCTTGATTAACTGATTAACCTATTGGATTCTGTGTCACGACCCGGCCCCCTGACCCTTGGCCCAGCGGGCCTAGACGTGTATGTGTGTGTGATGGATCACAACTGCAATGCTCGGTTAGGCATATAACAACATAGCCCAAAGGATGCATTTTGTTACAAATGATCTACTCACACAACACATATAAGCCCAAGACCTCTCCCGTTCCTTTCCAATGTAAGATTGGGTAACCTGACCCCCCCTGCGGGCTGGGTCTCACATTCTGACCTTATTTCTTTTTATTGTATATGTTATAAACACCTATTCCATTTTTAACTTCATGAAATCACAACCCCTAACCTCTCTAATGTTGAAATCGCAAGTTCCCTATAAACCTTAAGGTGTTGCCGAGATTTGTATATTGAATTAGGATGAAATATCAAGTAGATTCTTATTGAGTTATTGGCCATCACATCACGCATTCAGGAGAAAGATATTGCTGCATCCGGATCACTGGATTTGGGTAGGTTAATTGGTAAGGATTCCGAATGCTTTTGGTTTTTAATTAAGAAGTCTTGTGGCTTAGTATTGTGTGGTCTTTATCTTATAATTGTTTAGGAGATTCAGATCTTATTGAAAAGACAAACGATTGCATCTAATTTAGACACGTGAGAGGTAGGATCTATGCCTTATCGGTTCCTTTGGTTACCCTACTGTTTGATTATTTGAGTATGAGCGAATTTAATTGCCTATCTTCGTTATATACTTACGGAATATGTGATTATGATGATAAGGAATCTCGAAAGTTAATAAGAAAATAGGTTGCCTGATTTGGTTGTGACTTTGAGGATTGATCTTTGATTTGTATTGTGATTTGATTGAGGATCCTTTGTTGTGATTTGTGTATGCATGTACTATGTGTGTATGTGTGTATGTGTGTATGAGCCCTGTTTGTGCTTTGTTTGAAGAATCCTTTTGTCGGTGGCCATGCGAGGTAAGTATGGCTGCTCCTAGGGAGAGGAGAGACGCTTACCGAACCGGGAGGTTTATGGGTGGTTATTCCCTGCAAGAGCTTGCTGGATGCCTTGTAGGCTGGTTCAAGTCCTGACGTCAGCAAGCCTTGTAAGCCAATTCGAGTCTGGACGTCAAGATGTCCTATCAGCCAGTTCGAGTCTGGACGTTAAGTTGCCCTGTTTGAGAGTGATAGGATGACTTGTATGCGCTGCTGCAAGAGTGCTCCTAGGCCAATTCAAGTCTGGATGTCGGATACAACTAAAAGACTTGCTGCAGTTTTGATTGTGTAACCATTTACCCTTTGTGTAGCAAAGCCTTGAACAACACAGGTGGAAGGGGATAGCCTTTTCTTTTCCTCTGCCGAGAGTAACCTGATGAGTTTTCCTGCCTCTGTACTTCTGATTCTCATAAATGTTTGTTGTCCACCCTCATCCTTAGTTTCGACCCTAACTCTTTTGATTGATTATTGAATTAGGTAATACCCTTAGATGAGTAGGGATGATCTAATGCTGTTTGGGAGATGTTTGATTGGAAATCCCTAGGACTTATGATGCTATGACCCTACTGAGATTCTTGTAGTCTCATCCCTTCTCTTCTCCTCCTTTGCAGGCTTAGGTGTGTACTTTGTTGCTGGTACCAAAGGTGTGAGATCAAGGCTACACAGCTAGACGAATTTTCACCTTTTTCTTTTGAATGCACATGCCATGTCTTTGAACTTGTGTGGATTTGTACTCTGGCTTTCTAATCCCTCTTTCTCTTTTTGCTGCTTTTGAAACATGCATGATACTGTTGGTTGATGTTTTGAGATTCCTATGGGACTTGTGTGTTATATTTCCACTTGTTTTGAGTATTAATATAAGTCTTCCGCTGATGTTTTCTTTCACTTTGTATAAACGAGAAATTCATTAATGTATGAATATGCTCTAACCTTTAATTAGTATATAAATCAACCAATAAAATTGACAATTAGGTGACTTGAGCCTTGTGGGATTCAAGAAAGACCTTGCGAGGGCTTATTTAGGTTTCACGGAGGTAAGAGTCCTAATAGGTTGGGTTTGGGTCCTTACAGGTTTGGTAGCAGAGCATGGTTTAGTAGATTGTGTGATTTGCATGATATTGTGTTCTCAATTTTAGAGCATGCGCATATGTCTATATGTACTTTGATTGATTATGACTTACAAATATGAAAACATGATTATTAGATTTTCTTGTTTTTGTATGTTGATTGCATGTTGATATGTATGATTTGCTGAGTGTTGTGTGCTTTATGTGTATGTCGAAATATATGTGTTTGTTTGCTCTATTTTGTGTGCATATTTGTGTTTTATTTCCAGTGTATGCAAATCATCTGGTGTACACCTCGCCACCAAACCATCTCATTTCTTGTTTTGTTTTTGATATTGGAAAGTTATATCATATGTGTTTGATTAGTACGACATGGTAGACTAGGAAGCGGAGTAACACAGTGAAAGCATGGTAAGTCTGTAACATATAGTTCTTATGCATAAATTTCAAGGACAAAATTATTATGAGGGGAGGATGCAAGACCCCGACCCTTCCTAGTTTAGATGTCCAGGAAGTCCAGTAGCCCATGTAGTTGAAATGACTATTTTGCCCAGAAGGAGTGGATACGTGATGGCCTAAAATGGTTGCTGCCGGATATTTTTTATTTTAATTCTGGTATTTTTATATTAATTATCCTTAGTTTTATCCCTTATTATCTAAGGTATTAGATAGTTCTTTCTTTTAAATAGAATATCTCTTTTAATAGATTTATCCTTTTAAATAGAATTATCGATCTATTAGAATTATCCTTTAATCATCTTTTTAAGCTTAAAAGTAGAGATTTATCTCTTAACTCAACCTTTTTATACAATTTTAAAAGAGTGGCCAGCCTATCCCACCTAAACATACCAAAACCCATGTAGAAATTTTGTAATTTATCCTCTTCTTCTCAATTTCCGATTTTTGCCTAAACCCTAGCCGAAACTCCTTGCTCCTCATCTCGGCATAACTCTTTCATCCTTTATTGGATTCTTGCGAATAATAGCTTGTTGGAAAGCTCTCTTCATCCTCATTCCAACCATATTGGCTTTTTTATCTGAAGGTTAGTTTTTCTTTGTTGAAAGTTAAATCGTATTTCTATAGAATTGCCAAAATCTGCTTGAACTTCAAAATAGCATAACTCTCTCATCCTTTGTCAGATTCTTGTGAATAATACCTTGTTGGAAAGGTCTTTTCATAATATTTCCAAAAAATTTAGTTTTTTCATCTGAATATTAGTTTTTCTTTGTTAAAATTTAAATCACATTTCAATAGAATTGCCAAAATCTACTTGAATTTCAAAATAGCATAACTCTCTCATCCTTTGTCGGATTCTTTTGAATAATTGCTTGTTGGAAAGCTCTTTCAATTATACATCCATTCATCTTGGGTTTCTTTTCTGGAGGTTAGTTTTTCTTTGTTGTAATTTAGTTCAAAATTCGGGGGGATTAGGTTTCAAAATTGTGTGATTCTGCCTTCAATTGACTTATGTTATTGTTCCTCTTGTTCGTATGATTGTTTAGCATCCATTCGTGATTTTAAAATCATGAATTCATCCTTTGAATCTTCCCTATTCATGGAATAAACATGCCCTACCTTTGCCCTATTGATGCCTATCTTGATCAACTGATTAACCTATCGGATTCTGACATTGTTTCTTTTGATTGTACATGTTATAAACACCTATTCCTTTTTTTAACATCATGAAATCACAACCCCTAACCTCTCTAATGTTGAAATCGCAAGTTCCTAGTAAATCTTAAGCTGTTGCCGAAATTTATATATTAAATTAAGGTGAAATATCAAGTGGATTCTTACTGAGTTATTGGCCATCACATCACGCATTCAGGGTAAAGATATTGCTGCATTTGGATCAATGAATTTAGGTAGGTTAATTAGTAAGGATTCCTAATTCCTTTGGTTTTTAATTAAGTAGTCTTGTGGCTTAGTATTGTGTGGTCTTTCGCTTGTAATTCTATGGGAGATTCTGATCTTATTGTAAAGGAAAAAGATTGCATCTAATTCAGATACGTGAGAGGTAGGATCTATGCCTCATCGGTTCCTTTGGTTACCCTATTGTTTGATTGTTTGAATATGAGTGAATTCGATTCCCTATCTTGGTTATATGCTTGCGGAATGTGTGGTTATGATGATAGGGAATTTTGGAAGTTAATAGGAAAATAGTTTGCCTGATTCGGTTATGACTTTGAGGATCTATCTTTGATTTGTATTATGATTTGATTGAGAATCCTTTTGTTGTGATTTGTGTATGTTTGTACTATATGTGTATGGGTGTATGTGCCCTGTTTGTGCTTTGTTTGAAGGATCCTTTTGTCGCTGGCCATACGAGATAAGTATTATTGCTCCTAGGGAGAGGAGAGATGCTTACCGAACCAAGAGGTTTATGGGTGGTTATTCCCAGGAAGAGCTCACTGGATGCCTTGTAAGCTGGTTCAGGTCTGGACGTCAGGAAGCCTTGTAGGCCAGTTCGAGTCTGGACGTCAGGATGCCCTATAGGCCAGTTCAAGTATGGACGTTAGGTTGCCATATTTGAGAGTGACAGGGTGACTTGTATGCACTGCTGCAAGAGTGCTCCTAGGCAAGTTCAAGTCTGGATGTCGGAGACAACTAAAAGACATGCTACAATATTTATTGTCTAACCATTTACACTTTGTGTAGCAAAGCCTTGGACAACATAGGTGGAAGGGGATGACCTTTTCTTTTCCTACTGCCGAGAGTAACCTAACGAGTTTTTCTACCTGTGTACTTTTGATTTTTAGAAGTGTTTGTAGTCCATCCTCAGCCTTAGTTTCGGCCCTAACCTTTTTGATTGATTATTGAATTGCGTGATACCCTTGGATGAGTAGGGATGATCTAATGTTGTTTGGGAGATGTTTGATTGGGAATCTCTATGACTTATAATGTTGTGACCCTACTGAGTTTCTTGTAATCTCATCCCTTCTTTTATCCCCCTTTGTAGGTTTAGGTGTGTACTTTGTTACTGGTACCAAAGGTGTGAGATCAAGACTGCACGGCTGGACGAGTTTGCACCCCTTTTCTATTGAATGCGCATGCCATGTCTTTGAACTTGTATGGATTTGTATTCTGGCTTTCCAATCACTCTTTCTTTGTTTATTGCTTTCGAAATATGCATGATACTATTAGTTGATTTTTTTAGATTCCTATGGGACTTGTGTATTATGTTTCCACTTGTTTTGAGTATTAACATAAGTCTTCCGCTGATGTTTTCTTTCACTCCGTATAAGCCAGAAATTCATTAATGTATGAATATGCTCCAACCTTTAAATGGTATATAAATCAACCAATAAAATTGACAATTAGGTGACTTGAGCCTTGTGGGATTAAAAAAAGACCTTGCGAGGGCTTATTTGGGTTTCACGGCGGTAAGGGTCCTTATAGGTTAGGTTTGGGTCCTTACCAAAACCCTTTGAATAAAAGCAAAGGAATAGCTTCTTGTTCAGAGATAAGAGAGGTAGGATCTATACCTCATCGGTTTCTTCAGATATTTTTGTTGTTTGTTTGTTAATTTTGGTACCTACATGTATGATAAGTGTATGCCATATGTTGTCGTGAGTATTCTTGAATTGCTGATCAAAATGTGATCCTTTAGGCTATACTGAACTCTTGAGTTAGGTTATAAGTGCCTAATTTGCATATGTTGTGTGCATTGAACATGTTCATTGTGTTTTGACATGATTGAGAATACCCTGTTGTGGTGTTAAGCTATGTGTGTGGCTGTGTGTGCTTGTATGTGTTTGTAGTCGACCCTCTGCCTTAGATTCGGCCCTAACCTTGGATTTATTCTTGAATTGCATAATACCCTTTGATGTGTAGGGATGATCTGATTTTGTTTGGGAAATATTTGTTTAAAATTTCTGTAGATCTTATAATGCTATGACCCTATTGAGATTCTTGTAATCTCATCATATTGTTTTCACCAAGTTTTCAGGCTTAGGTGCATTTTGTGTTCATGGTACCAGTGTGTGAAAATCAAGGCTGCACGGCTAGCCGATATCGCATCAGCTTTACATATTTTTGTCTCCTTGGTTGCTTGCGCATTGAAGTATATCCTTATGTGGTTTTGTATGATTGCCGAGTATAACATGTGTGAGTCCATGATTGTCGAATGCTTGATGATTGGCCTAGTATGCATGTGTTTTTTTGAATTTTGCATACTTGTGTGCATGTGAATTTTGTTTTTCCAGCATATGCATATCATCCGGTGCATGTCTCTCCACCAGGTATCACTTCTTTTCCTAATGTTTGTATTTGGTTATGTGTTGAGTAACGATCATGTGCTTGTATAGTATGGCAAGGCCGAGTGTACAAAGGGATCGACGGGATAGGTATGGGGTTCAGGCCGAACAACAACCTATTGAGCAAGAGGAGTCGAATGCAGAAATATGATGCTGAATGCATAAGGCAGGGCAAGCTGAGCCCAAAAACCAACCTGAGGCACCAGCCGCACTAGCTATTGATCCTATGATGGCACAAATCCTGAATGTGTTACAAGGAATTGCTGCAAACCAGTAGCGTATAGAGAGACAATTTCAGAATGCTCCTGCACCCTCACCTATGGAAGAACCTATTCCTCCACTTGAGCCTGTACAGCCGGCTCACCATAAGGAAGCAGAGAGACTTCCTATCATTATTATGAAGCTGTTGAAGGAAGTTCGTCAGCTAGGATGTTAAGATTTCAGTGGTTCAGCCGGAGCTGCAGCATCTCGTGAATGGATCAACACCTTATGCCATGTGCTCTTGTCTTTACGATTCGGTGATCGCATGGTGGACATCTGTTAGCTTACGATTCGGCGATCGTTTGCCAACTTGGGAGGAATTTCACTACGAGTTTGACGAAAGGTCCTATATGAGATTCCATAAAACCGAGTAGCAACAAGCTCTCTATAAGCTTAAGCAGGGCACCTGTTCGATGCTGGAATTTGAGAAAGCATTAAGGAAGATTGTTCACCATACTAGCTTGCGAGACGATTTCAGGATGGGCTGAGTATAGAACTCAAAACAATCATTGGTATGCCGCCGGTGCAGAATTTACAAGAACTAATTGTTGCCACAACTGAAATCGAGAAAATCATGCAAGCAGAAAGCCATCCGCAGAAACTGGTGTCGGATCCTTCAGGCGAGATTTGAGTTCAATTAGCGTACAGGACCCTATTTTATAAGGTCATACCCTACGAAGAATAATGGCAATGGAGGTGATACAAGAAGAACTTTTCTGGTTTGAATTCCAATGGATCTACATGGAATTCTCAGCAATGTTGATGTTACAACTGTGGTGAGATGGGGCATATTCAGAGGGAATGCCCGAAACCCCAGAGGTATCACAGACACACCAAATACAGGCCGAGGTGGTTACGCCATTCCCACAAAACCACCAGCACATGCACCAGAAGGACCGCCAAATGGATCCATAAGTGAGGCGCAACTAAGACCAATGAGGCTATTCACCTTCACTGATGCCGAGGCTAGCCTGAAGTAGTGACAGGTACTATTTCAATCTTTTCTCAAAATGCTAAAGTTTTGTTAGATCCTGGAATAAATAGGTCATTTATAAGTACAAGGATAGCACTTAGCACTGATCGGCCTGTCTCCCTTGTTTTCTCCTATTGCGGTTTTGACTCCTTTGGGAGAGCAACTGATTTGTGATCTAGTCTACATCGGCTGTGCTGTATGTATGTGTCCAAATGTACTTGAGGTTGATTTAAACCTATTGGACATCCAAGAGTTGGATGTGATCTTAGGCGTGCATTGTGGTATCAAGCCCATATGGAGTGTTTCACCAAGCGTGTGTGGTTCACTTTTCCTAATGGTGCCGAATACTGCTTTGAAACTAATAGGCAAGTTGTTCCAACTTGCATGATTTCCTGGCTTGATGCGAAGTGATCAGCAAGGGATGTACATGATGTTTCTAAAGAATCCTAGAATCTATATTCTGTTCTAGTGGTTTGCGAATTTCCAGAAGATATAGCTGGTTTGCCACCAGCAAGGGAAGTGGAGTTTGGCATTGAGTTAGTGCCTGGAACAAATCTGATTTCCATTCCTCCATATCGTATGGCTCCTATGGAAATGAAGGAATTGAAAATGAAATTGGAAGATTTGTTAGATCGTGGTTTCATCTGACCCAGTGTGTCACCATGGGGCACACCAGTGAGTCCCAGCCCGTAGGGGGTGTCAGGTTACCCAATTCCACATCGAAAAGGAGCGAGGGAGGTCTTGGGCTTATATGTGTTGTGCGATGGTTTCATTTGTAACAAGATGCATCTTTTGGGCCACATGGTTAGAAGCCCGACTCAGCATTACAATTGTTATCAATCACGCGCACATACACATCCGGGCTCGCTAGGCCGAGGGTCCGGGGGCAGGGTCGTGACAGATGGTAGCGGAACCGATCTCGCTCCCTCTTCTGGGTGGGCTTGGGCCGTGTTGTGTGTTCATGTTTGGTCCTATGAGTTTGGGCCCAAGGAAGTTACGTTTGGGCTTCCCTCGTGAGGTCACGAGGTCTATAAGGAGGGGAGATTGTGAGACCCAATCCGTAGGGGGGATCAGGTTACCCAATCCCACATCGGACAGGAGTGAGGGAGGTCTTAGGCTTATATGTGTTGTGTAATGGTATGTGGGGTTGGCTTCTTATTTATAATGGATGGGTATGGAATTAAGATTACTACTTTAAAGGCTTTATTAAAATAAAATAACTACTAGATTTAAATTTATTAATTATCCCCTTTTAATTATAGGGATTTTAATTTCTTAGGTGATTATTAACAAATTAAGAATAAAATTAAAGGAAATTAATACCAGAAATGATTACCAAACATTCCTTACCAATTTCGGCCATCACACATCTTTTTTTTCAGGGATAAAATTTTCTTTTCACCTGCATTTGATTCTGGACTTCTAGGACAAAATTCGGGGTCTCACAACCAATATTGCTCCTTCAAGTCTTAGTATACTTTTGTGCTACCAGGATGGATCGCAAATTTTGAACTATGAGTTTCAGAAAATATCAAAATGTTATGGCATATATACCCGATTTCTGAAGACAAGAACTCCATCATCTCGCACTCTGAAATTGCGAGCTATGGCATCAACACCATCGGATAATTGTTTCCGATTTTCAGCCAATTTTTGGATCTTTCGTTTCCTGATTCCGGATTTCCTCAATCAAGGTAGTCGTGAATTAGATTCGCATCAACAACGAACCAGAAAAATCAATACCAAGATGCACACGTGTATCTTCCAAATCCAGCAACATTGATATGTATTGAGTGCACAAGTAAGCCAAAACCGATGGGGAAGGAGAATGAAACTTTCAGTTTAAGGCATCACCAACAACATTCGCTTTCCAGGATGATATTTGATGATCAGATTGTAGGCTTTAATCAGCTCCACACATCTTCGTTGTCTCATGTTTTTGCATAAGGAGATATTTCAAGCTTCTGTGGTCAGTGAAGATTCGGAATGTCTTGCTATATAGATAGTGGTGCCATATTTTCAATGCAAACACCACACCCGCAAGCTCTGAATCGTGCGTAGGAAAATTGCTTTCATGCGGTCATAATTGTCGGGAAGCATAGGCAGCAACTTTCCCGTCTTGTATCAATATGCATCCAAGTCCGGATTTCGACGAATCGCTGTACACCACGTACTCTTTCCCACCGTCTGGTAAGGTGAAGATTGGTGCGAAAACCAATCGGCTTTTCAGTTGTTCAAAAAGTCACTAGCATTTCTCATTCCACATGAACGGTTCTCCTTTGGGTTTCAACTTTGTCAATGGTCCAGCAAGGGATGAAAAATTCTCTACGAAGCAATGGTAGTATCCGAGTAAGCCGCGGAAACTACTGAGTTCAAACACAGTTCGCAGGGGTTTCCAAGAAACTACGTCTTCTGTAAGGACGCATATTTCCAAATTGCTCCTAAGTGAGACCCTTACCGCCGTGAAACCCAAACAAGCACAAAACCAGATCTATCTGAATCCCACATGGCTTAACGATCTAATTTTCGATTTTAGTACGTTTATTACATATATTTTTAAACTTTGGAGCATGATAGTACTGGACAAACAATATGGATTCATACGGAGTAAATAAATAGTCAGCGGAAGACTTCATGATTAATCAAGGGAACCACAACACACAAGTCCTATAGGGATCTAAAAATCCAGCAAGTAAATCCCCAGTAAGTTTTTAAAACAATCAAACAAAAGAGACATTTAAAAAACCAGAAATTGGTCTAACCAATCTTTATGTTATATGCGCAAGTAGTCAAGCAACAAGTATGGAAATGTGATGCAATATCGCCCTTTCGTTTGGCCTTGATTCTCACACAGTGGTACCACGAACAACAAATGTACCTAAGCCTAAAAAATGGTGAAAATAATAGGATGAGATTATAAGAATCTCAATTGGGTCATAACATTATAAGATCTACAGAAACCTTAAACAAATATCTCCCAAACAACATCAGATCATCCCTACACAACTAAGGGATATCACGCAATTCAAGCATCAACCAAAAGGGTTATGGCCAAAACTAAGGCTGAGGGTGGACTACAAACACTTCCAAAAATCAGAAGTACACAGGCAGGAAAACACATCAAACACTCTTGGCATTAGGAAAAGGTCATTCCCTTCCACCTATGTTGTCTAAAGCTTCTCTGCACAAAGGGTAAAGGTTAGCACACAAGTTAATCAGAAAATCATCATGCCAACACACAAGGTAAGGCATTTAGTCAGCACAATGGACTAGGCATCCTAACCAGCACACAGGATTAGTGCATCTTGCCGGCAAACAGGACAATGCATCTAGCTAGCACAAAGGACTAGGCATCTAGCTAGCACATAGGACAAGGCATCCAACGCACGAAAGCTGGAGATTGCCACCCATACGACTCCCACACTAGTAAGAACCATGTACAAGCCATCCAACGCATACAAACTTGGGATTTCCACCCATCCTCTCTCAAAGATCATTAACACTTACCCCAAATGGCAACTCGAAAAAGGATCCTGATACACAAACATGTACAAGCACACACAAGTAAGTACAAAGCATAATACCACAACAGGATATCCTTAATCATGTCAGAACACAATCAGCATGTTCAATGCACACAACACATGCAAATTAGGCACTCATATCTTATCTCAAAAGTTCGGTATAGCCTAAGTAAGCCTCAAATCAGTCCACAACTCATCCATACACTATCTCACATATGTTGATACAACATTACAAAGATAAGCATCAAGAATTTCTCTGGAGAAACTGATGAGGCATAGATCCTACCTCTCTTCTCTGTAAACAAGAAGCTATTCCTTTGCATTTATTCAAGAGATCCGAACCACCTATAACATCATAAGGCAAAGACAAAACCAAACTAAGCATGCATACTCAACAACCAAGTAAATATCCTATTTCCTTACCAATTCCACTAATCAAACCTATCAGAAATCAGTGATTAGATGCCGCAGGTGCCTCCCCCTTATATGTGTGATGTGATAGCGAAGAACTTAACAAAATTTAACCTTAATTACCATCCTAATAAACTATGCAAATTTCGGCACTAAAGATAGGGAACAAGGCAAATTGTGATTTCATGCATACAAGGTGTAGGTGTTGTGATTTTATGTTAACAAGGAAGGATTAAGTGCTAATAAAAAAAACAAGCAAAAGGAACAAGATCAGAAACCAACAGGTTAATCAAATGATCAAAATCAGCAACAATAGGCTAAAGGGTAGGGCATGTCAATTTCATGTATAGGGAAGATTCAGAGGATGAATTCATGATTTTACAACATGAATGGATTTCAAACAATCATATAAACAAGAGGAGCAATAATAAACATCAATTGATGGAAGAATAATGCAACTTCGGCACCAAAACTGATGAATTACGACTTGAATTTTGACAGGGAAAAACTAACCTTCTGATGATAAAAAAAGGATAGTTATATAGAGAATGGAAAGAGCTTGCTAATAAGCTATTATTTTCAGAAATTTGACAATGAATGGGAGAGTTATGCTAGTTTGAAGATTAAATAAATTTCGACAGCAATAGAGATAGTGTAGGGTTTGATGAATTTTCTTTGTTTCTGATGTGGGATATAGGTGTGGCAGACCTCTTCTTTACATAGGGTGTTTATGGGATTAATTTCCCTACTTTAAAGGCTAGATAAGGTAAGATAATTATTAGAATTAAATTCTAGAATTATCATTCCTTACTTTTAGGAATTTCATTTCCTAAGGTAAAATTGAACCAATAAGGAAACAAATCAAAAGTAAATGAAACTATAAATGATTACTAGACATTCCATACCATTTTCGGTCATCACATAACCATTTCTTCAGAGGCAAAATGGTCATTTCACCTACATTGGCTTCTGGACTTCTAGGACTCAAAATTCAGGGTCTCACAGCTTCGTTCTTCGTCAGATCAACTAACACACCTTGGGCAGAAATAATATGCCAAAAGAAACCAACTTCGCATAGCCAGAATTTGCATTTGGAGTACTTTGCGAACATCCGCCGATCCCTCAGAATATTTAGCCCAATCCGTAAGTGCTTAACATATTATTCTTCTAATTTTGAATAAATTAGAATGTCGTCGATGAAGGCTATCACCAATTTTTCCCGTAACTCACAAAACACACGATTCATCAGGTTTTTGAACACAGCTGGTGCATTGGTCAAACTGAATGGCATAACCAGAAATTCATAGAGGTTGTATCGCGAGCTGAATGCGATCTTCGAAATATCAACATCACGAATTTCTAATTGATGGTATCTAGATCTGAGATCGATCTTGGAAAACACGGCTGCACCTTGAAGCTGGTTGAACAAGTCATCGATGCGCAGAAAAGGGTACTTGTTCTTCAAAGTCACACGATTCAGCTGCCGATAGTCCATGCACAATTGCAGAGAACCATCTTTCTTCTTCACGAACAAGACCAGTGCTCCCCAAGGTGACACACTGGGGCTTGATGAAACCACGATCCAGCAAATCTTCCAATTGTGTTTTTAGTTCCTTCATTTCCATTGGAGCCATACGATACGGAGGAATGTAAATTGGATTCATACCAGACACTAGCTCAATGCCGAATTCAACTTCTCTCGCTGGTGGCAAACCGGTTATGTCTTCTAGAAACACATCCAGAAATTCATGAACCACTGGAACAGAATCCAAATCCAAAGATTCTTTAGAAACATCATGCACATGTGCAGGTACTCTGTACATCCTTTGATGATTAATTGCTTCGCATCAAGCCAGGAAATCATGCAAATTGGGACAACTCGTCTATCATCTTCAAAGTAGAACTCGGCACCATCAGGGAAAGTGAGCCACACACTCTTGGTGAAACACTCCATATGGGCTTGATATTTCACCAAACAGTCCATGCCTAAGATCACATCCAACACTCGAATGTCCAATGGAATCAGATCCACCTCAAGTACATTCGGACCCATACGTACAACATAACCGATGCAGACTAAATCACAAATTATTTGCTCTCCCAAACAGTCAGAACTGCAATAAGAGGAGACAATGAAGATAGAGGCCGAATAGTTCTAAGTGCTATCCTTGGACTTACAAATGACCTATTTGCTCCGGGATCTAACAACACTTTATCATTTTGAGAAAATACTGAAATAGTACCTATCACCACATTAGGGCTAGCCTCGGCATTAGTGAGGGTGAATAGCCTCGTTGGTATTGGTTGCACCTCACTTGTGTATCCGTTTGGTGGTCCTGCCGATGTGCGTGCTAGTGGTTTTGCGGTATTGGCATACCTAGCTCGGCCTGCATTTTGTGCGCCTATGGTACGCCTTGGTTTTGGACAGTCCCTCTGAGCATGGCCCATCTCACTGTAATTATAACATTGACGTGGCTGCAGATTCCATGTAGATCTATTAGAATTTGAACCAGAAAATTTTTTCCTGTTGTTACCGCCATTGTCATTGTTTTTCGGAGGATAGAACCTTAAAAGATAGGGTCCCATGCGCTGATTGAACTTTGAATCTCTCCTGAAGGATCCACCACTAGTGGCTGTGGAAGGCTTTCTGGTTTTTCATGATCTTTTCGGCTTCAGTCGCGGCAACGATTAGTTCTTGCAAATTCTGCACCGGTGTCCTACCTACGATGGTTTTTAGTTCGGTACATAGGCAATCCTGAAATCATCTCGCAACCTGGTATGGTGAACGATCCTCTTCAGGTGAAAATCAAGACAACTTTCTTAATACCTTTTTGTACTCTAGCACCAAATGGGTTCCCTGCTCATGCTTGTAGAAAGCTTGTCGCTGCTCGATTTTATGGAATCTCGTATAGAACCTCTCATTGAACTCAAACTAAAATCCCTCCCAAGTAGGCAAATGATCTCCGATTCGTAAGCTCATAACTGTCCATCAGGCAAGGACTTCTCCCTCAAGTATGAAATTAGCAATGGCAACCTTGTCATCATCAGAGATATGTAAGAACACAGATGTAAGGACCCAAACCCAACCTATTAGGACCCTTACCGCTGTGAAACCCAAATCAGCCCTCGCAAGGTCCTATTTGAAACCCACAAGGCTTAAGTCACCTAATTGTTAATTTTATTGGTTGATTTATATGTTATTTAAAGGTTGGAGCATATTCATACATTAATGAATTCCTGGCTTATACGATTTAACTTTTAATAAATAAAAAATATCCTTCAGATAAAAATATCAACATGGGCTCAAAGAGGATGAAGAGAGCTTTCCAACAAGCTATTATTTTCAAGAATCCAACAAAGGATGAGAGAGTTATGCTATTTTGAATTTTAATTAGATTTTGGCAATTTTACCGAAATACGATTTAACTTTTAATAAAGAAAAACTAACCTCCACAAGAAAAACCCAATATTGTTGGAAAGATCATGAAGAGAGCTTTCTAACAAGCTATCATTCGCAAGAATCCGATAAAGGATGAGAGAGTTATGTCACGATGAAGATCAAAGAGTTTCGGCTAGGGTTTAGGCAAAAATCGGAAATTGAGAAGAAGGGGGGGATAAATTATGAAATTTCTTTATGGGTTTTGGTATGTTAAGCTTGGATAGGCTGGCCACTTTTTTTTAGGTGTCTAAGGAGGTTTAGTTAAGAGATAAATTCCTACTATTAAGTTTAAAAAGTTAATTAAAGGATAATTCTATTTAAAAGGACAAATCTATTAAAAGAGATATTCTATTTAAAAGAAAGAATTATCTAATACCTTAGACAGTAAGGGATTAAACTAATGATATTTAATATAAAAATATCAGAATTAAAATAGAAAATATCTGGCAGCAACCATTTTAGGCCATCACGCATCCATTTCATCAGGGCAAAATAGTCATTTCAACTAGGAAGGGTCAGGGTCTCACATCCTTTCCTCATAAAAATTCTGTCCTCGAAATTTCTGCATAAGAACTATGGGTTACAGACTTACCATGCTTTCGCTGTGCTACTCCGCTTCCTAGTAGACCATGCCATACTAATCAAACACACATGATATAAATTTCCAATATCAAACACAAAACAAGAAATGAGATAGTACATTGGACGATATGCATATGTTGGAAATAAAACAAAAACATGCTCACCAAACACAGCAAGCACACATATTTCGGTATAGACATAAAGCACACAATACTCAGCAAATCATACATATCAACATGCAATCAACATACAAAAACATGCAAATCTAATAATCATGCTTTCATATTTGTAAGTTATAACCAATCAAAGTACATATAGACATATGCGCATGCTTCTAAAATTGAGAACACAATATCATACAAATCACACAATCTGCTAAACCATGCTCCGCTACCAAACCTGTAAGGACCCAAACCCAACCTATTAGGACTCCTACCGCCGTGAAACCCAAATAAGCCCTCACAAGGTCCTATTTGAATCCTACAAGGCTCAAGTCACCTAATTATCAATTTTGTTGGTTGATTTATATGCTATTTAAAGGTTGGAGCATATTCATACATTAATGAATTTCTGGCTTATACGGAGTGAAATAAAACATCAGCGGAAGACTTATAGTAATACTAAAAACAAGTGGAAACATAACACACAAGTCCCATAGGAATCTCAAAATATCAACCAATAGTATCATGCATATTTCGGAAGCAACAAAAAGAGAAAGAGGGATTGGAAAGCTAGAATGAAAATGCACACAAGTTCAAAGACATGGCATGCGCATTCAATAGAAAAGGGGTGCAAATTCTTCCAGCCGTACAGCCTTGATCTCACACCTTTGGTACCAGCAACACAGTACACACCTAAACCTGCAAAATGGGAGAAAAGAAGGGATGAGATTACAAGAATCTCAGCAGGGTCACAGCATCATAAGTTCTAGAGATTCCGAATTAATTGTCTCTCAAACAACATTAGATCATCCCTACTCATCTAAGGGTATCACGCAATTCAAGAATCAATCAAAAGGGTTAGGGCCAAAACTAAGACTGAAGGTGGACTACAAACACTTCTGAAAATCAGAAGTACAAAGGCAGGAAAACTTATCAGATTACTCTCAGCAGTAGGAAAAGAAAAGGTCATTCCCTTTCACCTGTTTTGTCCAAGGCTTTGCTGCATAAAGGTTAAATAGTTAGACAATCAATATTGCAGCAAGCCTTTTACTTGTCTCCGACATCCAGTCTTGAGCTGGCCTAGTAGCTCTTTTGCAGCAACGCATACAAGTCATCCTGTCACTCTCAAACAAGGCAACCTAACGTTCAGACTCGAACTGACCTATAGGGCATCTTGACATCCAGACTCGAATTGGCTTATAAGACTTTCTGACGTCCGAACTTGAATTGGCCTACAAGGCATCCAGTGAGCTCTTACTGGGAATAACCACCCATAAACCTCCCAGTTTGGCAAGCATCTCTCCTCTCCCTAAGTGCAACAATACTTACCTCGCATGGCCAGCAACAAAAGGATCCTTCAAACAAAGCACACACAGGGCACATAAACACATACATACATAGTACACACATACACAAATCACAACAGAGGATCCTCAATCAAAGCACAATACAAATCAAAGATCAATCCTCAAAGTTACAACCGAATCAGGCAACCTATTTTATTATGAACTTCTGAGATTCCTTAACATCATAATCACACATTACGCAAGCATATAACCAAGATAGGCAATCGAATTCACTTATATTTAAACAATTAAACAATAAGGTAACCAAAGGATGAGGCATAGATCCTACCTCTCACGTGTCTGAGTCAGATTCAATCCTTTGTCTTTCTAATAAGATCGGAATCTCCTAAATAATTACAAGGCAAAGATCACACAATACTAAACCACAAGACTACTTAATTAAAAACCAAAGGCATTGGGAATCCTTACCAATTAACCTATCCAAATCCAACGATCCGGATGCAGCAATATCTTTCCCCTGAATGGGTGATGCGATGGCCAATAACTCATTAAGAATCTACTTAATATTTCACCCTAATTCAATATACAAATTTTGGCAACACCTTAAGGTTTATAGAGCAACTTGCGATTTCAACATTAAAGTGGTTAGGGGTTGTGATTTCTTGAAGTTAAGAAAGGAATAGGTGTTTATAACATGTATAATCAAAAGAAACAAGGTCAAAATCTAATAGGTTAATCAGTTGATCAAGATAGGCATCAATAGGGAAAAGGTAGGGTATGTTGATTTCATGAATAGGGAAGAATCAAAGGATGAATTCATAATTTTAAAATCATAAATGGATGCTAAACAATCATACAAGTAAGAGGAACAATAACAGAAATCAATTGAAGGCAAAATCACATAATTTTGAAACCTACATGCTTAGTTTGGTAAGGAAATAGGGTATTCAATTGGTTATTGAGTATGCATGCTTAGTTTGGTTTTGTCTTTGCCTTATAATGTTATAGGTGCTTCGGATCCCTTGAACAAAGGCAAAGGAATAACTTCTCGTTCAGAGACAAGAGAGGTAGGATCTATGTCTCATCGGTTTCTTCAGAGATCCTTGTTGTTTGCTTGTTAATCTTTTTACCTACACGTATGACAAGTGTATGTGCATATGTTGTAGTGAGTATGTTTGAATTACGGATTAAGATGTGATCCTCTAGTAAATACCAAACCTTTGAGTTAGGTTATGAGTGCCTAATTTTCATGTGTTGTGTGCATTAAACATGTTGATTGTGTTCTGACATGATTGAGAATACCGTGTTCTGGTATTGTGCTATATGCTTGCCTGTGTGTGATTGTATGTGTTTGTGTGTTAGGATCCTTTTCCGGTGGCCATTCGGGGTAAATGTTGATGCTCCTAGGAACAAGAGAGGTTCTTACTTGTTTGGGAGCCGTATAAGTGGCAATTCCCAGCATGTGCACACTGGATGCCTCATCCTTGTGTGGCTAGACACCTTGTCCTTGTTTTGCAGGATGCCCTTGTCCTTGTGTGGCTTGGATGCCTTGTCTTTGTGTAGCAGGATGAATAGGCTTGCTAATTAGCTTGTGTGCTAACCCTTTTACCCTTTGTGCAGCGAAGCCTTGAACAATATAGGTGGAAGGGGATGGCCTTTTCTTTTGACGAGAGTGATTGATGATTTACCTGCCTGTGTACTTCTGACTTTCGGAAGTGTTTTGAGTCCATCCTCAGCCTTAGTTTCAGCCTTAACCTTGGATTGATTCTTGAAATACATGATACTCTTAAATGTGTAGGGATGATCTGATGTTATTTGGGAGATGTTTGGTTAAGATTTCTTTAGATCTTATGATATTGTGTTCATACTGAGATTCTTGTAATCTTATCCTATTATTTTCACTAATTTTTCAGGTTTAGGTACATTTGTTGTTCATAGTACCAGTGTGTTAGAATCAAAACTGCATGGCGGGGCAATATCGCATCATATTTGCATATTTTTGTGTCCTTGGTTGCCTGTGCATACAATATGATCATTAATTGGACTATTTTATTTTGGTTTCTCAAGTTTCCTCCTTTGCTTGTTACTTCTAAACTATGTTGGGAGTTATTTGATAGATATTTGGATCCTTATGGGACTTGTGTGTTATTATTTCTCAAGACTTCCGCTGATGTTTTATTCACTCCGTATGGTACCAGAATATTTGTCCAATATTATGCTCCAAACTTTAAAATCTTAAAGGAATTAACATGCTAAAATCGAAACTAGATGGATAAGCCTTGTGGGATTCAGATAAGTCCTGGTTCGAACTTGTTTGGGTTTCACGGTGGTAAGGGTCCAATTAGGAGCAATTTGGGAATATGGGATTTGGGTCATTGCAGGTTTGGTAGCAAAACATGGTTTAAGTAATATGATTTATTGTACGCTAACCTGTTTGTTGATTTTGTGTTTGTAGGTAGGTACATGCGCACACACCGACTCACTTAGGAGAAAATAAAAAAATTGATCTAATGCTAAAAATGGGTTGAATTATAAGATTTAGATGATGAAATTGATAATTTGATTTGATAGGTGTTTATGTATGTTCTTATGCCTGATGAATGTTTTCTGTGTTTTCTTTGTTATTACCGAATGCCTGAGTCTGTCCTATGAATGTCCCGAATGTATTTGTTGCCAAATAATTGCAATGTGTTCTATGATTATTGTCGAATAGGTGTTGTCGATTCATGCTATGCTACCAAGTGTCCCTATGTGATTCCTCTGTTGCCGAATGCATATGAATGTATTAGCTGCTTATTAGTGTGTGCTGCCGAGTGTGAATTACATGAGTATGTGTATTACCGAATGCATGTGATTGGTTTGTGAACATATCGAAGTATCTCCTTATGTTGTTTTGCATGATTGCCTAGTATAACTTGTGTGAATCCTTGATTACTGAATGCTTGATGATGATTGTGGAATGCCTAATGATTGTTGCCGAGTGTGCATTTGCATGTATGCAAGTGTTTTCCAAAATTTTCATACTTGTGTGCTTGTGAATTTTATTTTTCCAACATATGCATATTGTCCAGTGCATGCCTCTCCACCAGGTACCACTTCTTTTCCTAGAGTTTATATTTAGTTATGTGATGAGTAATGATTATATGCTTGTATAGTATGGCAAGGCCGAGTGTACAAAGGGAATGACAGGGTAGGTATGGGGTTCAGGCCGAACAGCAACCTATTAAGCAAGAGGAGCCAAATGCACAAATTGAGCAGGGAGGGAATGCTAAGCCCGAAAACCAACCTGAGGCACCAGCCACACCAGCTATCGATCCTGTGATGGCACAAATCCTGAATGTGTTACAAGGAATTGCTGCAAACCAGCAGCGTATAAAGCACAATTTCAGAATGCTCTTGCATGCATGCCCGAGGAAGAACCTATTCCTCCACTTGAGCCTCTACAGCCGGCTCACCATAAGAAACCAGAGAGACTTCCTATCGTTATTATGAAGCTGTTGAAGGAAACTCCTCAACTAGGATGTAAAGATTTCAGTGGTTCAACCAGAGTTGGTGTAGCTCGTGAATGGATCGACACCTTATGTCATGTGTCCTTGTTTTTACGTATCTCTGATGATGAAAAAATTGCCATCGCTACATTCCTACTGGAGGGAGAAGTCCTCACATGGTGGACATCTATTAGCTTGGGATTCGACGATCATCTGCCAACTTGGGAGGAATTTCGGTACGAGTTTGAGGAAAGGTTCTATGCTAGATTCCATAAAAACGAGCATCGACAAGCTTTCTACAAATTTGAGCAAGGCACCCGTTTGGTGCTGGAATATGAGAAGGCATTAAGGGAGTTGTCTCAATTTGCACCTGAGAAAGATCGTTCACCATTCCAACTTGCGAGATGATTTCATGATAGGCTGAGTACTGAGCTCAAAACCATCATTGGTACGACACTGTCTGCAGCAAATGGTGGCGGATCCTGCAGGCGAGATTCGAAGTTCAATCGGTGTACAGGACCCTATCCTTTGAGGTCCTATCCTTTGAGGTCCTATCCTTTAAGGTCGTATCCTTTAAGGTCCTATCCTTTAAGGTCCTATCCTTCGAAAAAATAATGGCAATGGAGGTAACAACAAAATGAACTTTTCTGGTTTAAATTTCAATGGATCTACAGTCATATTCAGAGGGAATGCTCAAGACCCAGGCGTATCACAGGCACTCCAAATGCAGGCCGAGGTGGGTATGCCAATCCCACCAAACCACCAGCACACGCACCAGGAGGATCGTCAAATAGATCCATGAGTGAGGCTCAACCAAGACCAACGAGGCTATTCACCCTCATGATGCCGAGGCTAGCCCAGATGTGGTGACAGGTACTATTTCAATCTTTTCTCAAAATGCTAAAGTGTTGTTAAATCCTGGAGCAAACAAGTCATTTGTAAGTCCAAGGATAGCACTTCGCATGGATCGGCCTCTGTCTCCCTTGTCTCCTCTTATTGCGGTTCTGAATCCTTTGGGAGAGCAACTGATTTTTGATCTAGTCTACATCGGCTGTGCTGTACATATGGGTCCAAATGTACTTGAGGTAGATTTGATCCCATTGGACATCCGAGAGCTGGATGTGATCTTAGGCATGAATTGTTTAGGGAAGTATCAAGCCCGTATGGAGTGTTTCACCAAGCGTGTGTGGTTCTTTTTTCTTGATGGTGCCGAGTACTGTTTTGAAGGTGATAGGCGAGTTGTTCCAACATGCATGATTTCCTGGCTTAATGCAAAGCGAATAATCAGCAAGGGATGTACAGCATACCTTGCGCATGTATATGATGTTTCTAAAGAATCATCAAATGTAGATTATATTTCAGTGGTTCGCGAATTTCCAGGTGCTTTTCCAGAAGACATAACGGGTTTTCCCCCAGCAAGGGAACAAGAATTCAGCATTGAGTTAATGCCTTGTACGAATATGATTTCCATTCCTCCGTATCGTATTGCTCCTATGGAAATAAAGGAATTGAAAAAACAATTGGAAGATTTGTTGGATCATGGTTTCATCAGACCTAGTGTGTCACCATGGGGAGAACCTGTCTTATTTGTAAAGAACAAAGATCGTTCACTGCAATTATGCATCAATTATCGGTTGTTGAATCGTGTGACCATGAAGAACAAGTACCCTTTGCCGTGCATTGACGATTTGTTCGACCAAGTCAAGGGTACAGCCATATTCTCCAAGATCGATCTTAGATCTAGATACCAACAATTGTGAGTTCGTGATGCTGATATTCCGAAGACTGCGTTCAGATCATGATACGGCCACTACGAATTTCTGGTTATGCCATTCGATTTGACCAATGCACCAGCCATGTTTATGGATCAGATGAATCGAGTGTTTCGTGAGTTCCTGGATAAATTTTTGATAGTCTTCATTGATGACATTCTAATTTATTCAAAATTGGAAGAGGAGCATGCTGAGCACTTTTGGATTGTGCTGAATGTTTTGAGGGATCGTGAATTGTTCGCAAAGTACTCTAAGTGCGAATTCTGGTTACGCGAAGTTGGTTTCCATGGCCATATTGTTTCTGCCCAAGATGTTTTAGTTGATCCAAAGAAGATTGAAGCCGTTGTTGCTTGGGAACCCCCTCGACCTGTGTTTTAACTTCAAAATTTCCTTGGTTTATCTAGATACTACTGACGTTTCGTGGAAAATTGTTCATCGTTTGGTAGACTTTTGATGAAATTTACATGCAAAGGAGAGCCATTCATGTGGACCGAGAAGTGCCATGAAGTTTTGAAGAACTGAAAAACTGGTTAGTTTCTGCACCTATCCTTTAGGTATTGGCGGAAAGGAGTATGTGGTTTATAGTGATGCGTCGAAATCAGGACTTAGATGTGTATTGATGCAAGACGGGAAAGTCGTTGCCTATGCTTCCCGACAGTTATGAACATACAAAAGCAACTATCCTACGCATGATTTGGAGCTTGCAGTCTTGGTGTTTGCATTGAAGATATGGAGACATTACTTATACAGTGAGACGTGTCGAGTCTTCACCTATCACAAAAGTCTAAAGTATCTCCTTACGCAGAAAGAGTTGAACATGAGACAACGAAGTTGGGTGGCGCTGATTAAGGACTACGACTTGTTCATCGAATATCATCCTAGAAAAGCAAATGTAGTTGCTGATGCCTTAAGCCGAAAATTTCATCCTCCTTCTTCATCAGTTTTGGCTTACATGCGCACCCAATACATGCCAATGTTGCTGGATTTGGAAGCTACTCGTGTGCATCTTAGCACTGATTTTTCTGGTTCGTTGTTGACGTGAATCGAAGTCATGCCTACCTTGATTGAGGAAATCCGAAATCAGCAATTAGAGGATCCGAAACTAGATGAAATTCGGAAGCAATTATCAGATGGTGTTGATGCCATAGCTCATGATTTCAGAGTACGAGATGACAAAGTTCTTGCCTCAGAAATCGGGTATGTGTTTTAACAAGATGTTGATATTTGTAATCTTATTTTATCTGAGATGCATAGTTTGAAGTTCACAAGCCATCTTGGTAGTACAAAGATGTATCGAGATTTAAAGGAGCAGTATTGGTGGCCTAACATGAAGCACCAAAATGCTGAGTTCGTTGCTCGATGCCTCGTATGTCAATAAATAAAGATTAAGCATCAAAGACCCGCAGGTCTACTTTAGTCCGATTCTAGAATGGAAGTGGGAGCATGTCACGATGGATTTTGTGACCGGATTGCCTAGCTCTCAGCAAGGATATGATGCCATTTGGGTGATCATGGATCGATTGACGAAATCTGCACACTTTCTTCCTGTACGTGTGACAAATACACCTGAGAAATTGGTTGTTCTGGTTTCTCAAGTTTCCTCATTTGCTTGTTGTTTCCGAAATATGTTGGGAGTTATTTTCTGGATATTTAGATCCTTACAGGACTTGTGTGTTACTGTTTCTCAAGACTTCCACTGATGTTTTATTCGCTCCGTATGGTACCAGAATATTTGTCCAATATCATATTTAAAATCTTAAAGGAATTAACATGATAAAATCGAAACTAGATGGATAAGCCTTGTGGGATTCAGATAGGTCCTGGTTCGGAGTTGTTTGAATTTCATGGCAGTAAGGGTCTCATTAGGAGCAATTTAGGAATATGGGATTTGGGTTCTTACATTCGGCAAGCATGGATTCACACAAGTCATACTCGGCAACCAACATACAGAAACATACTTGGCATGCATATAAATTAATCGCACATACTCGACAGCAAACACATACATACAAACTCGACAATGACAAAGAAACACAGCAAAGCATCCATCAAAACTCAGGAAAAACACACTTAAACACACAGCAAACCAAACAGTCTAACACATCATTCAAATAATTCAAACCAGGTCTTTAACATCAAATTATTTTTGGTATTAGCCCCAAAGTAAGTGGGTGTGTGCACATGTACCTACTTACAAACACAAAACCAACAAAATAGATTAGCATATAACAAAACATATTCCGAAACCATGCTCCGCTACCAAACCTGTAAGGACCCGAATTGAAACCTATTAGGACACATACCGCTGTGAAACCCAAATAAACTCATCCTAGGACCTATCTGAATCTCACAAGGCTTATCACCTTATAACCGACTTTTAACAAATTTTATTCTTATACTTTTAAAGGTCGGAGCAGGATATTGGAGAATTATCCTGGTAAGATACAGAGTGAATAAAAACATCAGCGGAAGTCTTTAAATTTAATCAATAAAATCCCAACACACAAGTCCTATAGGGATCCAAATATCTAGTAAGTAAACCTCCTATGAAACAAGCAAAGGAGGAACTTGAAAAACCAGAAAATAGTCCAATCATAGTTCATGTTATATCTGCAAGTAACCAAGGAAACATGAATACGAATGTGATGCAATATTGTCCCGTCGTGCAGCCTTGCTCTCACACACTGGTACCACGAACAGAGAATGTACCTAAGCCTGAAAAATGATGAAAACAACAGGATGAGATTACAAGAATCTCAGTAGGGTCACAATATCATAAGATCTACAAAAATCTTAAACAAACATCTCCCAAACAACATCAGATCAGCCTATACAACTAAAGGGATTCACGCATTTATTATTTAACCAAAAAGGGATAGGACCCAAGTTAAGGCTGAGGGTTGACTACAAACACTTCCAAAAATCAGAAGTACTCAGCCAGATAAATCATCAATCAATCTTATCAACAAGAAAGGTCATACCCTTCCATCTGTCTTGTCCAAATACACAAAATTCGTCCAACCTAAGACCCTACACCTCCCTATTGCTGCTAAAAACTGCTTGAATTTCAAAATAGCATAACTCTCTCATCCTTTGTCGTATTCTTGCAAATAGCAGCTTGTTGGAAAGCTCTTTCCACCCTCTATCCAAAAATCTTGGGTTTTTCATTAGAAGGTAAATTTTTCCTTGTTGAAATTTAGATCATAATTCGGAAGGCTTTGTTTCAAAATTGTCCCTACGGGGCTTGTGTGTTATGGATTCATTGATTAAGTTTAAAGACTTCCACTGATATTTTATTCACCCTTTATGATACCAGAATACTTGTCCAATATCATGCTCTAAATTTTAAAATCTTAAAGGAATAAACATACTACAGTCGAAACTAGATGGATAAGCCTTGTGGGATTCAGATAGGTTTTGGTGTTTGATCTTGTTTGGGTTTCACGGCAGTAAGGATCCCTTTAGGAGAAATTTTGGAATATGGGATTTGGGTTCTTATAGGTTTGGTAGCGGATCATGGTTTAAGGAATATAACTTGTTGTATGCTAATCTGTTTGTTGGTTTTGTGTTTGTAGGTAGGTACATGAGCACACACCCACTCACTTAGGGGCTACTACCGAAAGTGATCTAATGCTAAAAAGGGATTGATTTGTAAGATTTAAATGATGAAAATGATAATTTGATTTGCTGTGTGTTTATGTGTGTTCTTATGCCTGATATGCCTTGATGTGTTTTTTTTGTGTTTCCTTTGTTATTATCAAATGCATGAGTGTGTACTATAAAAGTACTGAATGAGTTTGTTGCCAAATAATTGCAAGATGTTTTATGCTTACTTCCAAATAGATGTTGTTGATGCATGCTATGTTGTTGGGTGTTCCTATATGGTTGCCTAGTATATGTGATTTCTACGGTTGCCAAGAATGTCTTTGTGTGTTTTTTCCATAATGCCGAGTGTGAATATGTGTGAAACATGTTTATTGCCGAATGCATGGGATGTGGTTTTGCATGATTTCTGAGTATGGTTTGTATAAAAGTATTGTTGCCGAGCGTTTATGTGTGTGTTGATGTAATTGTCGAGTGTGCATTGCATGTGCATGTGATTTCCGAAACTTGTGAGTACTTGTGTGCATATGCATATCGTCCGGTGCACGTCTCTCCACCAGGTACCACTTCTTTTCCTAGTGTTCATATTTGGTTCTGTGTTGAGTAATGATCGTGTGCTTGTATAGTATGGAAAGGTTGAACACTACAAGGGATTGACAGGGTAGGTATGGGATTCAGGCCGAACAGCAACCTGTAGAGCATAATCAACCTGAGGCACAGATTGAGCAGCAAGGGCAAGCTCAGCCCGAAGACCAACCTGAGGCACCAGTCGCACCAGCCATCGATCCTGTGATGTCACAAATTCTGAATGTGTTACAAGAGATTGCTGCGAACTAGCAGCGTATGGAGGCGCAATTTTAGAATGCTCATGCACCCGTGCCCATGGAAGAACCTATTCCTCCATTTGAACCTGTACAGTTCGCGCATCCTAAGGAATCCAAGAGACTTCCAATCGTTATTACAAATTTTCTGAAGGAAGCTTGTCAATTGGGATGTAAAGGTTTCAGTGGTTCAGTCGAAGCCACTGCAGCTCGTGAATGGATTGACACTTTATGCCGAGTATCCTTGTTTTTGTGTATCACTGATAATGACAAGGTTGTCATCGCTACTTTTCTACTTGAAGGAGAAGCCCTCGCATGGTGGATATCCATGAGCTTACGATTCAGAGATCGTTTGCCTACTTGGAATGAATTTCGGTGTTAGTTTGATGAGAGATTCTATACGAGATTCCATAAAAACAAGCAGCGACTAGCTTTCTATAAGCTTGAACGAGGCACCCATTTGGTGATGGAATACGAAAAGGTATTGAGGAAGTTGTCCCGATTTGCACCTAAGGAGGATCGTTCACCGCACTAGCTTGCGAGTTGATTTCAGGATGGACTGAGTACCAAACTCAAAACCATCATTTGTACAACACCGGTGCAGAATTTGCAAGAACTAATCTTTTCCGCAACTGAAGCCAAAAAGTTCATTCAAAGCAGGAAGCCGTAAGCAGCCACCAGTGGCAGATCCTTTAGGCAAGATTCAAAGTTCAATCGGTGTATAGGACACTATCCTTTTAGGTCATATACTTCTAAAAATAATGGCAATGAAAGTAACAACAAGAAAAACTTTTTGGTTCGAATTCCAATGGAGCTATATGGAATTCTCGGCAACGTCAATGTTACAACTGTGGCGAGATGTGGCATATTTAGAGGCAATGCCTGAAACCAAGGCGTATCACAGGGGCACCAAATGCAAACCAAGGTGGGTATGCCAATCCCACCAAACCATCATCATACGCACCAGGAGGACCACCAAACAGATCCACAAGTGAGGCACAACAAAGACCAATGAGGCTATTCACCCTGACTGATGTCAAGGCTAGCCTTGATGTGGTGACAGGTACTATTTCAATTTTTTCTCAAAATGCTAAAGTATTATTAGATCCAGGAGCAAACAGGTCATTTGTAAGTCCAAGAATAGTACTTAGCACGGACCGACCTCTGTCTCTGTTGTCTCCTTTTGTTACGGTTCTGACTGATGTCAACAAGTAAAGATCGAACATCAGTGACCCGCTGGTCTACTGCAGTCACTTTCGATTCCAGAATGGAAGTGGGAGCATGTCACAATGAATTTTGTTACCGGTTTGCCTAGATCGCAACAAGGATACGATGCCATTTGGATAATCATGTATTGATTGACGAAATCTGCACATTTCATTCCTATATGTATGACGGATACACCTGAGAAATTGGTTGTTCGTTACTTGGACGAAATTGTTCGATTGCATGGAGTGCCAGTTTCCATTGTTTCAGATCGTGACCCTCGTTTTACCTCACGATTTTGGGAGAAATTTCAGAATACTCTGGGTTCGAGATTGAATTTTAGTACAGAATTTCATCCCCATACCGATGGTCAATCAGAAAGGACAATTCAGACACTCGATGACACGTTACATGCGAGTGTGTTGGACCAACATACCAGTTGGGATCGATGCCTGCCATTGGCAGAATTTGCTTACAACAATAGTTTTCTTGTAAGCATCGGTATGGCACCTTATGAAGCACTATATGGGAGACGTTGCAGAACTCCCATTTGCTGGAATGAAGTAGGCGAGAGACGCCTAGACAATCCGAAATTGATTGATCAAGCAACGGAGCAGTTGAACTTGGCCAAATTGAGGAACAGTCTTTAGAGATTGAGGAATCTATGTGTGTGAAATTTCCTTACTTGTTTGCTTAGGCACTTGTGCTCAAATTTCGAGGACAAAATTCATATGAGGAGGGGAGGAGGTGAGACCCCGAATTTTGAGTCCTAGAAGTCCAGAAGCCAGTACAGGTGAAAAGTCCATTTTTTCCCTGAAGAAAATGATGTGTGATGGCAAAAATTAGTAAGAAATGTACAGTAGTTAATTTTGGTTTTAATTCCCTTTAATCTAGTTCTTTATAGGGTTGATAATTACCTTAGAAATTAAATCACTAAAATTAAGGAGGGATAATTACAGAATTTAATTCTAATGATTATCTTACTTTAATCAAGCCTTTGAAATAGGGATTTTAATCCCATAACCATCTTATATAAATAGGAAGCCATCCACACAAAAATCTTATACAGAAAACATACAAAATTCGTAACACCTAAAAACCTTACACCCCCAATTTCTGCTGAAATCTGCTGGAACTTCAAACAACATAAGTCTCTCATCCTTTGTCAGATTCCTGAGAATAGTAGCTTGTTGGAAAGCTCTCTTCATCCTCTTTCTAGCCATCATTGTTTTATCATCTGGAGGTTAGTTTTTCTTTGTTGAAAGTTAAATTGTATTTCAACAGAATTGCCAAAATCTGCTTGAACTTCAAAATAACATAACTCTCTCATCCTTTGTCGGATTATTGCAAATAATAATTTCTTGGAAAGATATCTTCATCCTCTTTTCAAAATGCTTGGAGTTTGAATCTGAAGGTTAGTTTTTCTTTGTCAAAAGTTAAATTGTATTTTAGCGGGATTAGGTTTCAAGATTGTGTGATGTGTCTTCAATTGATTTCTTTTGGTGTTCCTCTTATTCATATGATTGCTTGGCATCCATTCATGTTATAAAAACATAAATTCATCCTTTGAATCTTTTCTATACATGAAATCAGTATGCCCTATCCTTGCCATATTGTTTCTTATCTTGATCAAATGATTAATCTATTGGATTCCAATCAACTTTCTTTGGATTGTATAACTTATAAACACTTAATCCTTCTTTGTTAACTTGAAATCGCAACCCTTACACCTTGCTATCAAGAAATCACAAATTATCTTGTGTCCTATGCTTAGTGCCGAAATATACATAGTTAAATTGGGGTGGTAATTCAGGTTGAATCTTGTTAAGTTCTTGGCTATCACATCACACATCCAAAGGGAGGCACCTGCGGCATCTGACCAGTGGTTTGTGATAGGTTTGGTGAGTGGAATTGAAAAGAAAATGGGTACTTACTTGGTTATTGAGTATGCATGCTTAGTTTGGTTTTCTTTTTTCCTTGTGATGCTATAGGTGGTTCGGAACTATTAAATAAAGACAAAGGAATAATTTTTTGTTCTGAGACAAGAGAGGTAGGATCTATGCCTTATCAGTTTCTCTAGAGATCCATGTTATTTTTTTGTTATTTTTGATACCTGTCCTTGTAATTATTGCATGTGAATTGATTGTAGGATATGTACACGGATCGCGGATTGAGATATGAATCCTACAAGCCATACTGATCCCTTAAGTTAGGTTTTCGGTGCCTGAATTGCATATAATTATGTTCTGACAAGATTGAAGATACCCTGTTGTGGTATTATGCTTTGTACTTGCTTGTGTGTGATTGTACATGTTTATGTGTCAGGATCCTGTTCCAATGGACATTCGGGGTAAGCGCTGATTCTCATTGGGAGAGGGGAGGATTTTACTGGTATGGGAGTTGTATAGGTGGCAATCCCCAGCATGCGCATGCTAGAAGCCTTGTCCTTGTGTGGCTTGGGATGGCTTGTCCTTGTGTGGCAAGATGAATAGGTTTGCTGATTAGCTTGTGTGCTAACCTTTTAACCTTTGTACAGTAAACCTTGGACAACACAGGTGGAAAGGGATGACCTTTCTTTCTTTCTAGTGTCAAGAGTAATCTGATGAGTTTTACCCTCCTGTGTACTTCTTATTTTTGGAATGTTGTAGTCCACCTTCAGCATTAGTTTCGGCCTTATCCCTTTGATCGATTCTTGAATTGCGTAATACCCATAATTGTGTAGGGATGATCTGATGTTGTTTGGGAGATTTGTATTTAAGATTTCTGTAGATCTTATGATGTTGTGACCCTACTGAGATTCTTGTAATCTCATCTTGTTGTACTCACCATTTTTCAGGCTTAGGTACATCCACTATCCGTGGTACTAGTGTGTGAGATCAAGGCTGCACGGTAGGGCGATATATCATCACATTTGCATACATGTTCATTGATTGCCTACGCATATAACATGAATTATGATTGGGCTACTTTCTGGTTTTTCAGGATTCCTTTTTGACTTGTTGTGTCCGATTTATGTTGGGGGTTAACTTGGTGGATATTTGGATCCTTATGGGACATGTTTGTTTTGGATTCATTGATTTTATTTAAAGACTTCCACTGATATTTCATTCACTCTGTATGATACCAGAATACTTCTCCAATATCATGCTGTAATTATTGATAAACATAAAGAATTTACATGTTAAAAATCGAGAATTTGATGAGTCAGCCTTGTGGGATTTAGATAGGTCCTGGTTCTTGGGCTTCTTTGGGTTTCATATCGGTAAGGGCCCTAATCGAAGCATTTAATAATAGGTTAGGATTTAGGGTCATTACAAGTTTTTGGTAACAAAGCATGGTTTAAGAAATATAATTGGTTATATGCTAACTTGTTTGTTGATTTTGTGTTTGTAGGTAAGAACATGCGCACACACTCACTGACTTAGGGGCTAATATCGAAAGTGAACTAATGCTAAAATGGGATTGATTTAAATGATGAGAATGATAATTTGATTTGCTGTATGTTTATGTATGTTCTTAAGCCTGGTATGCCTTGATGTGTTTCGGTGAATGTTTGCTGTGTTTCTTGTCATTGCTGAGAATGTGTATGTTGTTGAGGCATATTACCAAGTGTCCCTATATGATTTCTATGTTTCCGAATGTATATGCATGCGATTGCTGATATGTATTGCCGAATGCATGGGGTGTGAGTTTGCATTATTGCCGAATATGGATTGTGTGAATCCATGCTTGGTTAATGCTTGATGATAATTTCTAAGAGTACATATGTGTGAGGATATGAGTGACAAATATGCATTTACATGGTTGCATATGATTTCCAAAATTTGTATATTGTTTTCTAGCATATGTGTATCGTCCGATGTACGCCTCTCCACCAGGTACCACTTCTTTTCCTAGTATCGTATTTAGTTATGTGTTAAGTAACAATCGTATGCTTGTATAGTATGGCAAGGTTGAATGCTACAAGGGATCGACGGGTTAGGTATGAGGTTTAGGCCAAACAGCAACCTGTTGAGCAAGAGGAGCGGAATACACAAACTGAGCAGGGACGGCAAGCTGAGCCCGAAACCAACCTGAGGCACCAGCCGCACCAGCCATCGACCATGTGATGGCCCAAATCCTAAACGTACTGCAAGGAATTGCTGCGAATCAGCAGCGTATGGAAGAACCTATTCCTCCACTTGAACCTGTACAGCCGGCGCACCCTAGGAAGCCGAGAGATGTCCCACCGTGATTACAAAATTGTTGAAGGAAGCTTGAAAATTAGGATGTAAAGAATTCAATGGTTTAGCCGTAGCTGCTGCCGCTCGTGAATGGATCGACACCTTATACCGAGTGTCCTTGTTTTTACGTATCTCGGATGATGACAAGGTTGCCATAGTAACTTTCCTACGTGAGGGAGAAGCCCTCGCATGGTGGACAACTCTAAGCTTGCGATTTGGCCATCATCTGCCTACATAGGAGGAATTATGGTATGAATTTGACGAAAGGTTTTATACAAGCTTCCATAAAAGCGAGCAGCGACGAGCTTTCTACAAGCTTGAATAGGGCACCCGTTCGGTGCTGGAATATGAGAAGGCATTATGGGAGTTGTCCCAATTTGCACCTGAAGAGGATCTCTCACCGTACCAGCTTGTGAGACGATTTCAGGATGGGCTGAGTACCGAACTCAAAACCATCGTTGGTACGACACCGATACAAAATTTGCAAGAACTAATTATTCTCGAGACTGAAGCCGAAAAGATCATGCAAACCAAGATGCTATCCGTAGCCACTAATGACAGATCCTTCAGGGGAGATTTAAAATTTAATCGGCATATGGGACTCTATCCTTTAAGGTCCTATCCTCAGAAAATTAAGAGCAATGGAAGTAACAATAAGAAGAACTTTTCTGTTTCGAATTCCTATTGGTCTACATGGAATTCTCAACAACGTCGATGTTACAATTGTGGCGAAATGGGGCACATTCAGCAGGAATGCCAGAAGCCGAGACATATCACAGGTGCACCTAATACGGGCCAAGGTGAGTATGGTAACCCCACCAAACCGTCAACGCGGGCACCAAGAAGACCACCCAATGGATCCACAAGTGAGGCGCAACCAAGACCAACAAGGCTATTCACCCTAGCTGATGCCGAGGCTAGTCCTAATGTGGTGACTGGTACTATTTCAGTCTTTTCTCAAACTACTAAAGTAATATTAGATCCTGGTGCAGATAGATCATTTGTAAGTCCAAGAATAGCATTTAGCACGGAACTGCCTTTATCTCCCTTGACTTCTCCTATTGTGGTTCTGACTCCTTTTGGAGAACAACTAATTTGTGATCTAGTCTACATCGGTTGTGCTGCACGTATGGGTCTAAGTATTTCCAGACGACATATTTGGTTTACCACCAGCAAGGGAAGTGGAATTCGGCATTGAGTTAGTGCCTGGTATGAGTCCGATTTCCATTCCTTCGTATCATATGCCTCCTACCGAAATGAAGGAACTAAAAACAGAATTGGAAGATTTGCTGGATCGTGGTTTCATCCGACCTAGTGTGTCACCTTGGGGAGAACCTATTTTGTTCGTAAAGAAGAAAGATGGATCACTGCGATCATGCATCGACTATCGGCAGTTGAATCGTGTGACCGTGAAGAACAAGTACTCTTTGCCACGCATCGACGATTTGTTTGACCAACTCCAGGGTGCAACAGTGTTCTTCAAGATCGATCTCAGATCTGGATACCATCAATTGCGAGTTTGTGATGCTGATATTCAGAAGACCGCATTCAATTCGTGATACGGCCACTACGAATTTCTGGTTATGCCATTCGGTTTGACCAATGCACCAGCTGTGTTCATAGACTTGATGAATCGTGTGTTCCATGAGTTTCTGGATAAATTTGTAATAGTCTTCATCGACGACATTCTGATTTATTCAAAATCAGAAGAGGAGCATGCTAAGCATTTGCAGATTGTTCTTAATGTTTTAAAGGATTGGTTGTTGTTCACAAAATACTCCAAATGTGAATTCTGGTTATGTGAATTTGGTTTCCTTGGCCATGTTGTTTCCACACAAGGTGTGTTAGTTGATCCAAAGAAGATCAAAGTCGTAGTTGCTTGGGAACCCCTGCGAACTGTGTTCGAAGTTCGTACTTTCCTTGGCTTAGCAAGATACTACCATCGCTTTGTGGAGAATTTTTCATCGCTTGCTGGACCATTGACAAAACTGACACGCAAGGGTGAGCCGTTCGTGTGGAATGAGAAATTCCAGCAAAGTTTCGAAAAGCTAAAGAATCGGTTAGTTTCTGCACCTATCCTTACCCTACCTATTTGTGGAAAGGAGTATGTGGTTTACAGCGATGCGTTAAAATTTGGACTTGGATGCGTATTGATGCAAGATAGGAAAGTCATCGCCTACGCTTCCTGGCAATGGCGACCGCACAAGAGCAATTACCCTACGCATGATTTGGAACTTGCAGCCGTGGTGTTCCACAAGATGTTGATATTTGTAACCTTTTTCTATTGGAGGCACATAGTTTGAAGTTCGCTATCCATCCTGAAAGCACTAAGAAGTACCGAGATTTAAAGGAGCAGTATTGGTGGCCAAACATGAAACGACACATTGTTGAGTTCATTGCCTGATGCCTCGTATGTCAACAAGTAAAGATCGAACATCAATGACGCACTAGTCTACTACAGTCACTTCCGATTCCTGAATGAAAGTGGGAGCATGTCACAATGGATTTTGTGACAGGTTTGCCTAGATCGCAGCAAGGATACAATGCCATTTGGGTAATCATGGATCGATTGTCAAAATCTGCACACTTCCTTCCTATAAGTGTGACGGATACACCTGAGAAATTGGTTGTTCGTTACTTGGAAAAGATTGTTTGATTGCATGGAGTGCCAGTTTCTATCATTTCAGATCGTGACCCTCGTTTCACCTCACGATTTTGGGAGAAATTCTAGAATGCGCTGGGTTCGAGATTGAATTTTAGTACAACATTTCATCCCCAGACCGATGGTCAATCAGAAAGGACGATTTGGACACTCGAAGACATGCTACGTGTGAGTGTGTTCGACCAGTATACTGGTTGGGATCGATGCCTGCCGATGGCAGAATTTGCTTACAACAATAATTTTCATGTAGGCATCGGTATGACACCTTATAAAGCACTATATGGGAGACGTTGCAGAACTCCCATTTTCTGGAATGAAGTAGGTGAGAGACGCCTAGACAATCCGGAATTAATTGATCAAGAAACGGAGCAGTTGAACTTGATTCAACAACAGCTAAAAATAGCCTAAGATTGGCAGAAAAACAACGTTGATAATCGACGAAGGGAGCTAGAATTTTCGGTAGGTGACACAGTGTTTTTGAAGGTCGCCCTATGGGACGGAGTGCTTCCTTTTCAGCAACGAGGTAAGCTATCACCTCATTATATTGGTCCGTATGACATTGTCAAGAGGATCGGCTCTATTGCATACCGACTTGCCTTACTCCTAAATATGGAAAGAATTCACAACGTGTTTCACGTTTCAATGTTGAGAAATATGTGCGAGACCCTACCCATGTGCTCAAAGAATCCCTAGTCAAAGTTTCTGAAGACCTATCCTATCTCGTACAGCCATTTGCCATACTAGATAGGCCAGTTCGACAGCTTTGTAGTCGAAGCGTGCCTATGGTACGAATTGTTTGGCGTAATGGCCAAATTGAAGAATAGTCTTGGGAGACTGAGGAATCTATGCGTGCGAAATTTCCTTACCTGTTTGCTTAGGTACTTGTGCTAAAATTTGAAGGACGAAATTCTTATATGGAGGGAAGGTTGAGAGACCCTGAATTTTGAGTCCTAGAAGTCCAGAAGCCAGTGCAGGTGAAAAGACCATTTTGGCCCTGAAGAAAAAGAAGTGTGATGGCCAAAATTGGTAAGAAATATCTAGTAATTAATTTTGGTTTTAATTTCATTTAATCTAGTTCGTTATAGGTTAATAACTACCTTAGAAATTAAAATCCCTAAAATTAATGGGAGATAATTATAGAAATTAATTTTGATAATTATCTTACTTAAATCAAGCTGTTAAAATAAAGATTTTAATCCTAAAACCATCTTATATAAATAGGAAGCCAGTCACACAAAAATTTTATGTAGAAAATACACAAAATTCGTAAAACCTAAAAACCTTACAGCTCCCAATTTCTGCTGAAATTCGTTGGAACATCAAACCAGCATAACTCTCTCATCCTTTATCAGATTCCTGAGATAATAGTTTCTTGGAAAGCTCTCTTCATCCTTTTTCCAGCCATCTTTTTTTATCACCTAGATGTTAGTTTTTCTTTGTCGAAAGTTAAATCATATTTCGACGAAATTGCCAAAATCTACTTGAACTTCAAAATAGTATAACTCTCTTGTCCTTAGTCGGATTCGTGCAAATAATAGCTTGTTGGAAAGCTATATTCATTCTCTTTCCAACCATCTTGATTTTTTTGTCTAAAGGGTAGTTTTTCGTTGTCGAAAGTTAAATCGTATTTCAGCGGGATTAGGTTTCAAGATTGTGTGATTCTGTCTTCAATTGATTTCTGTTGCAGTTCCTCTTGTTCATATGATTGTTTGGCATCTATTCATGTTATAAAATCAGGAATTCATCCTTTGAATCTTTTCTATACATGAAATCTTTATATCCTATCCTTGCCCTATTGTTTCTTATCTTGATCAATTGATTAATCTATTGGATTCCGATCATCTTTTTTTGGATTGTATAAGTTATAAACACTTAATCCTTCTTGGTTATAAACACTTAGTCCTATGCTTAGTGCCAAAATATACATAGTTAAATTGGGGTGTTAATTCAGGTTGAATCTTGTTAAGTTCCTGGCTATCACATCACACATCCAAAGGGAGGCACCTGCGGCATCTGACTATTGGTTTGTGATAGGTTTGGTGAGTGGAATTGATAAGAAAATGTGGTACTTACTTGGTTATTGAGTATGTATGCCTAGTTTGGTTTTCTTTTTTCCTTGTGATATTATAGGTGGTTCGGAATTATTAAATAAAGGCAAAGGAATAGTTTCTTGTTCTGAGACAAGAGAGGTAGGATCTATGCCTCATCGGTTTCTCTAGAGATCCATGTTATTTGTTTGTTATTTTCGATACCTGTCCTTGTTATTATTGCATGTGAATTGATTGTAGGATATGTGCATGGATCGCGGATTGAGATATGAATCCTATAAGCCATACCGAAACCTTAAGTTAGGTTTTCAGTGCCTGAATTGCAAATAATTATGTTCTGACATGATTGAAGATACCCTATTGTGGTATTATGCTTTGTACTTGCTTGTGTGTGATTGTACATGTTTATGTGTCAGGATCCTGTTCCAACGGCCAATGGGGATAAGCGCTGATTCTCCTTGGGTGAGGGGAGGATCTTACTGGTATGGGAGTTGTATAGGTGGCAATCCCCAGCATGCGCGTTTTAGAAGCCTTGTCCTTGTGTGGCTTGGATGCCTTGTCCTTGTGCGGCTGGAAGCCTTGTCCTTGTGTGGCTTGGGATGTCTTGTCCTTGTGTGGCAAGATGAATAGGTTTGTTGATTAGCTTGTGTGCTAACCTTTTACCCTTTGTGTAATAAACCTTGGACAACAAAGGTGGAAAGGGATGACCTTTCTTTTTTTCTAGGGTCGAGAGTAATCTGATGAGTTTTACCCTCCTGTGTACTTCTGATTTTTGGAATGTTGTAGTCCACCTTCAGCATTAGTTTTGTCCTTATCCCTTTGATTGATTCTTGAATTGCATGATACCCATAGTTTTGTAGGGATGATCCGATGTTGTTTGGGAGATTTGTGTTTAAGATTTCTGTAGATCTTATGATGTTGTGACCCTACTGAGATTCTTGTAATCTCATCTTGTTGTATTCACCATTTTTCAGGCTTAGGTACATCCACTATCCGTGGTACTAGTGTGTGAGATCAAGGCTGCACGGCGGGGTGATATAGCCATTTGCATACATGTTCATTGATTGCCTACGCATATAACATGAATTACGATTGGACTACTTTCTGGTTTTTCAAGATTCCTTTTTGACTTGTTGTGTCCGATTTATCTTGGGGGTTAACTTGGTGGATATTTAGATCCCTAGGGGACTTGTCTGCTTTGGATTCATTGATTTTATTTAAAGACTTCCACTGATATTTCATTTACTCTGTATGATACCAGAGTACTTGTCCAATATCATGTTGTAATTGTTGATAAACATAAAGAATTTATATGTTAAAAATCAAGAATTTGATGAGTAAGCCTTGTGGGATTTAGATAGATCCTGGTTCTTGGGCTTCTTTGGGTTTCATGTCGGTAAGGGCCCTAATCGGAGCATTTAATAATAGGTTAGGAGTTAGGGTCATTACAAATTTTTGGTAGCGAAGCATAGTTTAAGAAATATAATTGGTTATATGCTAACTTGTTTGTTGATTTTGTGTTTGTAGGTAAGAACATGCGCACACACTCACTGACTTAAGGGCTAATACCAAAAATGAATTAATGCTAAAATGGGATTGATTTAAATTATGAGAATGATAATTTGATTTGCTGTGTGTTTATGTATGTTCTTATGCCTGGCATACCTTAATGTGTTTCGGTGAAAGTTTGCTGTGTTTCTTGTCATTGCCGAGAATGTCTATGTTGTTGGGTCATATTACCAAGTGTCCCTATATGATTTCTATGTTGCCGAATGTATATGCATGTGATTACTGATGTGTATTGCCGAATGCATAGGGTGTGAGTTTGCATGATTGCCGAATATGGATTGTGTGAATCCATGCTTGCTTAATGCTTGATGATGAATTCTAAGAGTACATATGTGTGAGGATATGAGTGACGAATATGCATTTACATGTGTGCATATGATTTCCAAAATTTGTATATTGTTTTCTAGCATATGTGTATCGTCCGATGTACGCCTCTCCACCAGGTACCATTTCTTTTCCTAGTATCGTATTTAGTTATATGTTAAGTAACAATCGTATGCTTGTATAGTATGGCAAGGTTGAATGCTACAAGGGATCGATGGGGTAGGTATGAGGTTTAGGCCAAACAGCTACCTGTTGAGCAAGAGGAACGGAATGCACAATTGAGCAGGGAGGGCAAGCTGAGCTCGAAAACCAACCTGAGACACCAGCTGCACCAACAGTGTATGGAGACGCAATTTCAGAATGCTCCTGCACCCGTGCCCGTGGAAGAACCTATTCCTCCACTTGAACCTGTACAGTCGGCGCACCCTAGGAAGCCGAGAGACGTCTCACCGTGATTACAAAATTCTTGAAGGAAGTTAGAAAATTAGGATGTAAAGATTTCAATGGTTTAGCCGTAGCTGCTTCCGCTCGTGAATGGATCGACACCTTATACCGAGTGTCCTTGTTCTTACGTATCTCGGATGATGACAAGGTTGCCATAGTCACTTTCCTATGTGAGGGAGAAGCCCTCGCATGGTGGACAACTGTAAGCTTGCGATTTGGCCATCATCTGCCTATATAGGAGGAATTTTTGTATGAATTTGACGAAAGGTTCTATACAAGATTCCATAAAAGTGAGCAGCGACGAGCTTTCTACAAGTTTGAATAGGGCACCCGTTTGTGTGCTGGAATATGAGAAGGCATTAGGGGAGTTGTCCCGATTTGCAACTGAAAAGGATCTCTCACAGTACCAGCTTGTGAGACGATTTCAGGATAGACTGAATACCAAACTCAAAACCATCGTTGGTACGACACTGGTACAGAATTTGCAAGAACTAATTATTCTCAAGACTGAAGCCGAAAAGATCATGCAAACTAAGATGCTATCCGCAGCCACTAGTAACGGATCCTTCAGTTGAGATTCGAAATTTAATCGGCATATGGGACCCTATCCTTTAAGGTCCTATCCTCAGAAAATTAACGGCAATGAAAGTAGCAATAAGAAGAACTTCTCTGTTTCGAATTCCTATAGGTCTACATGGAATTCCCAACAATGTCGATGTTACAATTGTGGTGAAATGGGGCGCACATTCAGCAAGAATGCCAGAAGCCGAGACATATCACAGGCGCACCTAATGCGAGCCAAGGTGGGTATGCTAACCCCAACAAACCGTCAACGCGGGCACCAGGAGGAGCACCCAATAGATCCATAAGAGAGGTGCAACCAAGACCAACAAAGCTATTCACCCTATCTGATGCCGAGGCTAGTCCTGATGTGGTGACAGATACTATTTCAGTCTTTTCTCAAACTACTAAAGTATTATTAGATCCTGGAGTAGATAGATCATTTGTAAATCCAAGAATAGAATTTAGCGCGGATCGTCCTCTATCTCCCTTGACTCCTCCTATTGCGGTTCTGACTCCTTTTGGAGAACATCTAATTTGTGATATAGTCTACATCGGCTGTGCTGTACGTATGGGTCTAAATAAACTTGAAGTGGATCTAATTCCATTGGACATCCGAGAGCTAGATCTAATCTTAGGCACGGACTGTTTGGAAAAAGATGAAGCCTGGATGGAGTGTTTCACCAAATGTGTGTGGTTCATTTTTCCCGATGGTGATAGGCGATTTGTTCCAACTTGCATGATTTCTTAGTTTGATCCAAAACAATTGATCAACAAAGGATGTATAGCATACCTCATGCACGTACATGATATTTCTAAAGAATTCTTGTATCTGGATTCTATTATAGTGGTTCGCAAATTTCCAAAAGTATTTCCAGAAAACATATTCGGTTTACCACCAGCAAGGGAAGTGGAATTCGGCATTGAGTTAGTGCCTGGTACGAGTCCGATTTCCATTCCTTCGTATCGTATGGCTCCTACGGAAAAGAAGGAACTAAAACACAATTGGAAGATTTTCTGGATCGTGGCTTCATCCAACCTAGTGTGTCACCTTGGGGAGAACCTGCTTTGTTCGTAAAGAAGAAAGATGGATTACTACGATCATGCATCGACTATCGGAAGTTGAATCGTGTGACCGTGAAGAACAAGTACTCTTTGCCATGCATCGACGATTTGTTTGACCAACTCCAGGGTGCAGCAGTATTCTCCAACATCGATCTTAGATCTGGATACCATCAATTGCGAGTTTGTGATGCTGATATTCAGAAGACCGCATTCAATTCGCGATACAGCCACTACGAATTTCTGGTTATGCCATTCGGTTTGACCAATGCACCGGCTATGTTCATGGACTTGATCAATCATGTGTTCCATGAGTTCCTAGATAAATTTGTGATAGTCTTCATCGACGACATTCTGATTTATTCAAAATCAGAAGAGGAGCATGCTAAGCATTTGCGGATTGTTCTTAATGTTTTAAAGGATTGGTGGTTGTTCGAAAAGTACTCCGAATGTGAATTCTGGTTACACGAAGTTGGTTTCCTTGGCCATGTTGTTTCCACCCAAGGTGTGTTAGTTGATCCAAAGAAGATCAAAGTCGTAGTTGCTTGGGAACCCCCTCGAATTGTGTTCGAAGTTCGTACTTTCCTTGGCTTAGCAAGATACTACCGTAGTTTTGTGGAGAATTATTCATCGCTTGCTGGACCATTGACAAAACTGACACGCAAGGGTGAGCCGTTCGTGTGGAACGAGAAATGCCAGCAAAGTTTCGAAGAGCTAAAGAGTCGGTTAGTTTCTGCACCTATCCTTGCCCTACCTATTTGTGGAAAGGAGTATGTGGTTTACAGCGATGCATCAAAATCTGGACTTGGATGCGTATTGATGCAAGATGGGAAAGTCATCGCCTACTCTTCCCGGCAATTACGACCGCACGAGAGCAATTACCCTACGCATGATTTGGAACTTGCAGTCGTGGTGTTCCACAAGATGTTTATATTTGTAACCTTCTTCTATTCGGAGGCACATAGTTTGAAGTTCGCTATCCATCCTGAAAGCACTAAGAAGTACCGAGATTTAAAAGAGCAGTATTGGTGGCCAAACTTGAAACGCCACATTGTTGTGTTTGTTGCCCGATGCCTCGTATGTCAGCAAGTAAAGATTGAACATCAACGACCCGCTGGTCTACTACAGTCGTCCAATTCCAGAATGGAAGTGGGAGGATGTCACAATGGATGTGGTGACAGGTTTGCCTAGATCGCAGCAAGGATACAATGCCATTTGGGTAATCATGGATCGATTGACAAAATCTGCACACTTCCTTCCTATACGTGTGACGGATACACCTGAGAATTTGGCTGTTCATTATATGGAAGAGATTGTTTGATTGAATGGAGTGCCAGTTTCTATCGTTTCAGATCGTAACCCTCGTTTCACCTCACGATTTTGGGAGAAATTCCAGAATGCACTGGGTTCGAGATTGAATTTTAGTACAGCATTTCATCCCCAGACCGATGGTCAATCAGAAAGGACGATTCAGACACTCGAAGACATGCTACGTGTTAGTGTGTTCGACCAGCATACTGGTCGGGATCGATGCCTGCCGTTGGCAGAATTTTCTTACAACAATAATTTTCATGTAGGCATCGGTATGACACCTTATAAAGCACTATATGGGAGACGTTGCAGAACTCCTATTTGCTGGAATGAAGTAGGTGAGAGACGCCTAGACAATCCGGAATTGATTGATCAAGAAATGAAGCAGTTGAACCTGATTCAACAACAGCTAAAAATAGCCTAAGATTGGCAGAAAAACAACGTTGATAATCGACGAAGGGAGCTAGAATTTTCGGTAGGTGACACAGTGTTTTTGAAGGTCGCCCCATGGGACGGAGTGCTTCCTTTTCAGCAACGAGGTAAGCTATCACCCCGTTACATTGGTTCGTATGACATTGTCGAGAGGATCGGCTCTATTGCATACTGACTTGTCTTACCCGTAAATATGAAAAGAATTCACAACGTGTTTCACGTTTCAATGTTGAGAAATATGTGCGAGACCCTACCCATGTGCTCAAAGAACCCCTAGTCAAAGTTGCTGAAGACCTATCCTATCCCGTACAGCCATTTGCCATACTAGATAGGTCAGTTCGACAGCTTCGCAGTCGAACCATGCTTATGGTACGAATTATTTGTCGTAATGGCCAAATTAAAGAATAGTTTTGGGAGACTGAGGAATCTATGCGTGCGAAATTTCTTTACCTGTTTGCTTAGGTACTTGTGCTAAAATTTCAAGGATGAAATCCTTATATGGAGGGGAGGATGTGAGACCCTAAATTGAGTCCTAGAAGTCCAGAAGCCAGTGCAGGTGAAAAGATCATTTTGGCCCTAAAGAAAAGGATGTGTGATGGCCGAAATTGGTAAGAAATATCTAATAATTAATTTTGGTTTTAATTCCTTCTAATCAGCTCTTTATAGGTTGATAATTACTTTAGAAATTAAAATCCCTAAAATTAAGGAAAGATAATTACAGAAATTAATTTTGATAACTATCTTACTTAAATCAAGCTTTTAAAATAAAAATTTTAATCCTATAACCATCTTATATAAATTGGAATCCAGCCACACAAAAATCTTATGTAGAAAATACACAAAATTCATAAAAACTATAAACCTTACACCTCCTAATTTCTGCTGAAATCCGTTGGAACATCAAACCAGTATGCTCTATCCTTGCCCTATTGTTTTTTATCTTGATCAATTGATTAATCTATTGGATTGCAATCTTCTTTCTTTGGATTGTATAAGTTATAAACACTTAATCCTTCTTTGTTAATATGAAATCACAACCCTTACACCTTGCTAACATGAAATTGCAAATTATTTTGTGTCCTATGTTTAGTGCCGAAATATACATAGTTAAATTGGGGTGGTAATTCAGGTTGAATCTTGTTAAGTTCTTGGCTATCACATCACACATCCGAAGGGGAGGCACCTGGGGCATCTGATAACTGGTTTCTGATAGGTTTGGTTAGTTGAATTGTTAAGAAAATAGGTTACTTACTTGGTTATAGAGTACGTTTAGTTTTGTTTTCTTTGCCTTGTAATGCTATAGGTGGTTCAGAATTATTAAATAAAGGGAAAGGAATAGCTTCTTGTTACGAGACAAGAGAGGTAGGATCTATGCCTCATCGGTTTCTCTAGAGATCCTTGTTATTTTTTTGTTATTTTCGATACCTTCCCTTGTTATTATTGCATGCAAATTAATTGTAGGATATGTGCATGGATCGCGGAATGAGATATGAATCCTATATGCCATACTGAACCATTGAGTTAGGTTTTGAGTGCCTGAATTGCATATAATTGTGTTATGACACGATTGAAGATACCCTATTGTGGTACTATACTTTGTACTTGCTTGTGTATACTTGTACGTGTTTGTGTGTCAGGATCCTGTTCCAATGGCCATTAGGGGTAAGCGCTGATGTTCCTCAGGAGAAGGAAGGCTCTTACTAGTATGGGAGTTGTATGGGTGGCAATTCTCAGCAATCGCATGCTGGAAGTCTTGTCCTTGTGTGGCTTGGATGCCTGGTCCTTGTGCGGCTTCGATGTCTTGTCCTTGTGTGACAGGATGAATAGGTTTTCTGATTAGCTTGTGTGCTAACCTTTTACCCTTTGTGTAGTAAATCCTGGACAACACAGGTGGAAAGGGATGACCTTGATTGCCTGCACATATAACATGAATTATAATTAGACTACTTTCTGGTTTTTCAAGATTCCTTCTTTACTTGTTGTGTTCGATTTATGTTGGGGTTTAACTTGCTTGATATTTGGATCCTTATTGGACTTGTATGTTGTGGATTCATTCATTTTATTTAAAGACTTCCGCTGAAATTTCATTCACTCCATATGATACCAGAATACTTGTCCAATATCATGCTCCAATTATTGATAAACATAAAGAATGTACATGCTAAAAATCGAGAATTTGATGAGTAAGCCTTGTGGGATTCAGATAGGTCCTGGTCCTTGGGCTTGTTTAGATTTCACGGCAGTAAGGGTCTTAATCGGAGCAATTAATAATAGGTTAGGAGTTAGGGTCATTACAATTATTTGTAGAAATCCAAAAAAAAATGACAGTGTTATGCTAGGATGAAGATCAAGGAATTTCAATTAGAGTTTAGGGTAGGCAAAAATCAGAAATTGGGAGGAAGGAAAAGGGATAAATTTCCAAATTTTCAGGTGGGTTTTGGTATGTTTAGATAGGGTAAGCTGGCCACTCTTTTAGAGGATCTTAAGGAGGTTTAATTTTCTTAGTTTTAAGCCTAGATAAGTTAGGATAATGCTTAAAATATCTAATAAAATCATAATTCTATTTAAAAAATAATTTTTATTTAAATAGTAACTCTATTTAAAAAGATAAAATATCTAATACCTTGGATAATAAGAGATAAAGGTAAGTATAATCAACCATAATTAAAATAGAAAATATTCAGCAATAACCATTTTAGGCCATGACACATTCATTTCTTTAAGGGAAAAAATAGTCATTTCAGCTACACCGGTACCTGAGTTTCATTTATGTCCTGCAGACTTCTAGGACATCTACCCTATGGAAGATCGGGGTCTCACATCCTTCCCTTCTTATAAAAATTTCATCCTCAAAATTTCTACATAATAGCTATAGGTTGTGGACCTACCATTCATTCGTTGTGCCACTCCGCTTCCTAGTTGACCTAGCCATACACATGATGTAACTTTGCGATATGAAATACAAAACCAGAAAAGAGATGGCACTTTGGTGGAGAGGCATAAACCATGTATATTTCGGAAGCAACAACGAAAGAGGAAGAGAGATTGGAAAGACAGAATGCAAATCCACACAAATTCAAAGACATGACATGTGCATTTAATAGGAAAGGGGTGTATATGATGTGCAAATTTGTCTAGTCGTGCAGCCTTGATCTCGCACCTTTGGTACCAGTAACAAAGCACACACCTAAGCCTGCAAATGGTGAGAAAAGATGGGATGAGATTTCAAGAATGTCAACAGGGTTATAGCATCATAAGTCCTAGGGATTCCAAATCAAACACCTCCAGATAACCAAAAGATCAATACCTAAAACTAACTAAGATATCCAATCAAAACTGCAAGTATCAATCACACATAATAGAGGCTGAAATCATCATAAGTACAAACAATATAAGGGTTGGAAAAAGTTGGTAGAAAACAAGGGAAGAGACTGAAAACACTTCTTATTCAGAATCACGCAGGCAGCCTATAACATACACTGATTTTTAAAACCAAGGTTTCTCCCCATCTGCCATGTTGTCCAAGGCTATCCTGCAAAAATGGTAAAATGGTTAGACAATCAATATTACAGCAAGTCTTTTAGCTTTCTCCAACATCCAGACATTAACTGGCCTAGGAGTACTGTTGGAGCTGTGCGTATAAGTCATCCTATCACACAAAAACAGGACATCCTAATGTCAAGACTCGAACTGGCCTGTAGGGCATCTTGACATCCATACTCGAACTGGCTTATAAGGCATCCTGACGTCTAGACTTGAACCGGCATACAAGGCATCCAGCGAGCTCTTGTTGGGAGTAACCACCCATAAACGTCCTGGTTTGGTAAGCACCTCTCCTCTCCCTAGGAGCAACAATACTTACTTTGTTTGGCCAATAACAAAAGGATCCTTAAAACAAAGCACAAACAAGGCACACATATACGCATACACAAACAAGGATCCGGATGGAATAATATCCTTGCCCTGAATGTGTAATGTGATGGCTGAAAACTCAGTAAGAATCATCGTGATTATTCACCCTAATTCAATATACAAATTTTGGCTACAACTCAGGGTTTATAGTGCAAATTACGATCTCAACATTAAAGAGGTTAGTGGTTGCGATTTATGAAATTAAAAAAGGAGTAGATGCCAATTACTCAAACGATGAAAATGAACAAGATCTAAAACCAATAGACAATTCAATTCATTAAATTTTGGCAAACATAGGGTTAGGAATAGGGCATGCCGATTTCATATGTAGGGAAGATTCAATGGATGAATTTATGATTTTACAATATGAATGGATACCAAAAAATCATACAAACAAAAGGAATAACAATAGAAATCAATTAAAGGAACAATCACACAATTTTAGCACCAAAATTGACAAATTACGACTTGAATTTTGATAGGTAAGAACTAACCTTCTGATGACCAGCCTAAGATAACTAGATAGAGGATGGAAATAGCTTTCCAATAAGCTATTACTTGCAGAAATCCGATAAAGGATGAGAGAGTTTCACTAGGATGAAGATCAAGGAATTTCGACTAGCGTTTTAGGGTAGGCAAATATCGGAAATTGAGAGGAAAGAGAAGAGTTAAATTTCCAAATTTCCAGGTGGGTTTTCTATGCTTAGGTAGTGTAGGCTGACCACTCTTTTATAGGATCTTAAAGAGGTTTAATTTTCTTAGTTTTAAGCTTAGATAAGTTAGGATAATGCTTAAAAGATAATTCTAATAAAAGGATAATTCTATTTAAAAGATTATTTTTATTTAAATAGTAATTCTATTAAAAAGGAAGAATTATCTAATACCTTGGATAATAAGGGATAAAACTAGGGATAATTAATCAGAATTAAAACAGAAAATATTCAGCAATAACCATTTTAGGCAATTACATATTCATTTCTTCAGGGATAAAAATAGTCATTCCAACTGTACAGGTACCTGAGTTTCATTTCTGTCTTGTAGACTTCTAAGACATCTACCCTATGGAGGATCAGGGTCTCACAACTAACCTTATGATGACCAACCCAAGATTTCTAGATAAAGGATGGAAAGAGCTTTCCAATAAGCTATTGTTTGCAGAATTCCGACAAAGGATGAGAGAGTTATACTAGGATGAAGATCAAGGAAATTTTGGCAGCAATAAGGTATGGTGTAGGGTTTGAGGTTTGACAAATTGCAGTACTCCTACAACATAATGTGATTTCCAAAATCAAGGTTTTTCCCCATTTTCTCATATTGTCCAAGGCTATGCCGCAAAAAGGGTAAAACAGTTAGACAATCATTATTGCAGTAAGCCTTCAGTTGTCTCCGACATCTAGACTTTAACTGGCCTAGGATCACTCTTGCAGCTGCGTATACAAGTCATCCTGCCACACAAAAGCAGGGCGTCCTAACGTCCAGACTCGAACTACCCTATAAAACATCTTAACGCCCAGACTTGAACTAGTTTACAAGGCATCATGATGTCCGGATTTGAATCGGCCTACAAGGCATCCAGTGAGCTCTTGCTGGGAATAACCATCCATAAACTCCTAGTTCGGTAATATCTCTCCTCTCCCTAAAAGCAACAATACTTACCTCACATGGCCAGCGACAAAAGAATCCTTCAAACAAAGCACAAACAAGGCATATACACACATATATACATAGTACACGTATACGAAAATCATAGCAAAGGATCCTCAATCAAATCTCAATACAAATCAAAGATCAATCCTCAAAGTTATAATCGAATTAGGCAATCTATTGCCTTAGTAATTTCTGAGACTAACCCATAGGTATACCAATTAATTGTGCACTCACAAAAGTTTAATCAAACTGAAATCATCAATAAAACAAGCATACAATCAAAAAGTAACCAAAGGAACCAATGAGGCATAAATTCTACCTCTCACATGTTTGAATCAAATGCAAACCTTTGCCTTTCCAATAAGATCATAATCTCCTAAACCATCACAAGGCAAAGAACACACAATACTAAGCCACAAGATACTTAATTAAAAATCAAAGACATTGGGAATCCATACCAATTAACCAAACAAAATCCAATAATCCGGATGTAGCAATATTGTACTGGATGTAGCAATATTGTACTGGATGTAGCAATATCGTACCCCTGAATGTGTGATGTAATGACCAAAAACTCAGCAAGAAACAATCTGATTATTCACCTTAATTCATCATATAAATTTCGGCAACACTTAGGGCTTAATAGGGTATATGGAATTTCAATATTAGAGAGATTAAGTGTTGCGATTTCATGAAAATTAAAAAGAGAATAGGTTCCAATTGCTCTAACAATTAAAAGGAACAAGAACTAAAACCAATAGACAAGTCAATTAATCAAATTTCGGCAAATATAGAGTTAGGAATAGGGCATGCCAATTTCTTCAATAATAAAGATATAAGGGCTGAATTCATTATAGCATAACAAGGATAGGTACCAAACATTCAAACAATCAAGATGAACAGAAACAGAAACAAACAAGGAGTTGAATCATAAGAAATTTGGCTAAGAACCCTAGAAATTGCAGCAACAAAATTGAAAGGAAAACACTAACCTTTTGCTTGTGAAAGCAAGATAATAAGATGCACAATGAAGAGAGGATTCCAACAAGCTATCACACACAATGAATTGATGGAAACCAAGCAAGTTTGGCTAGGGTTTTTGAAGAAGAAAAGTCGGCACAAAGAGGGAGAGTAGAGAGGGAAATTTTGGAATTTAGAAGAGGGATTTGGTGTGCTAGATAGGGTGGCCAGCCATGTTAATTTATAGGGTCTTAAGGAGGCTTAATTAAGAGATAATTCCCTATTTTTAAGCTTAGAAGGATAAGATATGATTAAAGGATAATTCTACTAAAAGAATAATTCTATTTTAAAGGAAGAATTATCTACTATTTCGAATAATTAGGGATAAAAGTAAGGATAATTAACAAAAATAGGATATATTCGGCTTCAATCTTTTTTGGATCAACTAACACACCGTGGGCAGAAACAGTATTTCCAAGGAAACAAACTTCGCGTAACCAGAATTCGCATTTGGAATACTTTGCGAATAACCGTCGATCCTTCAAGATTTTAAGCACAATCCGCAAGTGCATAGCATGATCCTCTTTTAATTTTGAGTAAATTAGAATGTCGTTGACGAAGACTATCACAAATTTATCCAAGAATTCGCGGAACACATGTTTCATCAGGTCCATAAACACAGCTAGTGCATTGGTCAAGCCGAATGGCATAACTAGAAATTCATAGTGGCCGTATCGCAATCTAAACGAAGTCTTCGGAATATCAGCATCACGAACTCGCAATTGATGGTATCCAGATCTGAGATTAATCTTGGAGAATACGGCTACACCCACTGGTACCACGGACAGTGGACATGCCTAAGCCTGAAAAATGGTGTATACAATAGGTTGAGATTACAAGAATCTCAGTAGGGTCACAACCTCATAAGATCTATAGAAATCTTAAACACAAATCTCCAGAACAATATTAGATCATTCCTACACATCTATGGGTATCATGCAATTCAAAAATCAATCAAAGAGATAGGGCTGAAACTAAGGCTGAGGGTGCACTGCAAACACTTTTTAAAATCAGAAGTACACAGGCAGGTAAAACTCATCAGATTGCTCTCAGAAATAGGAAAAAGAAAGGTCATCCCCTTCCACCTGTGTTGTCCAAGGCTTACTGCACAAAGGGTAAAAGGTTAGCACACAAGCTAATCAGTAAGCCTATTCATCCTACAACACAAGGACAAGACATCCCAAGCCACACAAGGACAAGGCTATCCCAAGTTACACAAGGATAAGGGCATCCTGTTACACAAGGACAAGACTTCTAGCCACATAAAGACTAGACATCCAAGCCACACAAGGACAAGGCTTCCAGCGCACGCATGCTGGGGATTTCCACCCATACAACTCCCATACTAGTAAGACAATCATTATTGCAGTAAGCCTTCAGTTGTCTCCGACATCTAGACTTTAACTGGCCTAGGATCACTCTTGCAGCTGCGTATACAAGTCATCCTGCCACACAAAAGCAGGGCGTCCTAACGTCCAGACTCGAACTACCCTATAAAACATCTTAACGCCCAGACTTGAACTAGTTTACAAGGCATCATGATGTCCGGATTTGAATCGGCCTACAAGGCATCCAGTGAGCTCTTGCTGGGAATAACCATCCATAAACTCCTAGTTCGGTAATATCTCTCCTCTCCCTAAAAGCAACAATACTTACCTCACATGGCCAGCGACAAAAGAATCCTTCAAACAAAGCACAAACAAGGCATATACACACATATATACATAGTACACGTATACGAAAATCATAGCAAAGGATCCTCAATCAAATCTCAATACAAATCAAAGATCAATCCTCAAAGTTATAATCGAATTAGGCAATCTATTGCCTTAGTAATTTCTGAGACTAACCCATAGGTATACCAATTAATTGTGCACTCACAAAAGTTTAATCAAACTGAAATCATCAATAAAACAAGCATACAATCAAAAAGTAACCAAAGGAACCAATGAGGCATAAATTCTACCTCTCACATGTTTGAATCAAATGCAAACCTTTGCCTTTCCAATAAGATCATAATCTCCTAAACCATCACAAGGCAAAGAACACACAATACTAAGCCACAAGATACTTAATTAAAAATCAAAGACATTGGGAATCCATACCAATTAACCAAACAAAATCCAATAATCCGGATGTAGCAATATTGTACTGGATGTAGCAATATTGTACTGGATGTAGCAATATCGTACCCCTGAATGTGTGATGTAATGACCAAAAACTCAGCAAGAAACAATCTGATTATTCACCTTAATTCATCATATAAATTTCGGCAACACTTAGGGCTTAATAGGGTATATGGAATTTCAATATTAGAGAGATTAAGTGTTGCGATTTCATGAAAATTAAAAAGAGAATAGGTTCCAATTGCTCTAACAATTAAAAGGAACAAGAACTAAAACCAATAGACAAGTCAATTAATCAAATTTCGGCAAATATAGAGTTAGGAATAGGGCATGCCAATTTCTTCAATAATAAAGATATAAGGGCTGAATTCATTATAGCATAACAAGGATAGGTACCAAACATTCAAACAATCAAGATGAACAGAAACAGAAACAAACAAGGAGTTGAATCATAAGAAATTTGGCTAAGAACCCTAGAAATTGCAGCAACAAAATTGAAAGGAAAACACTAACCTTTTGCTTGTGAAAGCAAGATAATAAGATGCACAATGAAGAGAGGATTCCAACAAGCTATCACACACAATGAATTGATGGAAACCAAGCAAGTTTGGCTAGGGTTTTTGAAGAAGAAAAGTCGGCACAAAGAGGGAGAGTAGAGAGGGAAATTTTGGAATTTAGAAGAGGGATTTGGTGTGCTAGATAGGGTGGCCAGCCATGTTAATTTATAGGGTCTTAAGGAGGCTTAATTAAGAGATAATTCCCTATTTTTAAGCTTAGAAGGATAAGATATGATTAAAGGATAATTCTACTAAAAGAATAATTCTATTTTAAAGGAAGAATTATCTACTATTTCGAATAATTAGGGATAAAAGTAAGGATAATTAACAAAAATAGGATATATTCGGCTTCAATCTTTTTTGGATCAACTAACACACCGTGGGCAGAAACAGTATTTCCAAGGAAACAAACTTCGCGTAACCAGAATTCGCATTTGGAATACTTTGCGAATAACCGTCGATCCTTCAAGATTTTAAGCACAATCCGCAAGTGCATAGCATGATCCTCTTTTAATTTTGAGTAAATTAGAATGTCGTTGACGAAGACTATCACAAATTTATCCAAGAATTCGCGGAACACATGTTTCATCAGGTCCATAAACACAGCTAGTGCATTGGTCAAGCCGAATGGCATAACTAGAAATTCATAGTGGCCGTATCGCAATCTAAACGAAGTCTTCGGAATATCAGCATCACGAACTCGCAATTGATGGTATCCAGATCTGAGATTAATCTTGGAGAATACGGCTACACCCACTGGTACCACGGACAGTGGACATGCCTAAGCCTGAAAAATGGTGTATACAATAGGTTGAGATTACAAGAATCTCAGTAGGGTCACAACCTCATAAGATCTATAGAAATCTTAAACACAAATCTCCAGAACAATATTAGATCATTCCTACACATCTATGGGTATCATGCAATTCAAAAATCAATCAAAGAGATAGGGCTGAAATTAAGGCTGAGGGTGCACTGCAAACACATTTTAAAATCAGAAGTACACAGGCAGGTAAAACTCATCAGATTGCTCTCGGAAATAGGAAAAAGAAAGGTCATCCCCTTCCACCTGTGTTGTCCAAGGCTTACTGCACAAAGGGTAAAAGGTTATCACACAAGCTAATCAGTAAGCCTATTCATCCTACAACACAAGGACAAGACATCCCAAGCCACACAAGGACAAGGCTATCCCAAGTTACACAAGGATAAGGGCATCCTGTTACACAAGGACAAGACTTCTAGCCACATAAAGACTAGACATCCAAGCCACACAAGGACAAGGCTTCCAGCGCACGCATGCTGGGGATTTCCACCCATACAACTCCCATACTAGTAAGAGCCTCCCCTCTCCCAAGGAGCATCAGCGCTTACCCCGAATGGCCATCGGAACAAGATCCTGACACACAAACATATACAAGCACACACAGGCAAGCACAAGCACACACAGGCAAGCACAAGCACAATACCATAACAGGGTATCCTCAATAATGTCAAAACACAATTAGCTTATTCATTTCACATATCATATGCTATTCAGGCACTCAAAACCTAACTCAAGGGTTCGGTATAGCCTATAGGATTCGTATCTCAATCTGCAATTCTTGCACATATCTTACAATCAATTCGCATACAATAATAACAAGGACATGCATCGAAAACAACAAATAAATAACAGGGATCTCTGGAGAAACCGATGAGGCATAGATCTTACCTCTCTTGTCTCTGAACAAGAACTATTCCTTTACCTTTATTTAATAATTCCAAACCACCTATAGTATCACAAGACAAAGACAAAACCAAACTAAATATGCATACCCAATAACCAATTGAATACCCTATTTCCTTAGCAATTCCACTCACCAAACCTATCAGAAACCAGTGATCAGATACCGCAGGTGCCTCCCCTTTTGATGTGTGATGTGATAGCCAAGAACTTAACAAGATTCAACCTGAATTACCACCCAATTTAACTATGTATATTTCGGCACTAAGCATAGGACACAAGATAGTTTTCCATTTCATGTTAGCAAGGTGTAAAGGTTGCAATTTCATGCTAACAAAGAGGGATTAAGTGTTTATAACTTATATAATCAAAAAAAACAAGATCGGAATCTAATAGGTTTATCAATTGATCAAGATAGGCAACAATAGGCAAGGGTAGAGGATACTGATTTCATGTATATAAAGGATTCAAAGGATTAATTCATGATTTTATAAGATGAATAGATGCCAAACAATCATACAAACAAGAGAAACAACAACAGAAATCAATTGAAGACAGAATCACACAATCTTGAACCCTAATCCTGTCGAAATTTGACTTATCTTACGATAAAAAAACTATCCTCCTGCAGAAAACCAAGAATGGATGGAAAGAGGATGAATATATCTTTCTAACAAGCTATTATTCGCAAGAATCAGACAAAGGATGAGAGAGTTATAATATTTTGAAGTTCAAGCAAATTTTGGCAATTCTGCCGAAATTCGATTTAACTTTTAACAAAGAAAAACTAACCTCCAAATTGAAAACAAAATATTTTTGGAAAGAAGATGAAGAGATATTTCCAATAAACTATTATTCGCAGGAATCCGATAAACGATGAGAGAGTTATGCTTGTTTGAAATTCCAGAGGATTTCAGCAAAAATTGGGAGGTGTAGGGTTTTTAGGTCTTACGAATTTTGTATGTTTTCTGTATAAGATTTTTGTGTGGCTGAGTTCCTATTTATATAAGGTGGCTATGAGATTAAAATCCCTACCTTAAAGGCTTAATTAAAATAAGATAATTATCAGAATTAAATTCTGTAATTATCCTCCCTTAAATTTAGGGTTTTTATTTCCTAAGATAATTATCAACCAATAAAGAATCAATTTAAAGGGAATTAATACCAGAAATAATTACTAGACATTCCTTACCAATTTTGGTCATCACACATCCTTTTCTTCAGGGAAAAACGGTCTTTTTTACCTGCACTGACCTCTGGACTTCTAGAACTCAAAATTCAGGGTCTCACACTACGTGCGAGTGTGCTAGACCAGCATACTGGTTGGGAGCGATGCCTACCATTGACGGAATTTTCTTACAATAATAGCTTCATGTAAGCATCGGTATGGAACCTTATAAAGCACTACATGGGAGACGTTGTAAAACACCCATTTGCTGGAATGAAGTAGGCGAGAGACTTCTAGACAATTCGGAACTGATTGATCAAGAAATGGAGTAGCTGAGCTTGATTCGACAATGGCTAAAGACACCGCAAGATCGGCAGAAAAATTATGCCCATAATCGATGAAGGAAGCTGGAATTTGCGGTAGGTGACAAAGTGTTTTTGAAAGTCGCCCTGTGGAAGGATGCCCTTCATTTTCAGCAGTGAGGTAAGCTAGCATCTCATTATATTGGTTCGTATGACGTTGTCGAGAGGATCAACCCTATTGCATACCGACTTGCACTACCTCTAAATATGGAAGAATTCACAATGTGTTTCACATTTCGATGTTGAGAGAGTATGTGCAAAACCCTGCTCATGTGCTTGAAGAACCACCAGTTGAGGTTGCTAAAGACCTATCATATCCCGTACAGCCAGTTGCCATACTAGATCGACCAGTTCGTCAGTTTCGTAGTTGAAACGCACCTATGGTACAAGTTGTTTGGCGTAATAGCCAAATCAAGAAATAGTCTTTGGAGACTAAGGAATCTATGCATGCAGAATTTCCTTACTGGTTTGCTTAGATACTTGTGCTGAAATTTTGAGGACAATACTCTTATAAGGAGGGGAGGATGTGAAACCTCGAATTTTGAGTCCTAGAAGTCCTAGAAGTCCAGAAGTCGGTACAGGTGAAATAACCATTTTTCCCCTGAAGAAATGGATGTGTGATGACCAAAAATGGTACGGAATGTCTAGTAATCATTTCTGGTTTCATTTCCCTTTGATTTATTTCCTTATTGGTTCAAACTTACCTTAGGAGATAAAATTCTTAAAATTAAGGAAGGATAATTCCAGAATTAAATTCTAATGATTATCTTACCTTATCTATCCTTTAAAGTAGGGAAATTAATCCCATAAACACCCTATATAAAGAGTATCTGGACACACTTGTCCACACACACCAAAAATACACAAAATTCGTCAAACCTCAAACCCTACACCATACCCTATTGTTACCGAAATTTCCTTGATCTTCATCCTAGCATAACTCTCTCATCCTTTGTTGGAATTCTACAAATAAAAGCTTGTTGGAAAGCTCTTTCCATCCTCTATCTAGCTATTTTAAGATGGTCATCAGAAGGTTAGTTCTTCCCTGTCGAAATTCAGGTTGTAATTGGTCGGTTTTGGTGCCAAAATTGTGTGATTCTTCCTTCAATTGATTTGTATTGTTGTTCCTTTTGTTCGTATGATTTTTTGGCATCCATTCATGTTATAATATCATGAATTCATCCTTTGAATCTTACCTGTACATGAAATCGGCAAGCCTTACCCTTTTCCCTATTATTGCCGGTTTTGATCAATTGATTAACCTGTTGGTTTCTGATCTTCTTCCTTTTATTATATGTGTTATTAACACCTAATCTTTCTTTGTAAACATGTAATCACAACCCCTAAAACTTATATACATGAAATTGAAATTTTTCCTACTATTCTATTCTTAGTGCCGAAATTTATATGGTTGATTGGGATGGTAATTCAGGTTGATTCTTGTTAAGTTCTTGGCTATCACATCACACATCTGGGGGAGAGGCACCTGCGGCTTCTTATCACTAGTTTCTGATAGGTTTGGTAAGTGGAATTGGTAAGAAAATAGGATATTTACTTGGTTATTAAGTATACATGCTTAGTTTGGTTTTCTCTTTGTCTTATGATGTTATAGGTGGTTCGGATCCCTTGAATAAAGGCAAAGGAATAGCTTCTTATTCAGATACAAGAGAGGTATGATCTATGTAAGGACCCAAATCCCATATTCCCAAAATTGCTCCTAATGGGACCTTTACCACCATGAAACCCAAACAAGCCCAAACCATAACCTATCTAAATCCTACAAGGCTTATCCATCTAGTTCTGATTTTAGTATGTTAATTCCTTTAAGATTTTAAAGTTTAGAGCATGATCTTGGACAAGAATTCTGGTATTATACGGAGTGAATAAACATCAACGGAAGTCTTTAAATTGAATCATTGGAACCACAACACACAAGTCCCATAGGGATCTAAAAATCCAACAAGTAAACCTCCAATATAATCTGGAAACAAACAAGCAAAGGAGGGACTTAAAGAACCAGAAAATAGTCCAAGAAAAGTTCATGTTATATGCGCAAGCAACCAAGGAAACGGGAATGTGATGCAATATTGCCCTGTCATGCAGCCTTGATCTCACACACTGTACTAGGAACAACGAATGTACCTAAGTCTGAAAAATGGTGAAAAAAATAAGATGAGATTATAAGAATCTCAATAGGGTAACAACATCATAAGATCTACATAAATCATAAACAAACATCTCCCAAACAACATCTGATCAGCCTATACAACTAAAGAGGATCACACAACCATTATTTAATCAAAAAGGGATAGGGCCAAAAGTTAAAGACGAGGGAGGAGGTTCTTCGAGTCCCTCCTTTGTTTGTTTGTTTCCGAATTATATTGGAGGTTTACTTGTTGGATTTTTAGATCCCTATGGGACTTGTGTGTTGTGGTTCTAATGATTCAATTTAAAGACTTCCACTGATGTTTTATTCACTCTGTATGATACCAAATTGCTTGTCCAATATCAAGCTCTAATTGTTGTAAGTACAAAGAATGTACATGCTAAAATCGGAAATTAATTGGATAAGCCTTGTGGGAATCAAATAGGTCCTGGTTTTGGGCTTGTTTGGGTTTCACGGCGGTAAGGTCCCATTAGGCATAAATAAAAATAGGATAGGAAGAATCACATAATTTTGACACCAAACCCGTCGAATTACAAATTGAATTTCGACAGTAAAGAACTAACCTCCTTATGACCAGACTAAGGTAGTTAGATAGAGGATGGAAAGAGCTTTCCAACAAGCTATTATTTGCAGAAATCCAACAAAGGATGAGAGAGTTATGCTAGTTTGAAGTTAAAGAAATTTCAGCAGCAATAGAGAGATGTAGGGTTTGATATTTGACGAATTTTGTGTATTTTCTATGTAAGATTTAAGTGTGACTAGCTTCCTCTTTATATAGTGTGGTTATGGGATTAATTTCCCTACTTTAAAGTAAAATAATTATTAGAATTAAATTCTATAATTATTTTTTCTTAATTTTAGGAATTTTTCTCCTAAGGTAATTATTAACCAATAAGGAATCAAATCAAAGGGAATTAAAACCAGAAATAATTACTAGACATTCCATACCATTTTCGGCCATCACACATCCATTTCTTCAGGGACAAAATGGTCATTTCACCTATATTGGCTTCTGGACCTCTACGATCTATGCATCATCAGTTGCTTTAGAGATCCTTCTTGTTGGTTGTTATTTTTAATGCATGTCTTTGTATTGTTGTATGCGCATATGTGAGGTAGCTTCTTGTTCAGAGACAAGAGAGGTAAGATCTATGCCTCATCTGTTTCTTCAGAGATCTTTGTTGTTTGCTTGTTGATTTCGGTGCATATACTTGTTGATGATTGTATGCGCATATGTTGGATAGTGTATGCTTGAATTGCAGAACGAGATGTGATCCTCTAGGCTATATTGACCCCTTAAGATAGGTTATGAGTGCCTAATTTGCATGTGTTTTGTGTATTAAACATGATGATTGTGTTCTGACATGATTGAGGAATACCCTGTTGTGGTATTGTGCTTTGTGCTTGTCTATGTGTGCTTGTACGTGTTTGTGAGTCAGAATCTTTTTCCGGTAGCCATTTGGGGTAAGCGTTGATGCTCCTTGGGAAAGAAGAGGTTCTTACTGGTATGGGTGGCAATCCCCCAACTTGTGTACGTTGGATGCCTAGTCCTGTGTGCTGACTAGATGCCTTGTCATGTGTGCTGGCAAGATGACCTTATCCTTGTGTGGCTTGGATGCCCTAATCCTGTGTGCTGGATAGGATGCCTAGTCCTGTGTGTTGGCTAGATACCTTGTCCTGTGTGCTAGCAAGATGCCCTTATCCTTGTGTGGCTTGGATGCCCTAATCTTGTGTGCTGGCAAGATGAATAAGCTTGCTGAATAGCTTGTGTGCTAATCTTTTACCCTTTGTGCAGCGAAGCCTTGGACAACACAAGTGGAAGGGGATGGCCTTTCCTGTTGATGAGATTGATTGATGACTTACCTTCCTGTGCACTTATGATTTTCGGAAGTGTTTGTAGTCCATCCTCAGCCTTAGCTTTCGGTCCTATCCCTTTTTGGTTGAATGATGAAATACATGATTCCCTTTAGTTGTATAGGATGATCTGATATTGTTTGGGAGATCTTTGTTTAAGATTTTTGTAGATCTTATGATGTTGTGACCCTACTGAGATTTTTATAATCTCACCCTGTTGTTTTCATCATTTTTCAAGCTTAGGTACATTCTCTGTTCGTGGTACCAGTGTATGAGATCAAGACTGCACGACGAGGCAATATTGCATCACATTCGCATTCCTGTTTCCTTGGTTGCTTACGCATATAACATGATTTATGATTGGACTATTTTCTGTTTTTTTTTTCAATTTCCTCCTTTGCTTGTTTGTTTCCGAATTATGTTGAAGGTTTACTTGTTGGATATTTGGATCCTTATGGGACTTGTGTGTTGGGATTTTATTGATTAAATTTAAAGAGTTCCATTGATGTTTTTATTCACTCCGTATGTTACCAGGATACTTGTTCAATGTCATGCTCCAACCATTAAAAGTATAAGAATAAAACTTATTAAAAATCAGTTCTAAGGGGTTAAGCCTTGTGAGATTCAGAAAAGTCATAGGATGAGTTTATTTGGATTTTACTGCGGTAAAGGTCCTAATAGGTTGGAATTCAGGTCCTTATATGAAAATTTCAACCTGCTTGGGCCGAGAAGCCCATTTGAAGATCTATTAACGTAAGTGGGCCTTAGCCCACATCCCTAGATCGATTACAGGAATATAGTGTGGTTTTGGTGTTTTGAAAGATGAATTTGATTTATTGGAGAATTTTTATAATTCTTGAGAAATTATGTTATTGGTGAAAATGATGGTTGAAAACAAACTAGTTAATTGTACTGATAATTTTGGAATTCTAGGGCCATAAATTGGTCTATTGACGGTATTTAAGGTTGTGTAAAATTTAAAAAATTTTCAGAATTATATTGGAAATTATGATGATTTTTCTATTAAGAAAATAATGATATTTTATTTTTAATAAATTATGTATTTGTGAGAAAAATAATTTTATTATACTGATAGATAGTATTACTCATAAAGAATTTATAAAATTTTTTCGGATATTTATTGAGTTATTATACTAATTATTATGAATTTTTAACTAAATTCATATTTAAGAAAAATAATTATTATTGAATTATATAAAATAAATATAAATATTTAAATTCTGGATCAAGACGCAGCATGGATTGTCATTTTGAAGCATGTCCTTTTGGCCAGACCAGACCTATTCACCGGACTCATCATCTAGTCTATATCGTTTCAGTATGTGACACAAAACGACATCTCAAAAATACTGGGTCTGAAAATATCCTAAAGGAAAATAGAGAAAAATTCTCTTCTCTTTGTCATAGGGAACTTGCCTAGCCATTTTTTCTTAAGCTTCCCATTGTCTCATATGCGAAGACTTTTTCTCTCCCTCCCCCTTTATTATTGTCGTGAGTGTCATATGCAAAAAGGGCGGTGGTTTTGGTTTCTTCTTTATTTCATTTGTTAAGAAAGAACTGATACTAGAAAAACCCTTGACGAAAGCTGTAGAATAAAAAAGCTCTTCATGCAACTACTAAGCTGAGGAGATCTTCAAGATGCATATGTTCTTGATTTTAATCCTAGGCATGTATGTTCCTGGGTATAAAGATATATTTTTTAAAAAAAAATTAAAATCCATCCAACAGTGATAAAACCAAAAATGACAAACAAAATACGCTCAGAAATATTATCTAAAAATACTAGGTCTTAACACTAAACCACAAAATGGTTGTATTAAATTAAACTCTGATGGTTCTTTTATTCATTCTTGTGATGCGGGCAAAGATGGAATCATCCAGAATGCTAACGGTGGTTGGATAGCAGGATTCTCTTATAAAATTTCCTTGGCACTTTCGGTGGTTTATAAGGAAGTGGTTGAGATTTGGCATTACCTCAGTTTGGCATGTGATTTATGTTTTGGATAATGTTGAAATGGAAAATAGTAGCAGTCAAGCCATGGATTTGATTCAGAAGACCAAGTGAAATGCCCAATTGTTATTCTTAATCAGTCTGGCATTCGGAATCTCATGAAATGTAGTTGGAAGGTAGAAGTTAACCTTAATTTTTTCGTGAGGTAAATGGATACGCAGCTGATATGACAAATATGGTCAGATCCCAAGAAAAAGAATTTGTTAGTTAAAGAGAGCCTCCAGGCGAGATAGTGAATTTGCTGTTACAGGGTAGTGCCAGGACAGCAAAATCTTGCTCGTATTCTAGTCTAACACTGTAACGGTGTTTTGATGTAATGTAAAAACTTCAAAGTTGTGAAGAGAAAACACCACCTGTTTGACATAGAAGCAAAGAGAGGTCTGAAACTATAAAAGGAAATTTCAAGTTTGTTACAAAGTATAAAGTGAAGGGATAATGGTTGACCTTGTTCAACAGACTCTATGTAGAATAATGACATTTGAGTATTTGAGAATATCAGTTGTTCTGCCGATTAAGGGAGAACAAAATTTATGGTGACTAATTGGTTATTGATAAATAAATAAAATATAAAATTATATTGATTAAAAATGAAACCTTAGTTTTACTTGCGTATTAGTTAGTTTGGTACGTAAATTCAATAAACATCAGATACAACGATCCCGCCGGGTTAGATTTCCCGTCATCGGGGAAGGAAGGAAAGGACAAGAGGAGAGGATCAATGGATTGTTGGTTGTTTGTTTAAGTATGCTAAGTACAACTTATAATAACTAGGCCGTAGGTTTGTTTTATGTGCTCCCCCCGATTGCTTAGGAAACAGATCCAAGATAAACACGGTTATAGTAGCGCGTCGTTTTGCCGTTGAAAATGCGCAATTTGCCCTTACCTTCCTTTCCTTTTCCTACACATTCTCTTGTCCTTCCACTTTTTCTTTTTTCAAGCAAAACCAAGTACACAAGAAACATACCCGAGGGGAAGAAAAGAAGAGAAGAGACCACCACACACCCCCACCCCCAACCCTCCCTCACCGCCTTCCTAAAACAAAAAAAAAATAAAATAGAATCGAAAATGGATCCAAGAACTAGGCTGGTGCGGGCTTTCTTAACGTTGTTTGTGGTGGTCGCGCTTCAATTTTGCTGCCTGCCCCTCTCTCTTGCTAACATGGTTTTCCAGGTTCAGCATAAATTTGCCGGCCGCCAACGTAGCCTCAGTGACTTCAAAGCACATGACGCCCGCCGTCACGCCCGCCTTCTCTCGTCCGTAGATCTTCCGCTTGGCGGCAATGGCCATCCTGCTGAAGCTGGGTATGTTCCTTTTCTTTCTTTTTCTTTCTCTTATTTGGGTTTTTACTGATCAATCAATTCTACAAGGGTATTCTTCGTGTTATGGGATATATAGAGGGGATGTAAGCTATCTATGCCTTGAACATAATAATTATGGTTGTCGGTGTTTGTGGTTATGTTGGTCACTGGATCCTTATTTGAGCTTTCTGTTGTGTTTCTTTTATTATTATTATTATTATTATTATTATTATTATTATTATTGTAATTGTGTTTGGTTTTTAGATCCATTTTTGTTTTTATTCCATCATGGGAATGGTTTTGTCAGATGAATGTTTTTGCATTCTTTATTTCAATTTTTTTTTGTTCCATTTGGTCGCTGAGGAAAACAACGACATTAAAAAATGGATGGCTTGATAGTCTTGGAAGCTTGCTAAAAGGAAGAATTTTATATCATGATTATTTCTTGTCTTATGATTGCTTATATATGTATATGTATATGTATAATTTTTTTTTCTTTTTGTTACTTCCTTGATTGGTTTAGCTTGTACTTTGCAAAAATTGGGCTTGGGAATCCATCAAAGGACTATTATGTGCAAGTTGATACTGGAAGTGACATTCTCTGGGTGAATTGCATCAACTGCGACAACTGTCCCAAGAAAAGCGACCTTGGTGTATGCTTCTACTACACTTGAACTTGATTGCATTATGTGAACATGTGTCAACTTTCCACAGGGAACCTTAAAAGTTCACCGTTGTGTTTGCTGTTTCTTTCTTATATGTTGATTTACAGATATTAACTGTCATCGGTTCAATTATATGACAGATGAAATTGACGTTATATGATCCTAGCAGCTCATCTTCTGCTTCACGTGTTTATTGCAATGATGACTTTTGCACCTCGACATACAATGGTCAACTTCCTGGTTGCAGAAATAATGTGGCATGCAATTATAATGTAGTATATGGTGATGGAAGCTCCACGTCTGGATTCTTTATTAAGGACACTCTGCACTTTGAAAGAGTTACTGGAAATCTTCAAACTTCAACCACAAATGGGACTGTCATATTTGGGTAAGTTGTTGTCTATATATGAGTGGTGTTATTCACTAATGAAGCTCGACAACTGTTTCTGTGGACACTTGAAATGGCTCCAATTTTGTTCTTTGTATCAAGGAATCTGCATGATTTGTATACTAGGGGCATTGGGAAATGAAGTCACTGTATGCACACTGCTTATAAGTTGTTCCATTCTTCTACATCTTTAGAGTAACTAGAAGATATTCTAGGATTTTGGTCAGCATGTTACATTCGAAGATGCTCACTTCTGATTATTTCTATAAAAAATGTTGTCTTTAATTACTAGGTTTAGGTTTACTCATTTATGTTTCCTTATTGGGTATCCCTACATAAATTTCGTTTGACCATAAATCTGTGATAAGTTTTTTCACCAAATGAACCTATTGTTTGAAAAGCCACTTTGTGGTCTTGGGATAAGAAAAGGATTTTATTTTGTGGATGTATTGAAAAAAGTTCCTCCTAGTTAGAGTTCATCTTACAGTTAGTGATCTTAGTTCTGGCATTCTATTTATATTAATCTGGGAGATTATTGCACCATGTGTAAACATGCTGAATTTATTGACTACTTTAATGAGTTCTTGATGTCATTCTTCTGTATACTTGTAGGTTAAGTAGGTGATGTTTGGGTAGATTTCTTTCTATATTTTTCTTTGGCATGATCTTTTAGCTCTTAGTTTCTTTGTTAAAACTTCTTTTTGTCTCGTCAATTGCTGCTTCACCCAAATGAAAAAATCCTTGTGTAACAGTTGTGGAGCTCAACAATCTGGGGAATTAGGTTCGTCTGGTGAAGCACTTGATGGAATACTTGGTTTTGGACAAGCAAATTCATCCGTGCTTTCACAACTTGCTTCTTCTGGAAAAGTTAAAAAGATGTTTGCACATTGCTTGGACAATATAAATGGTGGTGGAATATTTGCCATTGGCGAAGTGGTCTCTCCAAAAGTGAATACAACTTCGATGATACCAAATCAGTATGTGACATTGGCTTAGCCTAGTTTCCATATCTTTTATACCAGTATTCTTTGCATTTAGGCTCAGTAGCTCTTCAATCTCTTAATTATATTGTCCGGAGAATTTGACCTCCTTAACAATGGAAAAGGAAGCTTCATGTAAAATGAGACATAACAAAAAGTGATATGAAGTGAGGTTTCACATAGTCAAAAATGAAGGAAAAAAAAAGCAACGAAGACAATTTATGTTTTAGAGTCAACATCCCAAAAATTTTTGAAAACAACTTGCATGAAATAACCCAGTGATAATTCCTCAAAAAAAAATAACCCAGTGATATAATGTGGGGCATCAATTATCTCACAGCTTAATTCTTAACTTTGGACTGTTAAAGGAGCCTTGAAATTTCCAACTAAAAATCAATGTAGAGAAAACTAATATGCATCCTATGGTAATTATGATGTTTATTTAGTATTTTGGAACTGAGGTACATGTGTTTGTAAAAGTATCATCCTGGCCGAACTAATTGTAATTATATATTTTCTCTGACTTCTATATTGAGGGATATGGTGTTATTTCAGCTTACAGACTAGATCTTGGCTATTGATGCTTTTGCTAACTATCTTCCATTAACAATCGTAGGGCACATTACAATGTTGTTATGAAGGAAATTGAAGTAGGCGATAATCTTCTACAACTTCCTACAGATGTCTTTGACTCTGGAGAACACAGAGGAACAATAATTGATAGTGGTACAACCCTGACATATCTTCCAGAGGTGGTGTATGACTCACTTATGACTGCGGTATTTACTACTCCTAAAATCTAACACTCAGTTGAACTCTGGTACTTTGTGCTTTGGCTCATGATTTTGTTATTTTCTTTTGCTGCAACTTAGATTCGGAGTTCACAGGCTGGATTGAATCTCCATACTGTTGAGCAGCAGTTTCTCTGCTTTTTGTATAGTGGAAAGTAAGACACCATCAGCATACTTTAATGTTTCTGTAGATGCCAACTAATTATAGGGCTATATTTATCATAAATGCCACTATCCATATGTTTGTAAAGTTGCAAGTTCTACTCACATGCTTATAAAGTTTCTATTTCCATTCATATGTTTGTAATGTTTATGTTTTCTTTCCCATCTCGTCAAAAAAATATATTTTTTAGTAGTTATCCTTGGCAAGAGCTATTGCAGGTGTCATTTTGATCATTCTGTTATATTTCTTAGTTACGAGGAAAGTATTTCTGTTGCATTATGTCATTCCCTTCTTTTAGCTCTTGGAGAGAGTTAATTCTGAATATATTTGACTATTCACTGCAATTCCTTTTCTGTTGTTTGTTTTAAATTCTGCTCAGAAAATTAGTCTCTCTTTTTTTTTGCTTTATGGCTTTGCAGTGTTGATGATGGCTTTCCTGTTGTCAAATTCCATTTTGAAGATTCACTTACTTTGTCAGTGTATCCTCATGATTATCTGTTCCAAATTAAAGTGAGTACAAAACATCCAAACCCCTTGATGTTTTGGGTCTATTATTTTTAAAAGTTATCAGTGATATATACTGGTTTGAGATTACCTTCTATTTATATATCTGAAAGGAAGTCAATGGTGTCTATGTGTTGAAAATGTTAAGGTGTAATTTATTTCTTGTATGCTTTTTAATATTTTAGCTTTGGACTAATTTTACTAAATGCTTTTCCTTGTATACTGTCATTAGTAAAATTAAGGTAACCATCATTTATTTCTTGCGAGACAAAGTGAGTTTACAACAAATTTCTGATTTTGTTAACAAGCTTGACAACTTACATTTAGTTCACTGAAAACTTCATGTAGGTCTCGTCCCTTCCATTTGAGTAACAGTGAGGTTTCACTAGTAACTTGTCTTATTTGCTTGTACAAACTGTATGCAAAAGTTAGCTGTTAACCTCTATTCTTTTTGTAAAATTATAACATTCCATTAGTACTATTTTAAAAAATTTATGAAGTGACCGAAACCAAAATTAAATATGTCAAACTGTAAGTTTAGTATCCGGTAATTTTATGAATTCTTTTCAGACATCTATATCCTGTGACTTTTAAGGGGTTTGCCAGTCTACATTCAGATATTTGAAAAGATTTTGAAATGGCATCCGTTTCACTTTGGATGATGCCTTGACCTCTCTTTCTTTTGTTACCATAATCATTATTTTTTGTTTCATTTAAATTAGATATTGATAACTATGGCTTAAAAGTATCATTTACATTTTTTGTGCGATGCTTGTAAGCATAACATGCTCATTTACAAGTTTATTGCATGAATTGAGAATTCTTTTTAAACATTTACAATTAGTGGGATTGTTTTGCTTGACTGGGAAGTATATTTGATTAAAAAAATGTGTTACAACTACTTTTATGGTCACTTAATTATTCATAAATTTTATACTGTCAATAAAACTATATCTTCTCAACTTCAATAATCATCATTATGATTATTTTTTGTTGATGATTGATTCTTGGTTGAACAAGAGCAATTTTTCATAATTGTCATCATGGAACACAATTTTTGAATCTAATTATATACCTGCCACAAAGTTGACATTATTTTCATGATATCCACAGGAGGATGAGTGGTGCTTTGGTTGGCAGAACAGTGGTATGCAAACTAAGGATGGCAGGGAAATGACTCTTTTGGGAGGTATGGTCTTTTGAGTGGTGTGAAATGATAGCCTTTTAAGGTTTAATGCATATTTGGGATGATTTGCAGCCTTCATTGCCCTTGTTAAAGTTTTAGTTGATACTTACGGTGTAAAAGGCAACCTCCTAATAGAATAGATTCCCCATGCATCTCATACCTTAGAATTAATTGATGACTTATCATGGTATGATGATGGAAGGCATTCTTTCAAGTATTCCTCAGCAGATGGAAGTACATGTTACTTATAATTCATATTTTAATGTTTTGTTCCCATATTTTGAAGTGATTGAACAAAAGGATTTGATTTTCAAGCCTGTTTGCTAAAAATTATGATTCACAAGCTTCATTGAGGAGATAGAGGCATCATGTGAAGCAGATAAAGAATAAATGTACTCTGCTCGAGAAAGAAAGGGTAGTTCTTGAACATTAGAATTGGACTTGTAATCCTAACAGACTTGGATGTATGAACTAATAATAGTTCCTAAATTAATCTCAAATAACGACTGTCTAAAAGGAACACTTAATCTTAAATTTCAATGCAAAAACTAGTGTAATAGGTAAAATAGTTAAAGCCTACTCTTACTCTACAGTTTTTTCACAACATTTAAATTACAAATGATGCTCCTAACAACTAGAATCAAATAGAAATGTCTTTTACTGTCTGCATTAATTAGTTCGATAATATACAACTATGTGAGATAGGAAATTTAACTAATGGTTGACCAAAATATTATCCAATGTGTGTGATCTCATTGCTTTCCCTCTGCAGACTTGGTGCTCTCAAATAAGCTTGTCTTTTATGATATTGAAAATCAGGCCATTGGATGGACGGAGTACAATTGTGAGTATCATATAGCATTTCAGTATCTTTATGTTGGTTACTTGATTTGTGAGATTCAATAGAAAAGTAAAAGTGAGGAGGGAAAAAAAGGTGCATGCTGGGGATTTTACATGCATAAATTAAAGATATCATTATAGAAAGAATAACAAAATAGCCGGTTACTGATATGGATATTGATGTTTTGTACATAATCCATCTATCATTGCTTTATGGTAGAATCTGTTTGATAAAGGGAAAGCTCTGCTTAATCATATGTGGGATTATTTCCATCGAACAAAATAGAACAGCTAAAATAACATATTACACTTTCTGGTTTCCAATTGTTTGACCACTGCTATAGCTGTGATGGCAACTGTAATGCACAGCCCAAACAACAATCAGTCAAAAATAGGAATAAGGATCACTAGACAGATGGTATTATTTATCGAAAGAAAAATAAGACAACCAGCTGGTACTATCCCTTTTACCAAAAGAATATTTGGGAATTTCATACAACTGTCCAAAATTCTAGGATACCCTCCCAGGTGTGTGTCCCTATATCTGTCATTGTCTGCTAAAAAAACAATATTCCCTCTTCCAGAATATCCTCTGGCTCCATATCCTACGCTGTACTCAGTCCTGATTTAGGCCAGGCTCCCCCTCCATGTCACCACCCTGTTTCCTTCTATGGTTGACATACTTGATTACAGGCATAACACATACACCACAAATGGTGATATCACTGAGTTGTGACGCTGTCTGTGTGAGGATTGAGCCATAGTTGATGGGGAAAAGAAGCTTAAGCTATGGTAATTTAGATCAGAAAGATAGATGTGGCTGGTATAATATTTTCTTTTAGAATCTGAATATATGGCTACTCAATATTTCATGAGTGCACCTTGTTATACTTACAAATGCTAACATGCATACTCCATTGTGCGTACATTTACTCATCCTGTCCAATTATAATGTGCCGAAAGTTTGGGCTTTCTTTTCCTTCATGTTGCTCTTCCCTGTGCAATGTTGTATGGCTAAACATAATATAAACGATACTACAAAGAATTGTTACTCCCTGAGCATTAATGTGTTGGCCTTGATTCCACGTGTTATGGCTAATTTTTGGGCTAGTAACACCAAGATGTGGGTTTCTGGACTCAAACATGGGCACTTGCAAGAGAATCGAGGAGGGTTACATTTTTAATTATTCTCTCCTAGAGAGGCATTCATTGAAAGAGAAAATAATTGTCTTTGTTTAATATTGTGTATGATGCTTGCGTGTAGGTTCATCAAGAATTGTAGTAACCTGAGCATTATTGTGTTGGGCTTGATTCCCTGACTGTGTTATGGCTATTTTTTGGGTTTGTGACAACTAAGGTGTGGGTTCTGGACTCAAACATGGCCACTTGCAAGAATATAGGAGGGTTGTATTCTGAATTATTCATTGAAAGAGAAAATAGTGGTCTTACTTTAATATATTGTGTATGATGCTTGTGTCGTGCAGGTTCTTCAAGTTTCAAAGTGAAGGATGAAGGCTCTGGATCGGTGTATACTGTGGGTGCTCAAAACATTTCTTGGGGTCACAAACTTGAAAGTGGAAGAACCTTAACAATTTTGTTATTGTTATTTGGTATTGTGCATAGACTTACTTGAGTGACTGCAGCTGGTGGGTACAACATTCTTTAATTCTGTTACGATAATATAATCAAAATGTGTGCTTGGTATAGTTTTTTCGCAGTGCAGGACCTCACAGCTTTTGCTTTTCCTTCTCCGTTCATTGTTTCTGTTTATTTTTCGATGGAGTAAAGTCTTAGTTGTTGGGTCTTTGTATTATATCTTTGGATGTATGGTGATAATATAATTATTCAGTTTGTCATTGCATTTTGCTGCTTCATTTCTTCTTTCTTGGGCATGATTATGCTATTATTATAAAGTTCAATACTTTGTTGATTGAAATTTAAGGGAGAAATTAGTTATGCCAACAGCGAGATAGTTTTGTCAAAAGGCCAAACCATCCAAATATAAGGTGAAGCATCAATATCCAAATATATGAGCTATGTTAAGCTCTCAAAATCTAGGCCAAAGCTGCCAATATAAAAAAAGAAATACAAATATTTATGTGTTTGCTATGTACCGTATAATGTATGAAGTATGAAAAATCGCAGGATACAGTTCAGCATTTATGTCCAATGCAAAATCGGAACCTATGTGAGAAAATAGGTGACAATTTTATAGTTACAATGATATAGAATTTGCATTGATGTAATTGATGATGCTTACCGTGTGTTTTTTCGAATTCTTGACCTTTAACAAACTTGTTTTTGAGCGGCTGACAGATTCCGATTTCCTATTTTGTAAGTTCAAATGATTTTTTGGATAATTCATATTATTTTGATTCCACATGCTTGTTTCAGGTCCAAAAGCCTAAATTCTTAACTTTTGGATGTATTTACAGAGTATTTGATACATGCTATTTTTTTATTTTGTAAAATCATTAATTTTAGAATTGTCAATTGTGATTTGGTAGTGGTTGTAAAATTAAAATTATATTTGAGAGAATAAAGATTAGTTTTGATAATATCAGTTTCACTATTTAACTAGAGTTGTCGCCATCAAAACTGAAAATTTAATATTATTTTTTATATATTTGAACATTTAGTACTCCAATATTTACAACATGATTTAGTAAAATTTCTATCATTTTATATATGTATTGTAAATAATTTGAGAAATTCTATAATAATGTCTCTATTATTATAGTTTTCAATCATATAATTTTTTAAATATTTTTGTGAAAATATATTTTAATCATAATATTTTTATTAGCTAATTCATGTTGGATATTTTAGAATTTGTAAAAATATCCATGTTGTTAATGATAAGTTTTGGCATTTGAATATGAGAATGTTTCAACACCGAAGAAAAGAAAAATAACTTGAAAAGAAGTTTCACGAAAAAATTATTATTATTTTATTATTAAAAAGATAACTCATTAAAAAATTGCCTTGCACTAAGTTAAAAAATAAAGACGATTTAGAAACTTACTTAGTCACAGATAAAATTATTGATATTAAAAAAATTGAGATTCAACTATGATTGTTCCCATATAATATAATTTTTTTTATGAATAATACTTGTGTATGAATTTGATAATATGATTCATCAATCAATTTTAAATAATAAATTCTTGAAAAATAAGTAAATATTTATAATGATTTTTTAAAAATAGACCTAAAAGAATTTCACATAATTCATATAAAAAAAACTCATTGAAAACAAAAATATCTCAATTAATTAAGTCAATTTGGTAAAAATATAGAATCAAGATGAAATCAACGTCAAAAATATAATTTAGGACTTAATATTACAAGGAGGCTTAATATTATGAGGATGAGGATCCTGATTAAATTTTTTAAAGGAGTATAAATTATAAATAACTAACCAATCTGGAAAGATATAGATATAATTAATTTACAAAATATAAATTTTTAGAGTTGTGGTTCATATATCAATTTATATATAATTGATAAATTAAAAATAGACTATCTTGTTACATAATATTTTATGAAAAATATTATTTTTAAAAGAAATGTCTCATTATGGTAGATAAAAATTATTTTAATTTGATAATAAATAATAATCTTGAATACTTTTAATATATAAAAATCCAAGATGAATATATATATTATAAGTCAAATTTTATAAAAAATTATACTTTATCAAATTGAATAAATTTATATTTATTAAAGCAATCATAACATGTATGTATTTCTATGAAAGGATTTGGATTTGAATTTGAATTTGATATGATCGTTATTTATTATGAAAATATATAAATATTATGGAAATTCTTGAAAAATTATAAAAATATCAATAATTATATAAATATAAATATTAAAATATAGACCTTTATCAATAAAGATAGACCCCGATAATGATATTATCAATCTAAAAAAGAAAATATAGATGGATAGTTAAATAGAATGATCCTATATATGAATTGATTTCGAAAAATATCAATTCTGCATTGATTTTTTTTCATTATGAAATTTTTTCTAGATAGGTTTTTCTTGATAAAATTTTTAATGAGATAATATTTTTTTATGAAAAGATGAACACATTCATAACAAATGTCAACGTTACATACATTAAACTGGCGTCAAAATCAATGAGCAGAATTAAATCCACAGTAGGCTATCTAAACATAACTAAAGGATCTCTACAAAATAAGGTTGGCTTCTTTAAATGATCTGCACACCGATTCGCCTCTCGGAACACATGGTCAAAACGCACCTCCACAACGGCTTGCTGCAGCTCCCAACATCGACGAAAGTTGGTATTCGTAGGTGTAACCGGCATCGTCATTATCAATTTCCGTGCCTCAGGCAAGTCTGTTTCAACCTGCCAATGAGTTATAATATTATACCTCGCAGGAAGAGTTATACCATAATATATAGTCTGAATCTCTGCCCCTAGGCATTGAAAGAAACCAAGAATCCAGCATCCATTCGCATCTCAAAGCAACCCACCTACTTCTACATGATCATTCAGAGCATCTCTTGTGCCATCACATTTTAGCTTCACCCAATCCTGTAACAGCGGTATCCATCTCACCTAAGGACTCTCTTCTTGCCCATAATTGATCCCATCTTTAGCTTAACATCATATGCCAACTGAAATTGCTTAGCATACCTATAGATACACGGACACTCATTCGTTTAGATGTCCACTACTTTTGAAAAAAATAAGGTTGTTACGACATCGCTAGAGTAACCAAAAGACAACTCCAAAAATAAACGGCCAATCGAGATTCTGCAACCGCCTTCTCCGGTCTAGGTTCGATGACATCCATGCTTGAAGATTCAAAGCATAAAAGTCTTTTTGTTCACCACCTGGAACAAACTGATCCTGCACCTGTTTTTCCCAATAATAATCTCGCGCAGAGTGGATGGTTGACTCCATTTCCGAACCGCACCATGAACACTTGTCATATGGATCGTACTTCTTCTAGAAACACAAACTGTTTGTAGATAATCGATCGTGACCTACTAACCATAAGAAACTTTGTACTCATTCTGGTCTAGTCCACATCCGAATTCGCTTCCGAAGTCTATCACACCCATCAACTTCATCTTCTTCTAATAAATTGTAAGCCGAAGAAACTGAGAAAACCCCATTCAGACTATACAACCATACCAAAGTATTTGAATTATCCATGCACAAAACAACCTCCAAAATATAAGGAGCAATATGTTTAGGAAGGACACCCCGTAGTAGGTTCTCATTCCACTTATCATCATCACATAAAAACTCGCTTACCTTAACATCACGAAGGTCATCTTATATCTCACCAAGAACCTATATATGCAACTGTGAGATCCCGTTCTTTTGAGTATCCAATCAGTAATAAACTACAGGCCAAAGGTGGAAGATCAATTCACAAATCCAAGGAGGAGAAGGAGAAGTCTTTCAAGTCCTTTTGTCAAGGTAAACTCACACAACGGGAGGCTAAATTTGTGGTAAGGGTTAAAAACCCAAGCTCTCTTGCTTTTGTGCCAGGGACTGTATAAGATTATGGACAGTCTAATGAGGAACAAACTAACAGAAATTGCGATAGAGGTCAAGAAGGAAGAGATAGAAACCTTAAGGATGAATTTTATGCTGTTGTTGAGTGAAAGCAAAGCCTCAACCAATGGTGCCAAGATGGAACAAGTAGGGAGAATGTTTGCTAGGCCCATTGTACTAAGAAGGGAATCTCATGTCTCGATTGATACCGATTCTACTACTCATAATTTCATGAAGAAGGAGGAGGCATAAAGGTTTGGTATTAAATTCAAAGAGGAGAAGGGTTGACTAATGATAATGAGCACTACAACCCAACCTATCTTTAGAGTAGCACGAGGAGTTGAGCTACAAATTAGAGAATAAAATGGTAAACTCAATTTCTCCATTGTTCCCATAGATGATTTTTTGATTGTATTGGGTATAAAGTTGTTATATTAAACAAGTACAATCTTGGTACCTTGTGCAAACACTATCATACTTTTGAAAAAGAGCAAGTTATATATTGTGCCTATTACTTGAGAGAAGGAGTTAAAGGCCAAGAAACTTTCAACCATGTATTTGAAGAAGAGAGTAAGAAGGCTAGAGTCCACATTCCTAGCTACCTTGGTGATGGGTGAAGTCACTACTATTGCTGATGATGTGCCTATGCAAGTCATGAATGTCCTTGGCGGGTGGAGGAAAGATCAAGATGGATGGTGCCAAGATCCAAGAAATCCAATATTGAGTCACTGATGTTCGTTCTTTTTTGGGATTGACCAACTACTACCAAAGATTCATACAGAGGATATTCTTCTATTGTTACATCCTTAATCGAGTTGTTCAAGAAGAGCAAGTTATGAGAATGGTCAGATGGATGCCAAGAACTATTTGATTCCTTTAAGACAACCATTGTGGAGGATCTAGTGCTAGCATTGCCCAATCATTTGCTTCCTTATGAGATACAAATTGATGCCTTAAAATTTGTAATTGGTGGTGTTTTGATTCAGGAGGGACATTATTTTTCCTAAGAGAGTCGCAAGCTTAATAATAGCAAGAGGCAGCATATAATGCAAGAGAAGGAGATAACGACCATAGTGCATTGCTTGTGAGTTTGGGGACATTACTTGTTGGGAAACAAGTTTTTTGTCAAGATTGAAAATATTGCCATAAGCTACTTTTTTCTCAAAGCTTTCACCCAAGCAGGCAAAGTGACAAGTCCTTCTAGCAGAGTTTGATTGTGTGCTTGAGAGATTTTGGCTCAGAAAGGTTAGCTTCTTGGGGCATGTGGTATCAGCTAGAGGTGTGCTGGTGGACCCTAAGAAGATAGAGGCAGTAGTGTCGTAGGAGTAGTTATAAGGACCCAAACCCAACCTATTAGGACCCTTATTGCATTGAAACCCAAATAAGCCCTCGCAAGGCCTTATTTGAATCTCACAAGGTTCAAGTCACCTAATTGTCAATTTTATCGGTTGATTTATATGCTATTTAAAGATTGGAGCATGTTCATACATTAATGAATTTCTGGCTTATACGGAGTGAAAGAAAACATTAGCGGAAGACTTATATTAACACTAAAAACAAGTGAAAACATAATACACAAGTCCCATAGGAATCTCAAAACATTAACCAATAGTATCATGTATATTTCAGAAGCAACAAGAAAAAGGAAGAGGGATTGAAAAGCCAGAATGCAAATCCACACAAGTGAAAATACATTGCATGCGTATTCAATAGGAAAGTGGTGCAAATGAAATGCAAGTTTGTCCAGCCGTGTAGCCTTGATCTCACACCTTTGGTACCAGTGACAAAGCACACACTTAAGCCTGCAAAGAGGGAGAAAAGAAGGGATGAGATTACAAGAATCTCAGTAGGGTCATAGCATCATAAGTCCTAGGCATTCCCAATCAAACATCTCCTGATAACCAAAAGATCAACACCTAAAACTAGCTAAGATATCTAATTAAAACCGCAAGCATCAAACACACATATTAGGGGCTGAAATCATCACAAGCACACTCAGTATGAGGGTAGACTAAATTTGGTAGAAAACAAAGGGAAAGACTGAAAACACTTCTTATTCAAAAGCACACAGGCAGTCTATAACATAATCTGATTTTCAAAACCAAGGTTTGTGCCTATCTGCCCATGTTGTCCAAGGCTATACTGCAAAAAGGGTAAAATAGTTAGACAATCAATATTACAGCAAGCCTTTTAGTTGTCTCCGATATCCAGACTCGAACTGGCCTAGGAGCACTCTTGCAGCAACGCATACAAGTCATCCTGTCACTCTCAAATAGAGCATCCTAACATCCAAACTTGAATTGGCCTATTGGGCATCTTGACGTCCAGACTCAAACTGGCCTATAGGTCTTCTTGACGTTCGGACTTGAACCAGCCTACAAGGCATCTAGCGAGCTCTTGCTAGGAATAACCACCCATAAACCTCTCGGTTCGGTAAACATCTCCCCTCTCCCTAGGAGAGACAATACTTATCTCACATTTCCAACGACAAAAGGATCCTTTAAACAAAGCACAAACAAGGCGCATACACGCATACACACATAGTACACGCATACACAAATCACAACAAAGGATCCTCAATCAAATCACAATACAAATCAAAGATCAATCCTCAAAGTCATAATCGAATCAGGAAACCTATTTTCCTATTAATTTTCGAGATTCCCTATCATCATAATTACAAATTCCTTATACATATAACCAAGATAGGTAATTGAATTCAATCATATTCAAACAATCAAACAATAAGGTAACCAAAGGAACCGATGAGGCATAGATCCTAACTCTCACGTGTCTGAATCAGATGCAATCCTTTTCCTTTTCAATAAGATCAAAATCTCCTAAACAATCATGAGGCAAAGACCACACATACTAAGCCACAAGACTACTTAATTAAAAACCAAAGGCATTGGGAGTCCTTACCAATTAACCTACCAAAATCCAGCAATCCGGATGCAGCAATATCTTTCCCTTGAATGTGTGATGTGATGGCCAAAAACTCAATAAGAATCAACTTGATTATTCACCCTAATTCAATATACAAATTTCGGCAACACCTTAAAGTTTATAGGGAAACTTTCGATTTCAACATTAGAGAGGTTAGGGTTTGTGATTCCATAAAATTAAGAAAGGAATAGGTGTTTATAACATGTACAGTAAAAAGAAACAAGATCATAATCCAATAGGTTAATCAATTGATCAAGATAGACATCAATAGGGCAAAGATAGGGCATGCTGATTTCATGAATAGGGAAGATTCAAAGGATTAATTTATGATTTTACATCATTAATGGATGCTAAACAATCATACGAATAAGAAGAACAACAACAGAAATCAATTGAAGGCAGAATCACACAATCTTGAAACCTAATCCCGCCGAATAATAACCTAAATTATGGCAAATAAAAACTAACCTCCAGAAGAAAAACCCAAGATGGATGGATAGAGAACAAAAATATCTTTCCAACAAGCTATTATTTGCAAGAATCCGACAAATGATGAAAGAGTTGTGCTATTTTGAAGTTCAAGCAGATTTTGGCAATTCCGCTGAACTAAGACTTAGCTTTTGACATAGAAAAGCTAACCTTTAGATGAAATCCCAATATGGTTAGAAAGAGGACAGAAAGCGCTTTCCAACAAGCTGTTATTTTCAGAAATCTGATAAAGGATGAGAGAGTTATGCTAAGATGAAGATCAAGGAGTTTCGGCTAGGGTTTAGGCAAAAATTGTAAATTGAGAAGAAAGGGATAATTACAAAATTTTTATGTGGGTTTTGGTATGTTTCGGTGGGATAGGCTGGCCACTCTATTATAGGTGTCTAAGGAGGTTTAACTAAGAGATAATTTCCCTACTTTTAAGCTTAAAAAGATAAGTAAAGAATAATTCTATTTAAAAGGATAATTCTATTAAAATAGATATTTTATTTAAAAGGAAGAATTATGTAATACCTTAGATAATAAGGGATAAAAATAAGGATAATTAATATAAAAATACCAGAATTAAAATTGAAAATATATGGCAACAACCATTTTAGGCCATCACGCATTCATTTCTTCAGGGACAAAATAGTCGTTTCAGCTGCACCGGTACCTGAGTTCCATTTCTGATTTGTGGACTTCTAGGACATCTACCCTATGGAGGATAAGGGTCTCACAGTAGCCACGTAGTGTCACAGAGATCCATAGTTTTCTCAATTTGGTAGGTTACTACAGACAGTTTGTGGAGAAAGACAGGCTCTTTGACGCATTTGACATGTAAGGGTGTTCCTTTCTGTGGACCGAGAAGTGCGAGTAAAGTTTTCAGGACCTGATGTGTTAAGTAGGAAGACATCATCTTCCTTAGCCTTTGTCCTAGCCAAGTACATGTCGATATGTTTGAGGGCATTCAAAGTACAACTTGAAAATGATGAGTCTGAAACATTGATTGCACAATTGGTTGTCAGACCATTGCTGTTAGATGAGATTTGGGCCAAGCAGCTTGAGGATTCAATGTTGGTCTGAGTTAGACAGCAGCTAGAGGAAAAAGGTAGTGGAATTTCTGAATGTGTGAGAGATCTTCTTCTAGTACAAAATGGGACAACTCCCTGAATTCCTTCTCGTATTCCAGCACCAAACTGGTTCCTTGTTTAAGCTTATAGAAAGCTTTTCGCTTCTCATTTTTGTGGAATCTGGTGTAGAACCTTTCGTCAAACTCATGCCAGAATTTTTCCCATGAAGGCAAACGATCCCTGAATCGCAAACTCACGGCTGTCCACCATGTGAGAGCTTCTCCCTCAAGTAGGAAAATGGTGATGGAAACTTTTCCATCAATAGAGATACACAGGAATAAGGACACTCGACATAGGGTGTTGATCCATTCTCGAGCTGCAACAGCACCTACTGAACCGCTGAAATCTTTGCATCCAAGCTGATGAGCTTCCTTTAGCAGATTTGTAATAACAACTGGAAATCTCTTAATTTCCTTAGGATGAGTTGCCTGAACAGGTTCAAGTGGAGGAATAAGATCTTCTACAGGTGGTGCGGGTGCAGAAGCTTTCTGAAATTGAGCTTCCATTTGCTATTGGTTCGCAGCAATTCCTTGCAATATGTTCAGTATTTGTGCCATTACTGTGAGACTCTGAATTTTGAGTCCTAGAAGTCCAGAAGCCAGTACAGATGACATAACCGTTTTTCCCCTGAAGAAATAGATGTGTGATGACCGAAAATGATATGGAATTCTAGTAATTATTTCAATTTTAATTCCTTTTAATTTGGTTCCTTATTGGTTGATAATTACCTTAGGAGATAAAATTCCTAAAATTAAGGAAGGATAATTCCAGAATTTAATTCTAATAATTATCTTACTTTAATTTAGCCTTTAAAGTAGGAAAATTAATTCTATAACCACCCTATATAAAGAGGTAGCCGACCACACTTAGATCATACAACAAAGATACACAAAATTCGTCAAACATCAAACCTTACATCTCCCTGTTGTTGCCAAAATTTTTTCAATTTAAAATTAGCATAACTCTCTCATCCTTTGATGGAATTCTGAAAATAATAGCTTGTTGGAAAGCTCTTTCCATCCTATATCAAGCTAATTTGGTCCAGTTATAAGGAGGTTAGTTCTTCACTTTTTAAATTGATGAAATCAGTATGCCATACCTTTTCCCTATTGTTGCCGATTTTGATAAATTGATTAACCTATTGGTTTCTAATCTTATTCCTTTCGATTATATGTGTTATAAACCACCTAATACTTCCTTGATAACATGATATTGCAACCCCTATAGCTTGTTAACATGAAATCGCAATTTGCTCTACTGCCCTATTCTTAGTGCCGAAATTTGTATGTTGATTAAGATGGTAATTCAGGTTGTTTCTTATTAAGTTCTTGGCTACCACATCATACATCCAAGGGGGAGGTACATGCAGCATCTGATAACTGGTTTCTGATAGGTTTGGTGAGTGGAATTGGTAAGGAAGTAGGATATTTACTTGGTTATTGATATGCATGATTAGTTTGGTTTTGTCTTTGCCTTACGATGTTATAGGTGTCTCGGATCCCTTGAATAAAGGCCAAGGAATAGATTTTTGTTTAGAGACATGGGAGGTAGGATCTATGCCACATCGGTTTCTCTAGAGATCTTTGTTGTTGGTTGTTAATTTCGATGCATATCTTTGTATTGTTGCATGGGCATATGTGAGATAGTGTATGCATGAGTTGCGGATTGATTTGAAGCTTACTTAGGCATTGTCGAACCTCTGAGATACGTTGTGTGTGCCTAATTTGCATATGTTGTGTGCATCGAACATGCTGATTGTGTTTTGACTTGATTGAGGATACCCTATTATGGTATTGTGCTTTGTACTTGCTTGTGTGTGCTTGTATATGTTTGTGTGTTAGGATCCTTTTCCGGTGGCCCTATGGGATAAGCACTAATGCTCCTTGGGAGAGGAGAGGTTCGTACTGTTATGAGAGTCGTATGGGTGGCAATCCCCAGCATGTGCACGTTGGATGCTTAGTCCTTGTGTGGCAAGATGCCCTTATCCTTGTGTTGTTTGGATGCCCTTATCCTTATGTGGTTTGGATGCCCTTGTCCTTTTGTGGCTTGGATGCCTTGTCCTTATATGACAAGATGAAAAGGCTTGCTGATTAGCTTGTGTGATAACCTTTATCCTTTGTGCAGCAAAGCCTTGGACAACACAAGTGGAAGGGGATGACCTTTTCCTATTGCCGAGATGTTTGATGTGTTTTACCTGTCTATGTATTTTTAATTTTCAGAAGTGTTTATAGTCCACCCTCAGCCTTAGCTTTCGGTCCTATCCCTTTTTGGTTGAATGATGATTCTGTGATCCCCTCTAGTTGTATAGGATGATTTAATATTGTTTGGGAGATGTTTGTTTAAGATTTCAATAGATGTTATGATGTTGTGACCCTACTGATATTGTTGTAATCTCATCCTATTATTTCACCATTTTTCAGGCTTAGGTGCATTCACTGTTTGTGGTACCAGTGTGTGAGATCAAGGCTACATGGCGGGACGATATTGCATCACATTCTCATACCTATTTCTTGATTGCTTGCATAGATAACATGAACTTTGATTGGAGTATTTTTTAGTTCTTCGAGTCACTCCTTTGCTTGTTTGTTTCCGGATTATATTGGAGGTTTACTTGTGGAGTTTTAGATCCCTATGGGACTTGTGTGTTGTGGTTCCAATGATTCAATTTAAAGACTTTCGCTGATGTTTATGCACTTTGTATGATACCAGAATGCTTGTCCAATATCATGCTCCAATTGTTATAAATACAAAGAATGAATATGCTAAAATCGGAAAATAAATGGATAAGCCTTGTGGGATTCAAATAGGTCCTGGTTTTTGGGCTTGTTTGGATTTCACGGCGGTAAGGGTCCTAGTAGGAGCAATAATAATAATTGGTTAGCAATCGAGGTCCTTACAATTACTGTTAAGACCCACATTCCCATATTCCCGAAATTGCTCATATTAGGACCCTTACCGTCGTGAAACCCAAATAAACCCAACCTAAGACCTATCTGAATCTCACAAGGCTTATCCTCTTAGTATCGATTTTAAAATATTTATTATTTATACTTATAAGGATTGGAGCATGATATTGGACAAGTATTCTGATATCATACAGAATGAATAAAAATATCAGCGGAAGTCTTTAAATTTAATCAATGAATCCACAACACACAAGTTTCATTGGGATCTATGTAAGGACCCAAATCTAACCTATTAAGACCCTTACCATCATGAAATCCAAATAAGCCCTCGCAAGGTCCTATTTGAATACCACAGGGCTCAAGTCACCTAATTGTCAATTTTATTGGTTGATTCATATGCTATTTAATGGTTGGAGCATGTTTATACATTAATGAATTTTTGGCTTATACAGAGTGAAAGAAAACATCAGCGGAGGACTTATATTAACGCTCAAAACAAGTGAAAATATAACACACAAGTTTCATAGGAATCTCAAAACATCAACCAATAGTATCATGTATATTTCGAAAGCAACAAGAAAGAGAAAGAGGGATTTAAAAGCCAGAATGTAGTTCCATACAAGTTCAAATACATGGCATGTGCATTCTACAGGAAAGGAATGCAAATAAAGTGCAAATTCATCCAGCCATGCATCCTTGATCTCACACCTTTGGTACCAGCAACAAAGCACACACCTAAACCTGTAAAGGGGAAGAAAAGAAGGGATAAGATTACAAGAATCTCAATAGGGTCACAACATTATAAGTCCTAGGGATCCTCAATCAAACATCTCCCAATAACCAAAAGATCAACACCTAAAACCAGCTAAAATATCCAATTAAGACCGCAAGCATCAATCACACATAATAGAGGCCAAAATCATCACAAGAACACACAATATAGGGTTAGGCCAAAATTGGCAGAAAACAAAGGGAAAGACTGCAAACATTTCTTATTCAGAAGCACACGGGCAGCCTATAACATAATCTGATTTTCAAAACCAAGTTTTGTCCCCATCTTCCCATGTTGTTCGAAGCTATGCTGCAAAAAGGGTAAAATGGTTGGAAAATCAATATTATAACAAGCCTTTTAGTTGTCTACGACTTCTAGACTTTAACTGGCCTAGGAGCACTCTTGCAGCTGTGCATATAAGTCATCCTGCCACACAATAATAGAGCATCCTAATGTTCAGACTCGAACTGGCCTATAAGGCATCTTGATGTCCAGACTCGAACTAGCCTACAAGGCATCCTGATGTCCAGACTTAAACCAACCTACAAGGCATCCAAGGAGCTCTTGCTAGGAATAACCACCCATAAACCTCTCGGTTCGGTAAGCACCTCTCCTCTCCCTAGGAGCAAGAATACTTACCTCGCATGGCCAGTGACAAAAGGATCCTTCATAAAAAGCACAAATAAGGCATATACATGCATACACACATAGTACACGCATACACAAATCACAACAAAGGATCCTCAATCAAATCACAATACAATCACAAATTAATAAGCATACCATAGCCATATGTATGCCTTTCTAATTTCTGAGATTATCCCAAAGATAAATCACCCAATTGCATAACCAATTCAAAGATAACCAAAGCAAAATCAACAACAAATCAAGGGTAACCAAAGGAACCAATGAGGCATAGATCTTACCTCTAACGAGTCTGAATCAGATGCAATCCTCTAAACAATCACAAGGCAAAGACCATACAATACTAAGCCACAAGATCACTTAATTAAAAACCAAAAGTATTGGGAATCCTTATCAATTAACCTACCAAAATCTAGTGATCTAGATGCAGTAATATCTTCCCCCTGAATGCGTGATGTGATGGCCAAAAATTCAGCAATAAACAACCTAATTATTCACCCTAATTCATCATACAAATTTTGACAATACCTTAAGACTTAATAGGATAAATTGCAATTTCATCATACACATAAGAAGAACCTGCAATTTCATGTGAATAAGGAAGGAATAGGCTCCAGACACTCAAATAATTAAAAGGAACAAGATCTAAAACCAATAGACAAGTCAATTGATTAAATTTTGGCACACATAGGGTTAGGAATAGGGCATGCCGACTTCATGTATACGGAAGATTTAAAGGATGAATTCATGATTTTACAACATGAATAGATGCCAAACAGACATATGAAAAAAGCAATAACAATAGAAATCAATTGAAGGAAGAATCACACAATTTTTTCACCAAAACCAACTTATTACGACTTGAATTTTGACAAGTAAGAACTAACCTTATGATGACCAACCCAAGATAGCTAGATAAAGGATAGAAAGAGTTTTCCAGCAAGCTATTATTTGTAAAAATCTGACAAAGGATGAGAGAGTTATGCTAAGATGAAGATCAAAGATTTTCGGTTAGAGTTTAGGGTAGGCAAAAATTGGAAATTGAGTGGAAGGAGAGAGGATAACTTTCGAAATTTTCAAGTGGGTTTTGGTATGTTTAGGTAGGGTAGGCTGACCACTCTTTTATAGTCTAAGAAGGTTTAGTTAAGAGATAATTCCTTACTTTTAAGCTTAAAAGGATAATTTTATTAGAATGAGATATTCTATTTTAAAAAGAAGAATTATCTAATATCTTGGATAATAAGGGATAAAACTAAGGATAATTAATATAAAAATACCAGAATTAAAATAGAAAATATCCGGCAACAACCATTTTAGGCCATCACGCATTCATTCCGTCAGAGGAAAAATAGTCATTTTAGTTGCACTAGGACCTGAGTTCCATTTCTGACCTGTAGGCTTCTAGGACATCTACCCTATGGAGGATTAGGGTCTTACAATCTAAATATTCAGTAAGTAATCCTCCAACATAATTCAGAAACAAACAAGCAAAGAAGAAACTTGAAGAACCAGAAAATAGTCCAATAATAATTCTTGTTATATGCGTAAGCAGTCAAGGAACAAGTATGCAAATGTGATGCGATATCGCCCTGCAGTGCAACCTTATTCTCACACACTAGTACCACGAACAACGAATGTACCTAAGCCTGAAAAATGGTGAAAATCAATAGGATGAGACTATAAGAATCTCAGTAGGGTCACAACATCATAAGATCTGTAGAAATCTTAAACGAACACCTCCCGAACAATCATCAACTTCAGCCTATACAACTAGAGAGTATCACGCATTCATTCAATAACCAAAAAGGGATAGGGCGGAAAGCTAAGGCTGAGGGTGGACTACAATCACTTCCGAAAATCAGAAGTACACAAGTAGGTAAAGCATCAATCTCAATAATAGAAAAGGCGATCCCCTTACACCTATGTTGTCCAAGGCTTCTCTGAACAAAGGGTAGAGGTTAGCACACAAGCTAATCACCAGGCCTATTCATCTGCCACTCAAGGACAAGGTATCCAAGCCACACAAGGACAAGGGCATCCAAACCACACAAGGATAAGGGCATTCAAACCACACAAGGATAAGGGCATTCAAACCACACAAGGATAACGACATCTTGCCACACAAGGACAAGGTTTCTAGCCACACAGGGACAAGGTATCCAACGAGCTCTCGTAGGGTGTCGCCACCCATACAACTCCCATAATTGTAAGAACCTCTCCTCTCCTAAGGAACATCAGTGTTTACCCCGAATGGCCACCGGAAAAGGATTCTGACACTGAAACACATACAAGCACACTCAAACAAGTACAAGACACAATACCACAATAGGGTATCCTCAATCATGTCAGAACAAAATCAGCATGTTCAATACACATAACACATGCAATTTAGGCACTCATAACGTAACTCAAGGTATAGCTTAAAGGATCACATCTCAATCAGCAATTCAAGCATACACTATCCAACATATGCATATACAATCATCAACAAGTATATGCACCAAAATCAACAAGCAAACAACAAAGATCTTTGAAGAAATTAATGAGGCATAGATCCTACAACCAACACTCAATCCGCAAGCATGCATAGACCATTATCCAAATCCAAACAAACAAACAAAAGGATCTTTGGAGAAATCGATGAGGTATAGATCCTACCTCTCTTGTCTCTGAACAAGAAGCTATTCCTTTTCCTTTATTCAAGGGATCTGAACCACAATAACCAAGATAATATCCTATTTTCTTACCAATTCTAATCACCAAACCAATCAAAAACCAGTGATCAGATGCTGTAGGTGCCTCCCCCTTGGATGTGTGATGTGATAGCCAAGAACTTAACAAGAATCAACCTTAATTACCATCGCAATCAACCATACAAATTTCAGCATGAAGAATAGGGTAATATAGCAAATTGAGATTCCATGTATACAAGCCTTAGGGGTTGTGATTTCATATTTACAAAGAAGAATTAGGTGTTAATAACACATACAATCAAAAGGAACAAGATTAGAAACCAACAGGTTAATCAATTGATCAAAATGGGTAATAATAGGGAAAAAGAGTAAGACATGCTGATTTCATGTATAGGAAAGATTCAAAGGATGAATTCATGATTTTACAACATGAATGGTTTCCAAACAATCATATGAACAAAAGAAACAACAATAGAAATCAATTGAAGAAAGAATCATACAATTTCGGCACCAAGACCTATGAATTATGATTTGAATTTTGATAGGGAAAAATAAACCTTCTGATGACCAACTTAAGATAGCTAGATAGAGGATGGAAAGATCTTTCAATAAAGCTATTATTTTCAGAAATTTGACAAAGAATGAGAGAGTTATGCTAGGATGAAGATTAAGAAAGTGTTGGAGGGTTTGATGTTTGACGAATTTTTGTGTGTTTTAGGTGTGTGTGGACAAGTATGGCCGGCTAATTTTTATGTGAAACCCCAAATTTTGAGTCCTAGACGTCCAGAAGCCAGTACAGGTCAAAAGACGATATTGCTCCTGAAGGAAAGGATGTGTGATGGCCGAAATTGGTAAAAGTGGTATGGTAGTTAATTCTGGTATAAATTCCATTTAATCTAAGTCCTTATAGATAGATAATTGCCTTAGAGATTAAAATCCCTAAGAATAGGGGAAGATAATTAAAAAATTTAGCTGGTAATTATCTTATTTTTAATTATCTTAAAAGTAGTAATCATAATTTTATACTCATTCATTATAAATAGGAAGTCAACCTCACAAAAATCATTCAGAGAAAACATACAAAATTCGTATAAGCCTAAAACCCTACACCTCCCTATAGCCGCCAAAATTCGTTAAAACTTTAAACCAGCATAACTCTCTTATCGTTCATCGGATCCCTACAAATAATAGCTTGTTGGAAATCTTTCTTTATCCTATTTCCAACCATATTTGGTTTTTTGTCAGGAGGTTAGTATTTCTTTCTCTAAAGATAAGTTGAAAATCGGCCGCGGAATTAGGTTTTCACAAAATCTTCTTGAACTTCAATGTAGCATAACTCTCTCATCGTTTTTTGGATCCCTGAAAGTAATGGCTTGTTGGAAATCTCTTTTCATCCTCTTTCCAACCATATATTCTTAGTTTTTTGGACGTAAATATTTACATGTCTAAGGTTAAGTTGAAAATCGACGACGGAATTAGGCTTTTTAGATTTCTACAGTTTTTGTCTTCGGTTGATTTCTGTTGTCGTTTCGCGTGTTCTTATGATTACTTAGCATCTATTCATGATGTATGATCATGAATTTCCTTCTTTTAAACTTCTCTATTGTGAGACCCTGAATTTTGAGTCTTAGAAGTCCAGAAGCCAATGCAGGTGAAAAGACGATTTTGCCCTTGAAGGAAAGGATGTGTGATGGCCGAAATTGGTAAGATTGTTTAGTAGTAATTCTGTTTTAAATTCCCTTTAATCTAAGTCTTTATAGATAGATAATTGTCTTAGAGATTAAAATCCCTAAAAATAGGGAAAAATAATTAAAAAGTTTAATTATCTGGTAAATTATCTTATTTTGATAATGTGATTAAAAGTAGTAATCATAATTCTATGCCTATTCATTATAAATAGGAAGCCAACCCCACAAAAATCATTCATAGAAAACATACAAAATTCGTATAAGCCTGAAACCCTATTCCTCCCTATTGCCGCTAAAATTCTCTAAAACTTTAAACCAGCATAACTCTCTCATCGTTCATCGGATCCCTGAAAATAATAGCTTGTTGGAAAGCTCTCTTCATGATCTTTCCAAAACATATATGGTTTTTTGTCAGGAGGTTAGTATTTAATTCTCTAAGGTTAAGTTAAAATTCGGCGGCACTACCAAATTTTCTTGAAATTCAGAATAGCATAACTCTTTCATCAAATGTTATATCCCTACAAATAATAGCTTTTTGGAAAGCGCTCTTAATCCTCTTTCCAATCATCTTTGGTTTTTTGTCAGAAGATTAGTATTTCTTTCTCTAAAGATAAGTTTAAAATCGACAGCGGAATTAGGTTTTCACCAAATCTTCTTGAATTTCAAAATAGCATAACTCTCTCATCATTTGTCAGATACCTACAAATAATAGCTTATTGGAAAGATATTTTCATCCTCTTTCCCACAATATATGTTTTTTTGTTTGGACGTAAATAGTTTCTTGTATAAGGTTAAGTTGAAAATTGGTGACGAAATTTGCATAGTTAATTGGAATGGTAATTGAGGTTGAATCTTGTTAAATTCTTGGCTATCACATCACACATCAAAGGGGGAGGCACCTGCAGTATCTGATCACGGGTTTCTGATAGGTTTGGTGAGTGATATTAGTTAGGAAATAGGGTATTCAATTGATTAATTGAATATGCATGCTTAGTTTGTTTTCGTCTTTGCCTAGTGATAATATAGATGATTCAGAATTATCTAATAAAGGAAAAAGAGTAGCTTCTTGTTCAGAGATAAGAGAGGTAGGATCTATGCCTCATCGGTTTCTCCAGAGACCCCTGTTATTTTCTTGTTAATTTTGTTACCTGCCCTTGTTGTATTGCAGGCGATTGGATTATAGGGTGAGAGTATGAAATTCGGAATGAGACATGGATCTCATAGGCTATATCGAACCCCTGAGTTAGGTATTGAGTGCCTAGGTTACATATGTTATGTGAATTGAATATGCTGATTGTGTTATGATATGATTGAGGATACCTTGTTGTGGTATATTATGCTTTGTACTTTCCTATGTGTGCTTGTATGTGTTTGTGTGCCAGGATCCTTTTCCGGTGGCCATTCGGGGTAAGCGTTGATGCTCCTAGGGGGAGGAGAGGTTCTTACTGGTATGGGAGTTGTATGGGCGGCAAACCCCAGCATGCACGCTCTGGTTATCTGTTCTTGCGAGGCCGGAACCCTATCCTTGCAAGGCAGGAAGCCCTTATCCTTGTGCAGTTTGGGATTCCCTAGTCCGTGTGTGGCTAGGGAAGACTTTTCCGTGTGTGGCAAGATGACTTGTCCTTGCGAGGCAAGATGAATAGGCTTACTGATTAGTTTGTGTGTTAACCATCTACCCTTTGTGCAGTAAGCCTTGGACAACACAGGTGGAAGGGGATGACTTTTCTTCTTCATTTTCGAGAGTAATCTGATGAGTTCTACCTGCCTGTGTACTTCTGATCTTTCGGAAGTGTTTGTAGTCCTCCCTCAACCATAGATTCGGCCCTAACCTCTTTTTGATTGATTCTTGAATTGCGTGATCCCCTTTAGTTGTTTAGGAATGATCTAATGTGAATTGGGAGATTTGTGTTTAAGGTTTCTGTAGATCTTATGATGCTTGTGACCCTACTGAGATTCTTTCAATCTCATATTGTTGTTTTTACCATTTTTCAGGCTTAGGTATATCCACTGTCCGTGGTACCAGTGTGCGGCGGGCCGATATCGCATCACATTTGCATACTTGATCCTTGTTTCCTTGCGCATATAACATGAATGATTGGCCTACTTTCTGGTTTATTTTCAGATCCCTCCTTTGTTTGCTATTTCTGAAATATGTTGGAGGATTTCTTGCTGAATGTTTGGGGATCCCTATGGGACTTGTGTCTTATGAACCCAATGATTTAATCTAAAGACTTCCGCTGATGTTTTATTTACTCCGTATGTTACCAGAATGTGTGTCCAATATCATGCTCCAATTATTGTTAAACATTAAAATAAACAAGCTAAAATTCAGAAGTTAATGATAAGCCTGGTGAGATTCAGATAGGTCTTAGGTGTCATTTAGGCTTATTTGGGTTTCACGGCGGTGATGACCTTAATCGGAGCAAATAGTAATAGTTAGGAATTGGGGTCGTCATAGGTTTTGTAGCGGAGCATGGTTTAGGGAATATAATTTGTTATATGCTAACTTATTTGTTAGTGTTGATGGAATTGCCGAGAATACCTTTGCATGTGTGCATGTGATTTCCGAAAATTTGTATATTGTTTTCTAGCATATGCGTATCGTCCGGTGCATGCCTCTCCACCAGGTACCATTCCTTTTACTAGTATTGTATTTAGTATGTGATGAGTACAATCGTATACTTGTGTAGTATGGCACGCTCGAGGCAACAAAGGGATCAACGGGGTAGGTTTGAGATTCAGGCTGAACAACAACTTGTTGAGCAAGAGGAGCCAAATGCACAAAATGAGCAGGAAGGGAAAGCTGAGCCCGAAAACCAACCTGAGGAACCAGCCGCACCAGTCATTGGTCCTGTTATGGCATAAATCTTAAACGTATTACAAGGAATTGTTGCAAATCAGCAGCTAATGGAGGAGCAATTTCAGAATGCTCCTGCGCCTGCACCAGTGGAAGAACCTATTCCTTCACTTGAACCTATACAGCTGACACATCATATGGAGGCAGAGAGACTTCCCGTTATGATTACAAAATTGCTGAAAGAAGCTCGACAACTTGGATGTAAAGATTTTGGTGGTTCAGCTAGAGCTGCAGACGCTCGTGAGTGGATAGACACCTTATGCCGAGTATCCTTATTCCTGCGTATCTCGGATGATGACAAGGTTGCCATTGCTACATTCTTACTTGAGGGAGAAGCCCTCGCATGGTGGACATCTGTTAGCTTGTGATTCGGCGATCGTTTTCCAACTTGGGAAGAATTCCGGTACGAATTTGATGAAAGATTTTATACGAGATTCCCTAAAAGCGAGCAGCGACAAGCTTTTTACAAACTTGAACAAGGCACCCGTTCGGTGCTGGAATATGAAAAAGTGTTAAGGGAGTTGTCCTGATTTGCACCAGAAGAAAATCGTACACCGTACCAGCTTGCGAGACGATTTCAGGATGGGTTGAGTACCGAACTCAAAACCATCGTTGGTACACCACCAGTGCAGAATTTGCAAGAACTAATTGTTGCCGCGACTGAAGCCGAAAAGATCATGCAAACCAAGAAGCCATCCGTAGCCACTAGTGGCGGATCCTATAGGTGAGATTCGAAGTTCAACCGACGAACGAGACCCTATCCTTTAAGGTCTTATCCTTCGAAAATTAATGGCAATGGAAATACCAACTGGAAGAACTTTTCTGGTTCAAATTCCAATGGATCTTCATGGAAATTTCAGAAACGGCGATGTTACAACTGTGGCGAGATGGGACATATTCAGAACAAATGCCCGAAACCAAGGTAAATCATAGGAGTACCAAACACAGGCCGAGGTGGGAATGCCAACCCCGACAGACCACCAACATGCGCACCAGTAGGACCACCCAACGGATCCACAAGTGAGGCGCAACCAAGACCAACAAGACTCTTCACTTTAACTAATGCCGAGGCTAGTCCTGATGTGGTGACAGGTACTATTTCAATTTTTTCTCAAAACGCTAAAGTATTATTATATCCAGGAGCAAATAGATCATTTGTAAGTCCAAGGATAGTACTTAGCACGGATCAGCCTCTATCTCCCTTGAGTCCTCCTATTGCGGTTCTAACTCCTTTGGGAGAGCAACTGATTTATAATCTAGTCTACATCGGCTGTGCTGTACGTATGGGTTCGAATGTACTTGAAGTGATTTTAGGCATGGATTGTCTGGCAAAATATCAAGCCCGTATGGAGTGTTTCACCAAGCGTACCTTGCGCATGTACAAGATATTTCTAAAGAATCCTCAGATCTGGATTTTGTTCCAGTGGTTTGCGAATTTCCAGAAGTATTTCCAGATGACATAGCCGGACTACCACCATCAAGGGAAGTGGATTTCGGTATTGAGCTAGTGCCAGGTACGAATCCGATTTCCATTCCTTCGTATCGTATGACTCCTGCGGAAATGAAGGAACTAAAAACGCAATTGGAAGATTTGCTCGATCATGATTTTATTCGACTTAGTGTGTCGCTCTGGGGAGCACCTGTTCTGTTCGTGAAAAAGAAAGACGGTTCGCTACGATTGTTCATCGATTATCGGCAGCTGAATCATGTGACCGTGAAGAACAAATACTCTTTGCTACGCATCGACGATTTGTTTGAGCAAATCGAAGGTGCAACCGTATTCTCCAAGATCGATCTCAGATCTGGATACCATCAATTTCGAGTTCGTGATGCTGATATTCCGAAGACCGCGTTCAGATCGTGATACGGCCACTACGAATTTCTGGTTATGCCATTCGGCTTGACCAATGCACCAGCTGTGTTTATGGACTTGGTGAATCGTGTGTTCCGCGAATTCTTGGATAAATTTGTGATAGTCTTCATTGACGACATTCTGATTTACTCAATATCGGAAGAGGATCATGCTATGCACTTGCGGATTGTGCTTAAAATCCTGAAGGATCAACAGTTGTTCGCAAAGTACACAAAATGCGAATTCAGGTTACGCGAAGTTAGTTTCCTTGGCCATATTTGTTTTTCCCAAGGTGTGTTGGTTGATCCAAAGAAGATTGAAGTCGTGATTTCTTGGGAACCTCCGCGAAGTGTGTTCGAAGTTTGTAGTTTCCTTGGCTTAGCAGGATACTACCGTCGCTTTGTGGAAAATTTTTCATCGCTTGCCGGACCATTGACAAAACTGACACGCAAGGGTGAGCCGTTTGTATGGAACGATAAATGCAAGCAAAGTTTCAAAGAGCTAAAGAATCGGTTAGTTTCTGCACCTATCCTTACCCTACCTATTTGCGGAAAGGAGTCTGTGGTTTACAGCAATGCGTCAAAATCTAGACATGGATGCGTATTGATGCAAGATGGGAAAGTCATTGCCTACGCTTCCCGGCAATTGCGACTGCACGAGAGAAACTACCCTACGCATGAGTTGGAACTTGCAGTCGTGATATTTGCCTTAAAAGTATGGCGACATGACTTATACGGCGAGACGTGCCGAATCTTCACTGACCACAAAAGCCTGAAGTACCTCCTCACGCAAAAAGAATCGAGTATGAGACAACGAAGATTGGTGGAGCTGATTAAAGACTATGATCTAATCATCGAATATCATCCTGGAAAGGAGAATGTTGTTGCTGATGCCCTGAGCTGAAAGTTTCATCCTCCTTCCCCATCAGTTTTGGCCTACATGCACACCCATTACCTACCGATAATGTTGGAATTGAAAACTAATCGTGTGCATCTTGGCACCGATTTCTCGGGTTTGTTGTTGGCACGAATCGAAATCGCACCTACCTTAATTGAAGAAATCCGGAATCAACAATTAGAGGATCCAAAATTTACTGAAATTAGGAAACAACTTGCTGATGGTGTTGATGTCATAGTTTGTGATTTCAGAATACGAGATGACGTAGTACTAGTCTTCAGAAAGCGGGTATGTAAGGACTCGAACCCGAAAATCAGGCTCTTACCACCATGAAACCCAAACAAACCCAACACGTAGACCAATCCGAATCCCACAAGGCTTAGACAAAGTTTCAAACAGGATTCCCAAAACAAACGTATTTAAAATTTCAAGAATTGTAGCATGTCAAATAATAAACAGACATCTGGCATAAAAATCGGAGTAACCAAAATTCCACAGCGGAAGACTTTATTCGGATAGACAACTATTCAAAATGGAAAACAGGTCCATACAGTCACAAATCCAAAATCACAAACTGGGCTTAAAGCCTGGAACATGAAAAACCATATCCAATAGAATAATAAATGCATAAAAATATAATGTGGGTCAAAATATATCAAAATGAGTCAAACCGGAAATGCCAGAAAATAAACCGTGCAAAATGTGCAGGTGCAATAGTCCAGCCAAATCGTAGGAAGCACTCACACCTCAAACGCCATCTACGGCTCACGAACTACTCCTGAAAGGGGGGGAAAACAACAACGGGTGAGATAATAAAATCTCAGTAGGAGTCACAACATCATATATCCTACGGGGGAAATGAGAACACATACAAGGAAGGGAAGAAACGGATCACTATATGAACAAGGACGAAACCGAAACAACCCGAGGAATATGGAATTCACACATTTGATTTTATAACGTACAACATGATTCTAGCCCCTTAGGTTATAACTCAATGACTTGTATCATAACACGGCTAATAATGCCAACCAAAAACCCATCGGGATGGACATACTAAAACACTCCTCGAGTAACCCCCGTTAAAGGGAAACCTGGGGCCCACTGGCAGTGTTAATTTATATTTTTAGAAAAATACTAAATACGTAACCCTTACCGCTAGTGTTGTCTGAGACTAGGTAGAGAAAACATAACTCGTATCATACCCGTCTCATTACTCAATACGAACCAACCTGCGAAGACGTGTCAGGAAAACGGAAACAACACTCATACGACTCCCGAACAGGTAAGCAACTCTCCCCTATCACTGTGATTCTGTATACTCACCTCGCATTGGCCAAGCGAACGTTTAATGACTGTAGATACACGAACTGAGGCATATAGACGGTTATTAAAACTATACTTTGTCAAACGTTACAGTTCCAAAAAACAAATACCCCGTTATTAATACACTTGATCAAACCATAATACTAAAACAATAGATTTTTAAACTTGTATACCTGACTAACCCACACGTTTCGCTATGAACTCACCCTAGAATTAAGTTAAGCTACATAACTAATACTTAGAAATTCCAGAAAATGTCTTTGTGGAACCCATAAGTGAATAAAAAGGAATATTAGGCATACATATTACATCCCATATACATGATTTATTAATTAATTAATTAATTAATTCATAATTGAGGTGCAACTTCATGGAAGGGAATACAAAAAAGCACTGAAGAAGGAAAACAGTACACGCATCGTGCGAAGTGAGAACGAACTGCAGGAAATCAAATGGGGAAAAGGGAGCATGGATCCGGTTTACCAAATCCTGTGAAGATCAAGCTCACGGCACCGGGACGAACCGAAGACAAGAGAGCACACACTGCTTGACATGAAAAGAAGAAACAGAGCGCACGCCTTGCTCAACGGAGGAAAGGAAACGGAAGAGCAGAGCACGCCGGGAAACGCAGGGACGGCTGGTGAGTGAGAGAAATCGGTGAAGCAACAGGTAAGGCTCGACGAAACAAAAAGAAGAAGAAGAATCAGGTGATGCGAGCTGGGAACACAGGAACAGCAGGGTAAACGATGGAGCAAACAGGGGGAAGATGCCTCGCTCAACGTGAAGGAACAGGAGATGCGAGTTGGCACCCAGGAAGAAGGAAGAGGAGAGCAGCGTTCATTATCGGTTCGTGGGTACTACCACATTGAAGAAGTTTCTCCTGGACGCGTTAAGGTTGGGGTAGCACGACTGGTGGCGAGGCTTCGGGCGAGGCTGATGGAAAGGCTACTGGCGAGGCTGGTGACTTCCTACCCTCCTTTCGACCAGAGAGATGGAACAACCAAACAGAGGACTTTGAAGGGCGATGGTCGAGAGGGAACCAGAGAAGGGAAGGCTCGGCTTCAAACCAGGGAAAAGGAACGGAAACAACGAAGCCTTTTTGGCTTTCGGACTTGGTGGTGAGTGAAACGGCTGAGACGGATCGCGCGAGCAGTGGTCTTCCAGGGTATATGATGATTAAAATTGTTCACGGTTTTGATTGAAAAAAGAATCAGGATTTGATGGTCAAGGGGCAGTCCCGACGGAAGGAGAACCAAGGGAAAAACACAGTCAAAGCTAAGGATTTCGCATCAAAAAGACGCGTGACAATACAACCGTTATATACCTTTCTCAAAAAAAAAACGTAAGGAAAAGGATCAAAAGGAACAAACGACATAATAATTATAGGAAAGAACTAAACAAGAGAAAACATAAACAGCAAGGACGAATCAATAGCCGATCAAACAGATGAGACATAGTCTCCTACCTGACGTGCCGATGAACTGGTGGCAATCCCTTTACCCTATCGCGATACCCCGATTCAGATCCACCTAAATCAAATCACTATCAGAACAAGAAATCGCAACCCTAATTTAAAATACGGAAAGAAAATTCCTACCGTTCCCTCACCGATCTACAAAACTGACGGACAATCCGACAGTGGAACAAGGAAGTGGCTAAGGGCGGCAGATTGGAAATAGCGTGAGGAAGAGAGAACAAAGGACGAACGGTTATAGGTTTTTGTCTGAAACGTAAGCAGGGGAAACGACTAGGGTAAGCAGATGGGTTTAAAAGGGTGCGTACAAGGTCGTATGGTAATAAACAGGCCCAGAAATAAAACAAAGGTACGTAGAAGGCCTTAGGGGAAATAAATAGGCCCGGAAACAAGCCCGGATCCGATAGGGGAAAAAATGAAAATTTTTACCATCTCGATTTGCGTCCCTGTCAACATATCAAACATACATGTGGACCACTGATACGACGCTGACTGGACACACGACTAGGACAGGGTTTCACATCCTCCCCTCACAAAAATTTCTTCCTCGAAATTTACGTACCGTGTTATTCGAAAAGGTGTTGATAGCGCATAGTTCAAAGTTTGCTATTCATCCTGGAAGCACTAAGATGTACCGAGATTTGAAGGAGCAGTATTGGTGGCCAAACATGAAACGTCACATTGCTGAGTTCGTTGCCCGATGCCTTGTATGTCAACAAGTATAGATTGAACATTAAAGACCCGCTGGTCTGCTTCAGTCATTTCCGATTCTAGAATGGAAGTGGGAGCACGTCACAATGGATTTTGTGACCGGTTTGCCTAGATCGCAGTGAGGATACAATGCCATTTGGGTGATCGTGGATCGACTGACAAAATTTGCACACTTTCTTCCTATATGTGTGACAGATACACCAGAAAAATTGACAGTTCGTTACTTGGACGAGATTGTTCGATTGGATGGAGTACTAGTTTCTATTGTTTCAGATCATGACTCTCGTTTCACTTCACGATTTTGGGAGAGATTCCAGAATGCACTGGGTTCAAGATTGAATTTCAGTACAGCATTTCATCCCCAGACCGATGGTCAATCAGACGGGAGATTTGTGTTTAAGGTTTCTACAGATCTTATAATGTTGTGACCCTACTAAGATTCTTGTAATCTCATACCGTTGTTTTTACCATTTTTCTGGTTTAGGTACATCCACTATCCGTGGAACCAGTGTGTGAGATCAAGGCTGCATGGTGGGGCGATATCGCATCACATTTGTATACTTGTTTACTTGCGCATATAACATGAATGATTGGGATAATTTTTGGTTTATTTTAAGAACCCTCCTTTGCTTGCTCTTTCCGAAATATGTTGGAAGATTTCTTGCTGGTTATTTGGATCCCTATGGGACTTGTGTGTTATAAACCCAATGATTTATTCTAAATACTTCCGCTGATATTTTATTCACTCCGTATGTTACCATAATATTTATCCATTATCATGCTCCAATTATTTGTAAACATTAAAATAAACACGCTCAAATTTGGAAGTTAATGGGAAGCTTGGTGAGATTCAGATAGGTCATAGGTGTCATTTGGGCTTATTTGGGTTTCAAGGAGGTGATGACCTTAATCGGAGCAAATAGTAATAGTTAAGAATTGAAGTCGTCACAAAGCGTTGATGCTCCTAGGGAGAGGAGAGGTTCTTACTGGTATGGGAGTTGTATGGGTGGAAAAGCCTAGCATGCGTGCGCTGGATGTCTTGTCCTTGAATGGCCGGAACCCTGTCCTTGTATGGCAGGAAGCCCATATCCTTGTGTGGTTTGGGATGCCCTAGTCCTTGTGTGGCTTGGGAAGACTTATCATTGTGTGGTAAGATGAATAGGCTTACTGATTAGCTTTTGTGTTAACAGTTTACCTTTTGTGTAGTAAGCCTTGGACAACACAGGTGGAAGGGGATGGCCTTTCTTCTTCATTGCCGAGAGCAATCTGACGAGTTCTACCCTGTCTGTGTACTTCTGATTTTTCAGAAGTGATCGTAGTCCTCCCTCAACCATAGATTTGGCCCTAACCCTTTTTGATTGGTTCTTGAATTGCATGATCCCCTTTAATTGTTTGGGAATGATCTACTGTGAGTTGGGAGATTTGTGTTTAGGGTTTCTGCAGATCTTATAATGTTGTGACCCTACTAAGATTCTTGTAATCTCATACCATTGTTTTTACCATTTTTCTGGCTTAGGTACATCCACTGTCCGTGGTACCAGTGTGTGGGATCAAGGCTGCATGGTGGGACGATATCACATCACATTTGCATACTTGTTTACTTGTGCATATAACATGAATGATTGGGCTAATTTCTGGTTTATTTTAAGAACCCTCCTTTGCTTGCTCTTTCCGAAATATGTTGGAGAATTTCTTGCTGGTTATTTGGATCCCTATGGGACTTGTGTGTTATGAACCCAATGATTTAATCTAAAGACTTCCGCTGATGTTTGATTCACTCCGTATGTTACCAGAATATTTGTCCAATATCATGATCCAATTATTGGTAAACATTAAAATAAACATGTTAAAAATCGGAAGTTAATGGTTAATCTGGTGAGATTCTGATAGGTCCTAGGTGTCATTAGGGCTTATTTGGGTTTCACATCGGTGATGACCTTAATCGGAGCAAATAATAATAGTTAGGAATTGGGGTCGTCACAGATACACCAGAAAAATTGGCAGTTCGTTACTTGGACGAGATTGTTCGATTGCATGGAGTACAAGTTTCTATTGTTTCAGATCGTGATCCTCATTTCACCTCACAATTTTGGGAGAAATTCCTAAATACGCTGGGTTTAAGATTGAATTTCAGTACTGCATTTCATCCCCAGACCAATAGTCAATCAGAAAGGATGATTCAGACAGTCGAAGACATGCTACGAGCGAGTGTGTTGGATCAGCAAACTGGTTGGGATCGATGCCTGCCATTGGCAGAATTTGCTTACAATAATAATTTTCATGTAAGCATCGGTATGGCACCCTATGAAGCACTATATGGGAGACGTTGTAGAACTCCCATTTGCTGGAATGAAGTAGGCGAGAGACACCTAGACAATCCAGAATTGATTGACCAAGCAACAGAAAAATTAAGTTTGATCCGACAAAGGCTAAAAACAGCCCAGGATCGGCAGAAAAATTTTGCCGACAATCGATGAAGAGAGCTGGAATGTTCAGTAGGTGACAAAGTATTTTTGAAGGTCGCCCCATGGAAAGGAGTCCTTCGTTTTCAGCAACGAGGTAAGCTGGCACCTCGCTATATTGGTCCGTATGACATTGTCGAAAGAATCGGCCCTATTGCATACCGACTTGCCCTACCTCCAAATATGGAATGAATTCACAGCGTATTTCTCATTTCAATGCTAAGAAAGTATATGCGAGATCCTGCCCATGTGCTTAAAGAACTGCCAATTGAAGTTGCTGAAGAACTATCCTATCTCCTACAACCAGTTGCCATACTAGATCGGTCAATTCAACAGCTTCGCAGTTGAAGCGTGCCTATGGTACGAGTTGTTTGGCGAAATGGCCAAATTGAGGAACTGTCTTGGGAGACTGAGGAATCTATGCGTGCAAAATTTCCTTACCTGTTTGCTTAGGTACTTATGTTAAAATTTTGAGGACGTGAGATCCCGAATTTTGAGTCCTAGAAGTCTAGAAGCCAGTGCAGGTGAAAAGACAATTTTTGCCCTGAAGGAAAGGATGTGTGATGGCCGAAATTGGTAAGAGTTGTATGGTAATTAATTCTGGTTTTAATTCCCTTCAATCTAAGTCCTTACAGATAGATAATTGCCTTAGAAATTAAAATCCCTAAAAATAAGGGAACATAACTGTAGAATTTAAATCTAATAGTTTTTTTTATTTTAATAAAGGCTTTAAAGTAGCAATTATAATCCCATAACCATCCTCTATAAATAGGAAGCCATCCACATAAAAAGTTTACACCAAAGTACATAAATTTCGTAAACCCTAAAACCTTACACTGCCTTACATCTATCGAAATCCGCTTGGATTTCAAACGAGCATAACTATCTCATCATCGGTCGGATTCATGCAAGTAATAGCTTGTTGGAAATCTCTCTTCATCCTCTTTCTAAAAATTTTTGGATTTTCAATGGGAGGTTAGAATTTCTTTCTCTAAAGATAAGTTGAAATTCAGCGGCACTGCCAAATTTTCTTAAACTTCAAAATAGCATAACTCTTTCATCGTTTGTTATATTTCTACAAATAATAGCTTGTTGGAAAGATCTTTTCATCCTTTTTCAAACCATATTAATTTTTTTATTTGGACATAAATATTTCCTTGTCTAAGATTAAGTTGAAAATCGTCTACGAAATTAGGTTTTCATCGGCGATGGAATTAGGTTTTTAAATTTCTACAGATTTTGTCTTCGATTGATTTCTGTTGTTGTTTTGCATGTTCTTATGATTCCTATTTATAATGTATGATCGTGAATTTCCTTCTTTTAAACTTCTCTATGGTTAAAGTCAAAATTGTCCTATGCCCTACCCTTAGCGACGAAATTTGCATAGTTAATTGGAATGGTAATTCAGGTTGAATCTTGTTATTTTCCTGGCTATCACATCACAGATCCAAGGGGGAGGAACCTGTACCATCTGATCACTGGTTTCTAATAGGTTTGGTGAGTGGAATTGGTAAGGAAATAGGGTATTCAATTGATTATCGAATATGCATGCTTAGTTTGTTTTCGTCCTTGCCTGGTGATAATTTAGGTGGTTCGAAATTACCTAATAAAGGCAAAGGAGTAGCTTCTTGTTCAGAGAAAAAAGAGGTAGGATCTACGCCTTATCGGTTTCTCCAGAGACTCCTGTTATTTTCTTGATGTTTTTGATACCTGCCCTTGTTGTATTGTATGCGATTTGATTATAGAGTGAGAGTGTGAATTTTGAATTGAGATATAGATCTCATAGGCTATATAAAACCCCTGAGTTAGTTATTGAATGCCTGAGTTGTATATGTTATGTGAATTGAATATGCTGATTGTGTTCGGACATGATTGAGGATACCATGCTACGGTATTATGATTTGTACTTGCCTGTGTGTGCTTGTACGTATTTGTGTGTTAGGATCCTTTTCCGGTGCCCATTCGAGGTAAGAACTGATGCTCCTAGGGAGAGGTTCTTACTGGCATGGGAGTTGTATGGGTGACAAACCCTAGCATGCGCGCGCTGGATGTCTAGTCTTTGTATGGCCGGAACCCTATCCTTGTTTTGCAGGAAGCTCTTATCCTTGTGTGGTTTGGGATGCCCTAGTCCGTGTGTGGCTTGGGAAGACATGTCCTTGTGTGGCAAGACAATTGAACCCTGTCCTTGTGTGGCAGAAAGCCCTTATCCTTGTGTGGATTGGGATGCCCAAGTCTGTGTGTGGTTTGGGAAGACTTGTCCTTGTGTGGCAAGATGACTTACTAGGCTTACTGATTAGCTTGTGTGTTAACCATTTACCTTTTGTGTAGTAAGCCTTGGACAACACAGGCTGAAGGGGATGGCCTTTCTTCTTCATTGTCGAGAGCAATCTGATGAGTTCTACCTGCTTGTGTACTTCTGATTTTTTGGAAGTGATTGTAGTCCTCCTTCAACCATAGATTCGGCCCTAACCTTTTTTCATTGGTTTTTGAATTGCGTGATCCCCTTTAGTTGTTTAGAAATGATCTACTGTGAATTGGAAGATTTGTGTTTAGGGTGTCTGCAGATCTTATGATGTTGTGCCCTACTGAGATTCTTGTAATCTCATACCAGTGTGTGAGATCAAGGCTACATGGCAGGGAGATATCACATCACATTTGCATACTTCTTCCTTGTTTACTTGTACATATAACATGAATGATTGGGCTACTTTCTGGTTTATTTTAAGATCCCTTCTTTGTTTACTATTTCCGAAATATGTTGGAGGATTTCTTGCTAGTTATTTGGATCCCTATGGGACTTGTGTTTTATGAACCCAATGATTTAATCTAAAGACTTCTGCTGATATTTTATTCACTCTATATGTTACCAGAATATTTGTCCAATATCATCCTCTAATTGTTGTTAAACATCAAAATAAACATGCTTAAAGTTAGAAGTTAATGGTAAGCCTGGTGAAATTCAAATAGGTCCTAGGTGTCATTTGGGTTTATTCACTCACGTTTGGGCCCACGTCAATTACGTTTGGCTCCCCTCGTGAGGACACGAGGTCTATAAGGAGGGAAGATTGTGAGACCCAGCCCGTAGGGGGGGGGCCAGGTTACTCAATCCCACATCGGAAAGGAGCGAGGGAGGTCTTGGGCTTATGTGTGTTGTGTGATGGTATTATTTGTGACAAGATGTATCTTTTGGGCCCTGTGGTTAAAAGCCCAACTGAGCGTTGCAGTTGTGATCCATCACGCGCACATACACGTTCGGGCCCGCTTGGCCGAAGGTCCGGGGGCCAGGTCGTGACAAATGGTAGCAAAGCCGATCTCGTTCCCTCTTCCGGGTGGGCTTGGGCTGTGTTGTGTGTTCACGTTTGGGTCCGTGAGTTTAGGCCCAAGACAGTTACATTTGGCTCCCCTCGTGAGGACACGAGGTTTATAAGGAGGGGAGATTGTGAGACCCAGCCCGTAGGGGGTTCAGGTTACCCAATCCCACATCGGAAAGGAGCGGAGGAGGTCTTGAGCTTATAAGTGTTGTGTGATGGTATCATTTGTAACAAGATGCATCTTTTGGGCCATGTGGTTAGAAGCCCGACTCAGCGTTGCAGTTGTGATCCATCAAGCGCAAATACACGTCCGGGCCCACTGGGCCTAGAGACCGGGGGCCGGGTTGCTACAAATGGTAGCGGAGCCGATCTCGTTCCCTCTTCCGGATGGGCTTGGGCCGTGTTGTGTGTTCACGTTTGAGCTCGTGAGTTTGAGCCCAAGGCAGTTATGCTTGGCTCCTCTCGTGAGGACACGAGGTCTATAAGGAGGGGAGATTGTAAGACCCAGCCCGCAGGGGGGTCAGGTTACCCAATCCCACATCGGAAAGGAACGAGGGAGGTCTTGGACTTATATGTGTTGTGTAAGTGGATCATTTGTAACAAGATGCATCTTTTGAGCCCTGTGGTTAAAAGCCCAACTGAGCGTTGCAATTATGATCCATCACGAGCATATACACGTCCGGGCCAACTGAGCCGAAGGTCCGGGGGCCAGATCGTGACACTTAGGGTTCAAAATGTTCCTATTATAATCTTCAAAATCTGAGGGTAACCAGAAATAGCCGGTTTTAGAATCAGAAAATTGAACTGGTAATTGAAATATTAATAACTAAAAGTTATAATATTATCTTAAAGATAAATCAATATCTTTTATCAATAGAATTGATAAATCAATTAGATTTTCATTAGTATAAGACGATCATCTACTTATTTGATTTGCTTAACAATCAGATCCTATCTTACTTATAACAAGTTTGATTGTCGACTATTATAGCCAAATATACTTCACTAAAACACATTTAAATTACCATAATGACATATATCGAGTGTCTGTAAGGAAACTAATCGAGATTTTGGCAAATTTAGTGAAATCTTAGGATGGAGATTATACTTTGAATCAATTTGCGAATGCATTAACTAAGCTTGGTTATGATTTACCTATTGGTACTTATGTTTTTATCGAACAATCCCTTGTTTTACGGGAGTTACTACATGTAGACTCTTTCGGTTATTCTGTAACCCGTCCAAGCTGAGATTTATGCCTGATTTTTTCTGAAATCGAGGAAAAAAAATAATACCCCAGATGAGCTGCCGCAAGGAGCAATCACAGCGAGGAAGTCAGCCGTGGCTACAATGGTGGAGAAATCAGGCAAAGTCAGGAAGGAGGAGCTTGTTACCAGAGTATACCATTAACCTCCACAAACGCTTCCATGGCTGCACATTCAAGATTCAATAAATATATGATGGAATTTGGTGGTTCATATCTTTGGACTGCATAAAAAGGTGAGAAACTCTGTATTTTCTGGACCGAGAGAGATGAAAAGAGGAAAGGGGACAGTATGTGTTACCGGTGGCCCAGGCTTCTTGGCATCATGGTTGATCAAAGGTACTCCTGGAAGAAGGCTACGCTGTTAACACCACCGTCAGACCCGACCCAGGTAAGTATTTTTGTTCATCATTCATCGTAAGTAAAGTAGACAAACTAAATAGAATCTTCAGTAGTGTCTTGTGTGGATGTTTTGGAATTGGGTCAGAGAACAATTAGAGATTTATTTTTTTATTTGTCTATTTTTTATTAAAAAAATTAATTTCATTTAAAGTTCTTTAAAACGGTTTGAATTGTGTCCGGTTCAACCTGTTTTCAAAAACTGGTCCGGATCAACTGATTTTGGTCTCTTTTTAATGATATAAGAATTAAAGATTTATTTAGATTGGATCTAGTTTAGCGAGGTTGAACCGGCTGGTCTGGTCCTGTTCTTAAAACTTTGGTTATTACAAATGCCACAATCCATATTTAAACTACACATCATTCAGTTTTGTATATTAAGGGTAATATTACAAGGATTGGTGAGTCATCCTTAAAGCTCACCATATATGAACCTTAATCATTGAACAATCAAAGGCAATCAAGAAAATCCAACCTTATTATATGTGAGTCCCAATCAAGGCAATCAAGATAACCAAAGATTACTATAAGTGGGACAATCAGGGATAAATGACTCATTAGTTCTTACTATGTATATAATTATATAAACACCATTAGTGTGAGACCCTGATCCTTCTTAGTTTAGATGTTCAGAAAGTACAGGTATCGATTGACTATTTTGTTTCTAAAGAAATGAATGCATAATGGCCTAAAATGGTTATTGCTGAATATTTGCTTTCTTAATTCTGGTTAATTATCCTTAGTTTTATCCCTTATTATCCAAAATATTAGATAATTCTTCCTTTCAAATAAAGTTACTATTTTAATTTAAACATTATCCTAACTTATCTACGCTTAAAAATAGGAAAATTTCATCCCCTAGGACTCTATAAAAGAGTGGCCAGCCAACCATACCTAAGCATACCAAAACCCACTTGGAAACTTCGAAATTTATCCCATCTCCTTCCTCTCAATTTCTGATTTTTTCTTATCCTAAACCCTAGCCAAAATTCCTTGATCTTCATCCTAGCATAACTCTCTCATCCTTTGTCGGATTTCTACAAATAATAGCTTGTTGGAAAGATTTTTCCATCCTCTATCTAGAAATCTTGGGTTGGTCATCAGAAGGTTAGTTCTTCTCTATTGAAATTAAAGTCTTAATTTGTTGGTTTTGGTGCCAAGATTGTATGATTCTTCCTTCAGTTGGTTTCTGTTGTTATTCTTTTTGTTCATATAATTGTTTGTCATCTATTCATGTTGTAAAATCATGAATTCATCCTTTAAATCTTCCCTATACATAAAATTGACATGCCCTATTCCTAACCCTATACTTGCTGAATTTTAATCAATTGACTTTTCTATTGGTTTCAGATCTTTTTCATTTTAATTATTTGAGTGATTGGCACCTATTCTTTTCTTAATTTCATGAAATCGCAACCCCTAACCTCTCTAATGTTGAAATCACAATTTACCCTATAAACCCTAAGGTGTTGTCTAAATTTGTATATTGAATTAGGGTGAATAATCAGGTTGATTCTTATTGAGTTTTTGGCCATCACATCACACATTCAAGGGGAAGATATTGCTGCATCCGGATCGCTAGATTTTGGTAGGTTAATTTGTAAAGATTCCCAATGCCTTTGATTTTTAATTAAGTAATCTTATTGCTTAGTATTGTGTGGTCTTTGCCTTGTGATTGTTTAGGAGATTCTGATCTTACTGGAAAGATAGAGGATTGCATCTGATTCAGACATGTGAGAGGTAGGACCTATACCTCATCAGTTCCTTTGGTTACCCTATTGTTTGATTGTTTGAATATGATTGAATTTGATTGTCTATCTTGGTTATATGCTTACGGATTGTGTGATTATAATGATAGGGAATCTCAGAAGTTAATAGAGCAATAGGTTGCCTAATTCAGTTGTGACTTTGAGGATTGATCTTTGATTTGTATTGTGATTTGATTGAGAATCCTTTGCTATGATTTGATTGAGAATCCTTTGCTATGATTTGATTGAAAATCCTTTACTGTGATTTGTATATGCGTGTACTATATGTGTATGCGTGTATGCGCCTATGCGCCTTGTTTATGCTTTGTTTGAAGGATCCTTTTGTCGCTGACCATGCAAGGTAATTATTGTTGCTCCTAGGAAAAGGCTTGCTGTAATATTGATTGTCTAACCGTTTTATCCTTTTTGTAGCATAGCCTTGGACAACATGTGCAGATGGGGACAAACCTTGGTTTTGAAAATTAGATTATGTTATAGACTACTTATGTGCTTCTGAATGGGAAGTGTTTTCAGTCTTTCCTCTTGTTTTCTACCAAGTTCAATCTACCCTCATATTGTGTGTGCTTGTGATGATTTTGACCCTTATTATGTGTCTTTGATGCTTGCGGTTTAAATTAGATATCTTAGCTGGTTTTAGGTATTGACCTTTTGGTTATTGGGAGATGTTTGATTGGAATCCCTAGGACTTATGATGCTTTGACCCTACTGAGATTCTTGTAATCTCATCCCTTATTTTCTCCCCTTTTACTGGCTTAGGTGTGTGCTTTGTTGCTGGTACCAAAGGTGTGAGATCAAGGCTGTATGGCTAGACGAATTTGCACTTCATTTGTATCCCTTTCTTGTAAAATGCACATGCCATGTCTTTGAACTTGTGTGGATTTCATTCTGGCTTTTCAATCCCTCTTCCTCTTTCTTGTTGCTTCCGAAATATGCATGATACTATTGGTTGATGTTTTGAGATTTCTATGGGACTTGTGTGTTATGTCTACTTATTTTTAGTGCTAATGTAAGTCTTCCGTTGATGTTTTCCTTCACTCTGTATAAGCCAGAAATTCATTAATGTATAAACATGCTCCAACCTTTAAATAGCATATAAATCAACCAATAAAATTGTCAATTTGGTGACTTAAGCCTTGTGGGATTCAAATAGGACCTTGCGAGGGCTTATTTGGGTTTCATGGAGGTAAGGGTCTTAATAGGCTGGGTTTGGGTCCTTATAATTAGAACGGTGGACTTAATCTCAACCATTCATTAGGGAGATATAAAGGCTATATAAGGGAGGTCACCGCTCAATTATAATCACCCAGCATTTGTGCAGTTCTAAGAATGTAAAGCATTTTTCTCCTTCTCTCTTGTCTATCTATCTTTTTTTTTGTTCCTAAGCATAACATTCTATCTTTGTTTTGTGACGAAAGCTTACTTCTATTATGAGAGCAATAGTCTAAGGCCGTACAAGGAGTTATATTCCACAAACTCTAGTCCCGTGACACTGCTGAATGGATTAGGAGAAATTAAGATGATTCTTCCATCTTTCACTATATTAGAATCCATAATTATTTTTTCTTCTTCTTTTGAGGATTATAGCCACTAAAAGCATTAACTTTTTCAGTAATATTATCTTACAAAGAAGGCAACACATCTGTAGGATGGTCTGGTGCAGCATATAGACCATAAAGCTGCACTTGGGCATTGTTAATAGCCATCTTTTGAACTAGGGCTGTTAAACTACTGATATAATCTTCCAATCTCGAGACATTCACCTTATTGACTCTCTTTACAGTATATTTTCTAAAACCAAATTGTTGAGAATTGGTTGTGTAAGGATCTGCTCTAAAAAATCGAGGCCTTTACCGTCATGAAACCTAGACTAATCTAATAGGTGAACCAATCGATATCCCACAAGGCTATTTGACTTTTCAAACATATTTTCCAAAGCAAAATATATTTAATTTTAATTAAAAAGAAGCATGACCAATAAGAAATAAATACCTGACATGATAAACGGAGTAAACAAAAGCGATAGTGAAAGATTTTATTATTAAAAAAGAAATGCAATACGAACAGGTCCATAGCTCACTAACCCAAAATCCAAAAATAGGCATCAGGCCCACAACCCAATATACGATGTCCAAAAACATAATGGAGACCAAAAACGGAATAATAAGGTCCAAAATAGAGTGCCAGAAAAACCGTATAGGTCTAGTGCAGTGTAGATGAGATAGTCTAGCTCCTAAGATCATTTGGAAACTCCCTCCTCAAATAGATCGGCTACTACTTGTTGTCCTATGTTTAGTATTGGTCATCCTGAATGATTTTTGGTTCATTTGATTATTTTTATGAATAATTCAATTATTATATTGGATATTTAAAATTATTTTTTGAGTATTGTGGTTAAGTAGGCTTTAGTACAGATTTAACGATGAAAGGAAGCCATTTTGGGCGAAAAAAAACCTTCTGAAAGTAGAATGAACATAATGTGCACCTGCAGGAAGCCACAAATTAAACCGACTGGTCAAACCAATGATGAATCAATGTCGAACATCAACTGACCGGTTGGTATGTTTTGACCAACTAGTCAGTCAACAAAAATAAAGATTGTGAACATCAACCGACCAGTCAATTCAAAAGATGAAACACTTTTTTGTTCGGGCTGAGATTCAACAGACTGTTCGGTCTGTTTCAATGGATTGGTTGGTCATATAGGATAAAGACTATTGACATATAGATAAAGACAATCGACATACGAATAAAGACTATCGAATTATTTTTAACTATAAAATGGACATCAGGGTTGTATTATATTTTAATAAACACTTCATGCATTCAAGTGTTTTCTTCAAAATGTGTCCTCGATCCGTTGGTAATCAAGATAATGGTATGTTTTTTTAAGTTTTAATTATTGTCCAGAATATTTGGATTAATTCTTTCTCTTTATCTTTTGCAATCTTGATTTACTGACGTAAAACTGGGATTCAAATCCATTGTGTTCTGATTACAAGTTCTTAACTCTATTTCTAATCTTGACCAATTAACAAACCTGGCAAGTTTGTCTACAAATAAGTTTAAATTGATTTTGAAAAACAATTATACTGCGCCAACATATTAGAAGTCCTAGGACGATTGCTGAAACTTGTTAGAATAGGAATATATGTGTTAAACAAATGGTTCATGTTGAATTGGACAAAATGATTCAAAAGCTTAGTTATCATAGGAATATAGTTAATTGGGAGTCTGAATTAGCTCTTAATAGTCTGGAACGATAATAAGAAATTGAAAGATAATCAAGAACAAATTACAAAATATTAGAGTTGAACAATACTTGGATTAATTCTCAAATTATCTAACAACCCTGACTTTAATATCTAACTGGTAACTTAGGTTTTAAATATATTTTAATTACAATACCTATTTGGTTTCATTTAACTAGGATAGTGAATTAGGTGAATTGATTGGTTTTAAATGACTTTTCCAGTGGATCGATACTCATTCTTTTGAATTATACTACTTGTTGACAGCCATGCACTTGCGATTAAAGTAAATTCAATTTTATGCCAACAAGTTTTTGACATTGTTGCCAGGGACAATGGTTTTAAAGCTAACAATTTATCCCTATTTCTTTTTCTAAATTAAATTTCTTGTTTTTGTTTCTGGTGTGCAAAACTAGAGAATAGGTATAACTTAAGGAGCAAGAAGCTTGACCTAGAACTGATTGACTTTTCGATTAAAAAGACTGTACAAAGGCTCAAACGGTTCAATGTATCAGACCAAACAATGAACCACCGAAACTGTATTGCTGTCAATGAAAGTGATAGTGCATACCTAGTAGGGGCTAATCAGAAGCTAAGGTGCAGAACTATCATGGACTACATGTCAATAACTGAGACATTAGGAGACAGCATCCGTAGGCTTTCCATTCATGCCAAAAACTTTGAAATCAAACCTGCAATGATCCAGATGATGGAGAGCCACCAGTTCTTTGGGCTGGAAAAAGAGGACCCAATGAAGCATCTGAAGATGTTTGTCAAGCTAATAGACACGTTCAGGTTCAATGGAGTACCGTTTGAGGCAATTAGATTGCATCTCTTCCTTTTCTCTTTGTTAGGGAAAGTTGCAGACTCGTTGGAAAATCAGCCCACTAGTTCTGTTACAACATGGGAGGAGTTGATGAATGCCTTCTTGGCCCAGTTTTTTCCTAAAGATTTCCCAACTGAGGCATGAGATTAGTAACTTTAAGCAACAACCAAAGGAGAAACTGTATTATTGTGAGAAACCGAATTTTAAGTCCTAGAAGTCCAGAAGCCAGTGCAGGTGAAATAATGATTTTTTTCTTGAAAAAATGAGTGTATGATGGCCGAAAATGGTGTGAAATGTCTAGTAATCATTTCTGATTTCTTTACCCTTTGATTTGTTTTCATATTTGTTCAATCTTACCTTAGAAAATAAAATTCCTAATCTTAAGGAAGGATAATTCCAGAATTTAATTCTGATAATAATCTTACCTTATCTAGCTTTTAAAGTAGGGAAATTAATCCCATAACCACCCTATATAAAGAGTAGCTGGCTACACTTGCCCACACATATTAAAAATACACAATTTTCGGCAAACATCAAAACCTTCACCCTATTGTTGCCGAAAATTTCCTTGACCTTCAAACTAGCATAACTCTCTCATCCTTTGTCAGAATTCTGAAAATAATAGCTTGTTGGGAAGCTCTTTCCATCCTATATCTAGCTATATTGGGTTGGTCATCAGAAGTTTAGTTTTTCTCTGTTGAATTTCAAGTCATATTTCGTTGGTTTTGGTGCCAAAATTGTGTGATTCTTTCTTCAGTTGATTTCTGTTGTTGTTCCTTTTGTTTGTATGATTGTTTGGCATCGATTCATTTTATAAAATCATGAATTCATCCTTTGAATCTTCTCTATGCAAGAAATCGGCATGCCTTACTCTTTTACCCTATTGTTGCTGGTTTTAATCAACTGATTAACTTGTTGGTTTCTTATCTTGTTTCTTTTGATTGTATATGTTATTAACACCTAATCTTTTTTTGTTAACATGAAATTTCAACCGTTAAGGCTTGTATACATGTTATCGCAATTGCCCTACTACTCTTTTCTTAGTACCAAAAAATTGTATAATGATTGAAATGGTAATTCAGGTTGATTCTTGTTAAATTCCTGGCTATCACATCACACATCTGAGGGGGAGGCACTTGCGGCATCTGATCACTAGTTTCTGATAAGTTTGGTGAGTGGAATTGGAAATAGGATATATACTTAATTATTAAATATGTACGCTTAGTTTGGTTTTATCTTTGACTTATGATGTTATAGGTGGTTTGGATCCCTTGAAAAAAAGAAAAAGAATAGCTTCTTGTTCAGAGACAATAGAGGTAGGATCTGTCTCTCATCAGTTTCTCCAATGATCCGTATTATTGGTTGTTATATTCGATGCATAACTTTATGGTGTTGTATGTGCATGTGTGAGATGGTGTATATATGAGTTGAGGATTGATTTGAGACTTATCTAGGCTATACTGAATCCCTTAAGATAGGTTAGGAGTGCATAGTTTTCATGTGTTGTGTGTATTAAACATGTTGATTGTGTTCTGACATGACTGAGGATACCCTGTTGTGGTATTGTGCCTTGTACTTGCTTGTGTGTGCTTGTACGTGTTTGATTGTCAGGATCCTTTTCCGGTGGCCATTTGGGATAAGCATTGATGCTCCTGGGGAGAGGTGAGGTTTTTACTGGTACGGGAATTGTATGGGTGGCAATCCTCAGCATGTACACGCTGGATGCCTAGTTATTGTGTGGCTGGACGTCTTATTCTTGTGTAGCAAGATGCCCTTACCCTTGTGTTGTTTGGATGCCCTTATCCTTGTGTTGTTTGGATGCCCTTATCCTTGTGTGGTTTGGATGCCTTTTTCCTTGTTTGCTTTGGATGCTTTGTCCTTGTGTGGAAAGATGAATATGTTTGCTGATAGCTTGTATGCTAACCTTTATCCTTTGTGCAGCGAAGCCTTGGACAATACAGCTGGAAGGCGATGGCCTTCTCCTATTGCCGAGATGATTGATGAGTTTTTCCTACCAGTGTACTTCAGATTTTCGGAAGTGTTTGTAGTCCACCCTCAGCCTTAGTTTCAGCCCTACACTTCTGAATTGTTTGAATGGATTGCGTGAATTCCCTTGGAAGTATATGGAGAATCTGATATTCTTTGAGAGATGCTTGTTTAAAATTTCTGTAGAATTTAAGATGTTGTGACACTATTGAGATTCTTGTAATCTCATATTGATGTTTTTATCCTTTTTCAGACTTAGTTACATCCGTTGTTCGTGGTACCAGTGTGTGAGATCAAGGCTGTGTGGCTGGGTGAAATTGCATCACATTTGCATTCCTGATCCTTGATTGCTTGCGCATATGGCATGAACTATGATTGAACTATTTTTCTGGTTTTTCAAGTTCCTCCTTTGCTTGTTGTTTCTGAATTATGTTGGAGGTTTACTTGCTGGATATTTGAATCCCTATGAGACTTGTGTGTTGTGGATTCATTGATTAAATTTAAAGCATTTCGTTGATGTTTTCATTCACTCCGTATAATACCAGAATATTTGTCCAATATCATACTCCAATTATTATAATTATAAAGAATAAACATGTTAAAATCAGTTCTAAGGGGATAAGCGTTGTGAGATTTATATAGGTCCTAGGTTGGAGTTATTTTGGTTTCATGGCGATAAGAGTCTCACATAGGAGCAATTTTAGGAATATGAATGTGGGTCCTTACACTTATGATGGATTTAAGGGGGTTGCTTAAGAATTGTCCACATCATTTCATTCTAGAATTTATACTCCTGGATTTTTTTGTAGAGGTATGTCAGAGATTCACAAGTTCATGTTGAATGCAATTTCTGATGGGAATATCCTCAACAAAATCAGATTGCATCTCTTCCTTTTCTCTTTATCAAGAAAAGCTACAGACTGGTTGGAAAATCAACCCACTGATTCTATTACAACATGGGAGGAGCTGATGAATGCCTTCATGGCCTAGTTCTGGTTCTTACTAGTGTGGGAGTAGTATGGGTGGCAATCCTCAGCAAGTGCACGCTGGAAGCCTAGTCATTGTGTGGCTAGATGCATTATTCTTGTGTGGAAAGATGTCCTTATCCTTGTGTGGTTTGGAAGCCCTTATCCTCGTGTGGTTTGGATGCCCTTGTCCTTGTGTGGTTTGGATGCCTTGTCCTTGTGTGGCAAGATGAATAGGCTTGTTGAGTAGCTTGTATGCTAACATTTATCCTTTGTGCAGTGAAGCCTTGGACAACACAGTTGGAAGGGGATAACCTTTTCCTACTGCCGAGATAATTGATGAATTTTTCCTACATGTGTACTTTTAATTTTCGGAAGTGCTTGTAGTCCACTCTCAGCCTTAGTTTCGGCCATACACTTTTGAATTGTTTCAATGGATTGTGTGAATTCCTTTGGAAGTATATGGAGGATCTGATGTTCTTTAGGAGATGCTTGTTTAAAATTTCTATAGAACTTAAGATGTTGTGACCCTACTGAAATTCTTGTAATCTCATCTTGATGTTTTTATCCTTTTTCAGGCTTAGGTACATCCGTTGTTCGTGGTACCAATGTGTGAGACCAAGGATGTACGGCGGGACAAAATTGTATCACATTTGCATTCCTGATCCTTGATTGCTTGCGCCTATGGCATGAACTATGATTGGACCACTTTTCTGGTTTTTCAAGTTCCTCATTTGCTTGTTGTTTCTGAATTATGATGGAGGTTTACTTGCTAGATATTTGAATCCCTATGGGACTTGTGTGTTATGGATTCATTGACTAAATTTAAAGTCTTTCGCTTGTTTTCATTTACTCCGTATAATACCAAAATACTTGTCAAATATCATACTCCAATCTTTATAACTAAAAAGAATAAACATGTTAAAATCAGTTCTAAAGGGTAAGCCTTGTGAGATTCGTATATATCAGACCCCAAATTTTGAGTCATAGAAGTCCAGAAGCCAGTGCAGGTGAAAAGAAGATTTTGCTCCTGAAGGAAAAGATATGTGATGGCCAAAATTGGTAAGAGTGGTATGGTAGTTAATTTTGGTATAAATTCTCTTTAATCTAAATCCTTATAGATAGATAATTACCTTAGAGAATAAAATCCCTAAGAATAGGGAAAGATAATTAAAAAATTTAATTATCTTGTAATTATCTTATAATTATCTTATTTTAAATAAAATCGTAAAAGTAGTAATCATAATTCTATACTCATTCATTATAAATAGGAAACCAACTTCACAAAAATCATTCCGAGAAAACATACAAAATTCGTATAAGCCTAAAACCCTACACCTCCCTATAGCTGCCAAAATTCGATGAAATTTTAAACCAGCATAACTCTTTTATCGTTCATCGGATCCCTGCAAATAATAGCTTATTGAAAAGCTCTCTTCATACTCTTTCCATAAATCTTTTGTTTTTGGTCAGGAGATTAGTATTTCATTCTCTAAAGATAAGTTGAAAATCGGCGGCGGAATTAGGTTTTTGCCAAATCTTCTTGAACTTCAATGTAGCATAACTCTGTCATCGTTTGTCGGATCCCAGAAAATAATAACTTGTTGGAAAGCTATTTTCATCCTATATCTAAAAATGTATGTTTCGTTGTTTGAATGTAAATATTTCATTGTCTAAGATTAAGTTGAAAATCGGCGAGGGAATTAGGTTTTTAGATTTCTACAGTTTTGTCTTCGGTTGATTTCTGTTGTCGTTTTGGTGTTCTTATAATTGCTTAGCATCTATTCATGATGTATGATCATGAATTACCTTCTTTTAAACTTCTATATACTTAAAGTCAAAATTGTCCTATGCCCTACTTTTAGCGACGAAATTTGCATAGTTAATTGGAATCGAAATTCAGGTTGAATCTTGTTAAGTTCCTGGCTATCACATCACACATCCAAGTGGGAGGAACCTTCATCTTCTGATCACTAGTTTATGATAGGTTTGGTGAGTGGAATTGGTAAGGAAATAGGGTATTCAATTGATTATTGAATATGCATGCTTAGTTTGTTTTCGTCTTTGCCTGGTGATAATATAGGTGGTTCAGAATTACCTAATAAAGGAAAAGGAGTAGCTTCTTGTTCAGAGACAAGAGAGGTAGGATCTACGCCTCATCGGTTTCTCCAGAGACCCCTGTTATTTTCTTGATATTTTTGATACTTTTCCTTGTTGTATTGCATTCGAATTGATTATAGGGTGAGAGTATGAATTTCAGTTTGAGATGTGAATCTCATAGGCTATATCGAACCCCTGAGTTAGGTTTTAAATGCCTGAGTTGCATATGTTATGTGAATTGAATATGCTGATTGTGTTCTGACATGATTGAGGATACCCTGCTATGGTATTATGCTTTGTACTTGCCTGTGTGTGCTTGTACGTGTTTTTGTATGTCAGGATCCTTTTTCGGTAGCCATTCGGGGTAAACGCTGATGCTTCTAGGGAGAGGAGAGGTTCTTACTGGTATGAGAGTTGTATAGGTGGCGAAACCCCAGCAAGAGCTCGCTGGATATCTGGTCCTTGTGTGGCCGAAACCCTGTCCTTGTGTGGCAGGAAGCCCTTATCCTTGTGTGGTAGGAAGCTCTTATGCTTGTGTGGATTGGGATGCCCAAGTCCGTGTGTGGCTAGGGAAGACTTGTCCGTGCGTGGCAAGATGACTTACTAGGCTTACTGATTAGCTTGTGTGTGTTAACCGTTTATCCTATATGCAGTAAGTCTTGGACAACACAGGTGGAAGGGGATGGCCTTTCTTCTTCATTGCCGAGAGCAATCTGATGAGTTCCACCTACCTGTATACTTCTGATACTTTCGGAAGTGTTTGTAGTCCTCCCTCAACCATAGATTCGGCCCTAATCCCTTTCTGATTGATTCTTGAATTACGTGATCCCCTTTAGATGTCTAGGAATGATCTAATGCGAATTGGGAGATTTGTGTTTAGAGTTTCTGCAGATCTTATGTTGCTGCGACCCTACTGAGATTCTTGTAATCTCATACCGTTGTTTTTACTATTTTTCAGGCTTAAGTACATCCACTTCCCGTGGTACCAGTGTGTGAGATCAAGGCTGCACGGGGGGGGGATATCGCATCACATTTGCATACTTGATCCTTGTTTACTTGCTCATATAACATGAATGATTGAGCTACTTTCTGGTTTATTTTCAGATCCTTCCTTTTCTTGCTATTTCCGATACATATTTGGAAGATTTCTTGCTGGTTGTTTGAATCCCTATGGGACTTGTTTGTTATGAACCCAATGATTTAATTTAAAGACTTGCGCTGATGTTTTCACTCCGTATGTTACCAGAATAATTGTCCAATATCATGCTCCAATCGTTGTTAAAAAAAAATAGAAATAAACATGCTAAAAATCGAAAGTTAACGGTAAGCCTGGTGAGATTCAGATAGTTCTTATATGTCATTTGGGCTATTTGGGTTTCACGGCGGTGATGACCTTAATCGGAGAAAATAGTAATGGTTAGGAATTGGGGTCATCACAGGTTTGGTAGCGAAGCATGGTTTTGGAAGTATAATTTGTTATATGCTAACTTATTTGTTGATTTTGGTGTTTGTAGGTAAGGGCATGTGCACACACTCACTCACTTAGGGGCTAATACTGAAAGTGAACTAATGCTAAAATAGGCTTGATTTGTAAGATTTAAATGATGAGAATGATAATCTGATGTGATGTTTGTTTGTGTATGTTCTTATGCCTGGTATGCCATGATATGTTTCATTGAGTGTTTGCTGTGTTTCTTATCATTGCTAAGAATGTGTGTGATGATTTATGCATGCTGCCGAGTGTCCCTATTTTAATCCTATATTGCTAAATGTATATGTATATGATTGCTGGTGTGTATTCCCGAATATGGATGTTGGGTGAATCTATGCTTGCTTGATGTTTGATAAAGATTTCTGAGATTATATATGAGTGTTTATGTAATTTCCAAGAATATCTTTGCATGTGTGCATGTGATTACTGAAAAATTGTATGATGCTTTCTAGCCTATGCATATCGTCCGGTACATGGCTCTCCACCAGGTACCACTTATGTTAATCATATTTAGTTTTGTGTTGAGTAATAAAGGTGTATTCGTGTAGTTTGGCACGCTCGAGGCTACAAAGGGACCAACGGGGTAGGTTTGAGGTTCAGGCTGAACAGAAACCTATTGAGCAAGAGGAGCCGAATGCACAAAATGAGCAGGTAGGGAAAGTTGAGCCCGAAAACCAATCTGAGGCACCAGCCGTACCAGTTATTGATCCTGTCATGGTACAGATCTTAAAAGTATTACAAGGATTTGCTGCAAATCAGCAGCATATGGAGGCGCAATTTCAGAATGCTCCTACACCTACACCAGTGGAAGAACCTATTCATCCACTTGAACCTGTACAGCCGGCACATCATAAGAAGGCTGAGAGATTTCCCCTCATGATTACAAAATTGCTGAAGGAATCTCGACAACTTTGATGTAAAAATTTTAGTGGTTCAGCTAGAGCTGCAGCCGCTCGTGAGTGGATAGACACCTTATGCCGAGTATCCTTATTCTTGCATATCTCGGATAATGACAAGGTTGCCATTGCTACATTTCTACTTGAGGGAGAAGCCCTCGCACAGTGGACATCTGTTAGCTTGCGATTCGGCGATTGTTTGCCAACTTGGCAAGAATTCCGGTACGAATTTGACGAAAGATTTTATACGAGATTCCATAAAAGCGAGTAGCGGCAAGCTTTTTACAAACTTGAACAAGGAAACCGTTCGGTGTTGGAATATGAGAAGGTTTTAAGGGAGTTGTCCCAATTTGCACCAGAAGAAGATCGTACACCGTACCAGTTTGCGAGACGATTTTAGGATCGATTGAGTATCAAACTTAAAACCATTGTTGGTACGACACCGGTGCAAAATTTGCAAGAACTAATTGTTGCCGCAACTGAAGCTGAAAAAATAGTGCAAATCAAGAAGCCATCCACAGCGACTAATGGCGGATCCTATAGGCGAGATTTGAAGTTCAACCGACGAACGGGACCCTATCCTTTAAGGTCCTATCCTTCTAAAACTAATGACAAAGGAAATACCAACAGGAAGAACTTTTCTGTTTCAAATTCCAATGGATCTTCGTGAAATTCTCAGCAACGGCGATGTTACGATTGTGGCAAGATGGGAGATGTTCAGAGGGAATGCCCGAAACCAAGTTGAATCACAGGTTTACGAAACGCAGGCCGAGGTGGGAATGCCAACCCTGCCAGACCACCAACACGCGCACCAGGAGGACAACCTAACGGATCCACAAACGAGGCGCAATCAAGACCAATAAGGCTCTTCACTCTAACTGATGCCGAAGCTAGTTCTGATGTGGTGACAGGTACTATTTCAGTCTTCTCTCAAAATGCTAAAGTATTATTAGATCCCGGAGCAAATAGATCATTTGTAAGTCCAAGGATAGCACTTAGCGTGGATCAGCCTCTATCTCCCTTGACTCCTCCTATTGCGGTTCTAACTCCTTTTGGAGAGCAACTGATTTGTAATCTAGTCTACATCGGCTGTGCTGTACGTATGGGTTCGAATTTACTTGAAGTGGATCTGATTCCATTAGACATCCGAGAGCTGGATGTGATCTTAGGCATGGACTGCCTGGCGACATATCAAGCTCGTATGGAGTGTTTCACCAAGCGTGTGTGGTTCATTTTTCCTGATGGTGCCGAATACTGTTTTAAAGGTGATAGGCAAGTTGTTCCAACTTGCATGATTTCCTGGTTAAAGGCGAAGCGATTAATCAACAAAGGATGTATGGCGTACCTCGCGCACATACATGATATTTCTAAAGAATTCTTGGATCTGGATTCTGTTCCAATGGTTCGCGAATTTCTAAAAGTATTTTCAGAGGACATAGCCGGTCTACCACCAGCACGGGAAGTGGAATTCGTTATTGAGCTAGTGCCTGGTAAGAATCCGATTTCCATTCCTCTGTATCGTATGGCTCCTGTGGAAATGAATGAACTAAAAATGCAGTTGAAAGATTTGCTGGATCGTGGTTTTATCCGACCTAGTGTGTCACATTGGGGTGCACCTGTTCTGTTCGTGAAAACGAAAGACGGTTCACTGCGATTATGCATCGATTATCGGCAGCTGAATCGTGTAACCGTGATGAACAAATACCTTTTGCCTTGCATCGACAATTTGTTCAACCAACTCCAGGGTGTAGTCGTATTCTCCAAGATCGATCTCAGATCTGGATACCATCAACTGCGAGTTCGTGATGCTGATATTTCAAAGACTACGTTCAGATCGCGATATAGCCACTACGAATTTCTGGTTATGCCATTTGGCTTGACCAATGCACCAACTATGTTTATGGACCTGATGAATCGTGTGTTCCATGAGTTTCTGGATAAATTTGTGATAGTCTTCATCTACAACATTCTAATTTATTCAAAATCGGAAAAGGAACATGCTAAGCTTTGCAGATTATGCTGAATGTTTTGAAGGATCAGCAGTTGTTTGCAAAGTACTCCAAATACAAATTCTGGTTACGCGAAGTTAGTTTCCTTGGCCATATTGTTTCCACCCAAGGTGTGTTAGTTGATCCAAAGATTGAAGCCGTAGTTGCTTAGGAACCCCTGCGAACTGTGTTCAATGTTCGTAGTTTCCTTGGCTTAGCAGGATACTACCGTTGTTTTGTGAAGAATTTTTCATCGCTTGCCGCACCGTTGACAAAACTGACGAGCAAGGGTGAGCCGTTCGTGTGGAACGAAAAATGCCAGTGAAGTTAAAAAGAACTGAAAAACCGGTTAGTTTTTACACCTATCCTTACCTTACCTATTTGTGGAAAGGAGTATATGGTTTACAGCGATGCGTGGAAATCCGGATTTGGATGCGTATTGATGCAAGACAGGAAAGTCATTGATTATGCTTCCCGACAGTTTCGACCGAACAAAAGCAACTACCCTACGCATGATTTGGAGTTTGCAGCTATGGTGTTGGCATTGAAAATATGGCGACATTACTTATACGGTGAGACGTGCCGAATCTTCACCGACCACAAAAGCTTGAAATACCTTCTCGCGCAAAAAGAATTGAATATGAGACAACGAAGATTGGTGGAGCTGATTAAAGACTACGATTTGATCATCGAATATCATCCTGGAAAGGCAAATGTTGTTGTTGATGCCTTGAGCCGAAAGTTTCATCCTCCTTCCCTATCGGTTTTGGTTTACATGCGTATGTTGCTGGATTTGAAAGCTAATTGTGTGCATCTTGGCACTGATTTTTCTGGATCGTTACTGGCACGAATCGAAGTCACGCCTACCTTGATTAAAAAAATCCGGAATCAGCAATTAAAGGATATGAAACTTATTGAAATTCGGAAGTAACTTTCTAATGGTATTGATGCCATAGTTTGTGATTTCAGAATATGAGATGACGAAGTGCTTGTCTTCAGAAACCGGGTATGTGTTCCACAAGAAATTGATATTCGTAACCTTATTCTATCAGAGGCGCATAGTTCAAAGTTCACTATCCATCCTGGAAGCACTAAGATATACCGAGATTTAAAATTGGTGGCCAAACATGAAACGCCACATTGCTGAGTTTGTTGCCCGATGCCTCATAAGTCAACAAGTTAAGATCGAACATCAACAACCCGTTGGTCTACTTCAGTCACTCCCGATTCCAGATTAGAAGTGGTACCATGTCACAGTGGATTTTTTGACCGGCTTGCCTAAATCACAGTGAGGATACGATGCCATTTGGGTGATTGTGGATCGATTGACGAAATGTGTACACTTCCTTCCTATATGTGTGACGGATACACCTGAGAAATTGGCTGTTTATTACTAGGACGAGATTGTTCGGTTGTATGGAGTGTCAGTTTCAATCATTTCAGATCGTGACCCCCATTTCACCTCACAATTTTGAGAGAAATTCCAGAATGCGCTATGATCGAGATTGAATTTCAGTACAGCATTCCATCCCCAGACCGATGGCCAATCAAAAAAGACGATTCAGACACTCGAAGACATGTTATGTGCGAGTGTGTTGGACCAGCACACTGGTTGGGATCGATGCCTTCCATTGGCAGAATTTGCTTACAATAATAGTTTTCATGTGAGCATCGGTATGCCACCTTATGAAGCATTATATGGGAGATGTTGCAGAACTCCCATTTTCTGGAATGAAATAGGTCAGAGACGCCTAGACAATCCGGAATTGATTGAACAACCAATAGAGCAGTTGAACTTGATTCAACAATGGCTAAAACAGCCTAGAATCGACAGAAAAACTACATCGATAATCAACGAAGGGAGCTGGAATTTGCGATAGGTGACAAAGTGTTTCTGAAGGTCTCCCCATGGAAAGGAGTTCTTTGTTTTCAGCAACGAGGTAAGCTAGCACCTCGTTACATCGGTTCGTATGACATCATTGAGAGAATTGACCCTGTTGCATACCGACTTGCCTGACCTCCAAATATGAAAAGATTTAACAACGAACTTCACGTTTCAATGTTGAGAAAGTATGTGAAAGACCCTTCTCACGTGCTCGAAGAACCCCCAGTTGTAATCACTGAAGACCTATCCTAAATTGTATAGCCAGTTGCCATACTAGATTGGTCAATTCGATAGCTTCGCAGTCGAAGCATGCCTATGGTACAAATTTTTTGGAATATTGGCCAAATTGAGGAACAGTCTTGGGAGACTGAGGAATCTATGCATGCAAAATTTTCTTATCTGTTTGCATAGGTACTGGTGCTAAAATTTCGAGGTCGAAATTCTTATAAGGAGGGGAGGTTGTGAGACCCTGAATTTTGAGTCCTAGAAGTCCAGAAGCTAAGAGACCAGTGCAGGTGAAAAAAAACATTTTGCACCTGTAGAAAAGGGATGTCTAGTAATTATTTCTAGTATTAATTCTCTTTAAATTGATTCTTTATTGATTGATAATTACCTTAGGAAATAAAAATCTTAAGTTTAAAGAGGGAAAATTACAGAAATTAATTATGTTAATTATCTTATTATAATTAAGCCTTTAAGGTAGGTATTTTAATCCTATAACCACCTTATATAAATAGGAAGTCACCCACACAAAAATTTTATACAGAAACAAACAAAATTTGTAAGACCTAAAAACCCTACACCTCCCAATTTCAGCTGAAATCCGCTGGAATTTCAAACAAGCATAAGTCTCTTATTGTTTATCGGATTCCTGAGAATAATAGCTTGTTGGAAAGCTCTCTTCATCCTCTTTCCAAAACCTTTTGTTTATATTACAGGAGGTTAGTTTTTACTTGTTAAAAGTTAAATCGAAATTTGGTGGAATTGCCAAAATCTGTTTGAACTTCAAAATAGCATAACTCTCTCATCCTTTGTCAGATTCTTGTGAATAACAGCTTGTTGGAAAGATCTCTTCATCCTCTTTCCAGAAATATTTTTTTTCAGGAGGTTAATTTTTCTATATCCTAATATAAGTCGAATTTCAAAGGGATTAGGGTTCAAGAATGTGTGATTCTGTCTTCAATTGATTTCGGTTGTTGTTTCTCTTATTCGTATGAATGTTTGGCATCTATTCATGTTATAAAATTATGAATTTATCTTTTGAATATTTTCTATACATGAAATCAGTATGCCTTACTCTTGCTCTATTGTTGCCTATCTTGAATAATTGATGAATCTATTGGATTTTGATCTTGTTTCTTTTGATTGTATAAGTTATAAACACTTAATCCCTCTATGTTAGCATGAAATTGCAACCCTTACACCTTGCTAACATGAAATTGCAAACTATCTTGTGTCCTATGCTTAGTGCCGAAATATACATAGTTAATTTGGGTGGTAATTCAGGTTGAATCTTGTTAAGTTCTTGGCTATCACATCAAAAATCAAAAAGGGAGGCACCTGCAGCATCTTACACTGGTTTCTGATAGGTTTGATGAGTAGAATTGGTAAGGAAATAGGGTATTCAATTAGTTATTGAGTATGCATACTTAGTTTGGTTTTGTCTTTGCCTTCTGATACTATGGGTGGTTCGGAATTATTAAATAAAGGCAAAGGAATAGCTTCTTGTTCAGAGACAAAAGAGGTAGAATCTATTCCTCATTGGTTTCTCCACAGATCGCTATTGTTTGTTTGTTGTTTTCGATGCATGCTCTTGTTTTTATTGCATACGAATTGATTGTAGGATATGTGCAAGAATTGCGGATTTAGATATGAATCCTATAGGCTATACCGAATCCTTGAGTTAGCTTGCCCGAATTTCTTATGATATGTGAATTGAATAAGTTAATTGTGTTCTGACATGATTGAGGATACCCTGTTATGATATTGTGCTTGTGCTTGTGCTTGCTTGTGTGTGTGCTTGTACATGTTTATATGTCAAGATTCTGTTTCGATGGCCTTTCGGGGTAAGTGTTGATGCTACCTGGGAGAGGGGAGGCTCTTACTGGTATGGGAGTTGTATGGGTGGCAAACCCCACCAAGCGCGTGCTGGATGACTAGTCCTTGTGTGGCAGGATGCGCTTATCCTTGTGTGGTTTGAGATACCCTTGTCCTTGTGTGGCTTGTGATGTCTTGTTATTGTGTGGCAGGGTGAATAGGCTTACTAATTAGATTGTGTGCTAACCTTTTACCCTTTGTGCAGTAAACCTTGGACAAAACAGATGGAAGGGGACGACCTATCTTTTTCCTATTGCCGAGATCAATCTGATGAGTTTTATCTGCCTGTGTACTTCTGATTTTCGGTAGTGTTTGTAGTCCACCCTCAGTCTTAGTTTCGGCTATATCCCTTTGATTGATTTTTGAATTGTGTGATACCTATAGATGTGTAGGAATGATTTAATGTTGCTCAGGAGATTTGTGTTTAAGAATTTTGTAGATCTTATGATGTTGTGACCCTACTGAGATTCTTGTAATCTCATCCTGTTGTATTCACCATTTTTCAGGCTTAGGTACATCCACTATCTGCAGTACCAGTGTGTGAGATCAAGTCTGCATGGCGGGGCGAAATCGCATCACATTAGCATACATGTTCCTTAATTGCTTGCGCATATAACATAAATTATGATCAGACTATTTTTCTGGTTTTCAAGGTTCCTCCTTTACTTGTTTCCATTTTATTTTGGGAGTTAACTTACTAGATGTTTGGATCCTTATGGGACTTATGAGTTGTGGATTCATTGATTTTATTTAAAGACTTCTGCTGATATTTTATTCACTTCGTATGATACTAGAATACATGTCCAATATCATGCTCCAATAACTAATGAACATAACGAATGTACATGCTAAAAATCAAGAATTTGATAAGTAAGTCTTGTGGAATTTAGATACGTTCTGGTTCTTGGGCTTGTCTGAGTTTCAAGACGATAATGGCCCTAATCGAAACAATTAATAATAGGTTAGGATTTGGGGTAATTACAGGAGGCACTTGTTGCATTTTATTACTAGTTTATGTGAGACCCCGATCCTTCGTAGTTTAGATGTCTAGGAAGTCTAGGAGCCGAATAGCTGAAATGACTATTTTTCCCTTGAAGAAATGAATGCGTGATGGCCTAAAATGGTTGCTGCCAGATATTTCTTATTTTAATTCTGATATTTTTATATTAATTATCCTTAGTTTTATTCCTTATTATCTAATGTATCAGATAATTCTTCCTTTTAAATAGAATATCTTTTTAAATAAAATTATTCTTTTAAATAGAATTATCCTTCTAATATAATTATTTTTAAACTATCCTTTTAAGCTTAAAACTAGGGAATTATCTCTTAGCTAAACCTCTTAGACACCTATAAAAGAGTGAGCAGCCTATGCCACCTAAACATACCATAACCCAACTAGAAAATTTGAAATTTATTCCCTTCCTCTCTAATTCCGATTTTGGCCTAAACCTTAGCCAAAACTCCTTGATCTTCATCTAGGCATAGCTCTCTCATCCTTTATTAGATTTCTGCAAATAATAGCTTTTTAAAAAGCTTTTTCTGTCCTATTTCCAACAATTTTTAGTTTTTCATCTGGACATTAATTTTTCTTTGTCAAAAATTAAGTTGTAATATGACGGAATTGCCAAAATCTACTTGAACTTCAAAATAGCATAACTTTTTCATCGTTTGTTGGATTCTTGCAAATAATAGCTTTTTGGAAAGCTCTTTCTGTTCTATATCCGGCCATCTTGAGTTTTTTCTCTGGAGGTTAGTTTTCTTTGCCGTAGTTTAGGTCATAATTCGGCGAGATTAGGTTTCAAGATTGTGTGATTCTACCTTCAATCGATTTCTATTATTGTTCCTCTTGTTCGTGTGATTGTTTAGCATCCATTCATGATGTAAAATCATGAATTGATCCTCTGAATCTTCCCTATTCATAAAATAAGTATGCCCTACCTTTTTCTTGTTGATATTTATCTTGATCAATTGATTAACCTATTGGATTCTAATATTGTTTTTTTTTATTGTACATGTTATAAACACCTATTCCTTTCTTAATTTCATAAAATCACAACCCCTAATGTAATGACCCTAACTCCTAACCTATTATTAATTGCTCCGATTAGGGCCTTTAAAACCGTGAAACTCAAACAAGCCCAAGAACTAGGACCTATCTGAATCCTACAAGGCTTACTCATCAAATTCTAGATGTTTAGCATGTACATTCTTTATATTTATCAACAAATGGAGCATGATATTGGACAAATATTCTGGTATCATAAGGAGTGAATGAAATATCATCGGAAGTCTTTAAATAAAATCAATGCATCCACAACACACAAGTTTCATAGGGATCCAAATATCCAACAAGTTAACCCCCAACATAAATCGAACAAAACAAGTAAAGGAGGAATCTTGAAAAACCAGAAAGTAGTCCAATCATAATTCATGTTAAATGCTTAAGCAATCAAGGAGCAGGTATACAAATGTGATACGATATTGCCCCGTCGTGCAGCCTTGATCTCACACACTGGTACCACGGACAGTGGATGTACCTAAGCCTGAAGAATGGTGAATACAATAGGATGAGAATACAAGAATCTCAGTAGGGTCATACCATTTTAAGATCTACAAAAATCTTAAACACAAATCTCCCAAACATTCAGACCATCCCTACACAACTATGGGTATCACGCAATTCAATAATCAATCAAAGGGATAGGACTGAAACTAAGACTGAGGGTGGACTACAACACTTCCAAAAATCAGGAGTACATAGGCAGGTAAAACTCATCAGATTACTCTCAGCAATAGAAAGAAAGAAAGGTCATCCCCTTCAACCGGTGTTGTCCAAGGCTTGTTGCACAAAGGGTAAAAGGTTAGCACACAAGTTAATCAGCAAACCTATTTAACCTGCCACACAAGGACAAGACATCCAAGCCACACAATGACAAGGCTTCCAGCCACACAAGACAAGGCATCCAAGCCACACAAGGACAAGGCTTCCATCGCGCTCATGCTCGGGATTGCCTCCCAAACAACTCCCATACCAGTAAGAGCCTCCCCTCTCCTAAGGAGCATCAGTGCTTACCCCGAATAGCCATCGGAACAGGATCTTGACACACAAACATGTACAAGCACACATAAGCAAGTACAAAGCATAATACCACAATAGAGTATCTTCAATAATGTTTGAACACAATGCAATTCAGGCACTCAAAACCTAACTCAAGTGTTCGGAATGGCTGTAGGATTCATATCTCAATCCGTGATTCATGCAAATATCCTACAATCAATTCACATGCAATAATAATAAGGGCAAGTATCGAAAATAATAAACAAACAATAGGGATCTTTGGAGAAATTGATAAAGCATAGGTCCTACCTCTCTTGTCTTAGAACAAGAAGCTATTCCTTTGCCATTATTTAATAATTCTGAACCACCTATAGCATCACAAGGCAAAGACAAAACCAAACTAAGCATGTATACTCAATAACCAAGTAAGTACTCCATTTCCTTACCAATTCCACTAACTAAACCTATTAGAAACTAGTGGTTAGATGCTGCAGGTGCCTCCCCTTTGGATGTATAATGTGATAGCCAAGAACTTAACATGATTCAACCTGAATTACCACCCCAATTTAACTATGTATATTTCAGCACTAAGCATAGGACACAAGATAATTTGAGATTTCATGTTAGCAAGGTGTAAGGGTTTCAATTTTATGTTAACAAAGAAGGATTAAGTGTTTATAACTTATACAATCAAAAGAAACAAGATCAGAATCCAATAGGTTAATCAATTGATCAAGATATGCAATAATAGGGCAAGGGTAGGGCATACTGATTTCATGTATAGAAAAGAATCAAAGGATGAATTTATGATTTTATAACATGAATGGATTCCAAACAATCATATGAACAAGAGGAAGATCAACAGAAATCAATTGAAGACAGAGTCACACAATCTTGAAACCTAATCCCGCTGAAATATGACTTAACTTTCTACATAGAAAAGATAACCTTCAGACAAAACAATCAAGATTTTTGGAAAGAGGATGAAGAGAGCTTTCCAAAAAGCTATCATTTGCAAGAATTCAGCAAAGGACAAGAGACTTATGTTATTTTGAAGTTCAAGCAGATTTTGACAATTTTGTCAAAATACGATTTAACTTTCGACAAAGAAAAACTAACCTCCAAATGAATAACCAAATATTTATGGAAAGAGGATGAAGAGATCTTTTCAATAAGATATTATTCGTAGGAATCCGACAAAGGATGAGAGAGTTATGCTGGTTTGAAGTTCTAGCGGATTTCGGCAAAAATTGGGAGGTGTAAGGTTTTTAGGTTTTACGAATTTTGTATGTTTTCTGTATAAAATTTTTTTGTGGCTGGCTTCCTATTTATATATGGTAGTTGGGGAATTAAAATTCCTATTTTAGAGGCTTGATTAAAGTAAGATAATTATCAGAATTAAATTCTATAATTATCCCCCTTAATTTTAGGGATTTTAGTTTCTAAGTTTATCAACCTATAAAATACCAGATTAAAGGGAATTAAAACCAAAATTAATTACTGGACATTTCTTACCAATTTCGGCCGTCATACATTCTTTTCTTTAGGAGAAAAATGGTTTTTTCACCTAAACTAGCTTCTGGACTTCTACGACTCAAAAATCGGGGTCTCACTTCCTCTTCTCCTTATCAGAATTTTATCCTCGACCAAAGGTTAACACCCACACTCCCTCGCATACCCTCCCAAAATAGTGTGGGTGTTAGCCTTTGGTCGAGGACAATTTGACCCAAAAACCTGAATTTTGGAGTCACCATATTCGGTAGTAAAACCAGAATTTATACGAGTTTTTTAGGCTGAAAAGGAGAGTATAATGCTCAAAGTTGACACTGCCTCGTTTACGATTCCAACACAGTGTGGGTGTTAGCATTTCGTTGAGAACAATCTGACCCAAAAACTTGAATTTTTGGGTGACCATATACGGTAGTAAAACCAGAATTAATACGAGTTTTTAAGGCTGAAAAGGAGAGTATAATGCTCAAAATTGACACTCCCTCGCATACCCTCCCAAAACAGTGTGGGTGTTAGCCTTTGGTCGAGGACAATTTGACCCAAAAACCTGAATTTTTGGGTCACCATATTCCGTAGTAAAACCAGAATTAATACGAGTTTTTAAGGCTGAAAAGGAGAGTATAATGCTCAAAGTTGACACTCCCTCGCATACCCTCCCAAAACAGTGTGGGTGTTAACCTTTGGTCGAGGACAATCTGACCCAAAAACCTGAATTTTAAGGTCACCATATTCGGTAGTAAAACCAGAATTAATACGAGTTTTTTAGGCTGAAAAGGAGAGTATAATGCTCAAAGTTGACACTCCCTCGTATACCTTCCCAAAACAGTGTGGGTGTTAGCCTTTGGTCGAGAACAATCTGACCCAAAAATCTGAATTTTGGGGTCACCATATTCGGTAGTAAAACCAGAATTAATACGGCTTTTTTAGGCTGAAAGGAAAGTATAATGCTCAAAGTTGACACTCCCTCGGTTACCTTCCCAAAACAGTGTGGGTGTTAACCTTTGGTCGAGGACAATCTGACTCAAAAACCTGAATTTTGGGGTCACCATATTCCGTAGTAAAACCAGAATTAATATGAGTTTTTTAGGCTGAAAAGAAGAGTATAATGCTCAAAGTTGACACTTTCTCGCATACCCTCCCAAAACAGTGTGGGTGTTAGCCTTTGGTCGAGGACAATCTGACCCAAAAACCTGAATTTTGGGGTCACCATATTCGGTACTAAAACCAGAATTAATACGAGTTTTTTAGGCTGAAAAGGAAAGTATAATGCTCAAAGTTGACACTCCCTCGGTTACCCTCCCAAAACAGTGTGGTTGTTAGCCTTTGGTCGAGGACAATCTGACTCAAAACCTGAATTTTGGGGTCACCATATTCCTTAGTAAAGAAATTTAGAACGCATAGATTCCTCGGTCTCCCAAGACTGTTCCTCAATTTGGCCACTACGCCAAACAACTCGTACCATAGGCACGTTTCGACTGCAAAGCTGTTAACTGACCTATCTAGTATGGCAACTGGTTGTACGGGATAGGATAGGTCTTCAGTAACTTCGACTGGGGGTTGTTTGAGCACATGGGTAGGGTCTCGAACATATTTTCTCAACATTGAAACGTGAAACACATTGTGAATTCTTTCCATATTTAGAGGTAAGGCAAGTCGGTATGGAACATGGCCGATCCTCTCGATAACATCATATGGACAATGTAATGAGGTGCTAGCTTACCTCGCTGCTGAAAATGAAGGACTCCTTTTCATGAGGCAACCTTCAAAAACACTTTGTCACCTACTGCAAATTCCAGCTCCCTTCGTCGATTATCAGCGTTGTTTTTCTGCCAATCCTAGGCTGTTTTTAGCCGTTGTTGAATCAATTTCAACTGCTCCTTTGCTTGATCAATCAATTCCGGATTGTCTAGGCATCTCTTGCCTACTTCATTCCAGCAAATGGGAATTCTGCAACGTCTCCCATATTCTTCATAAGGTGCCATACCGATGCTTACATGAAAACTATTGTTGTAAGCAAATTTTGCCAATGGTAGGCATCGATCCCAGCCGGTATGCTGGTCCAACACACTCGCACGTAGCATGTCTTTGAGTGTCTGAAACATCATTTCATCAGTCTGAGGATGAAATGCTATACTGAAATTCAATCTCGAACCCAGCGGATTCTGAAATTTCTCCCAAAATCGTGAGGGTCACAATCTAAAACGATAGAAACTGGCACTCCATGCAATCGAACGATCTCGTCCAAGTAACGAACAACCAATTTCTCAGGTGTATCCGTTACAAGTATAGGAAGGAAGTGTGAAGATTTCGTCAATCGATCCATGATTACCCAAATGGCATCGTATCCTTGCTGCGATCTAGGCAAACCGGTCACAAAATCCATTGTGACATGCTCCCACTTCCATTCTAGAATCGGAAGTGAATCCAGTAGACCACCGGGTCGTTGATGTTCAATCTTTACTTGTTGACATACGAGGCATCGGGCAACAAACTCAGCCATGTGGCATTTCATGTTTGGCCACAAATACTGCTCCTTTAAATCTCGGTACATCTTAGTGCTTCCGGGATGGATAGCGAATTTCGAACTATTCGCCTTCGATAGAATAAGGTTATGAATATCAACATCTTGTGGAACACATACCCGGTTGTTGAAGACAAGCACTTTGTCATCTCGTGCTCTGAAATTATGAATTATGGCATCAACACCATCAGAAACTTGCTTCCGAATTTCAAATTAGTTTTGGATCCTCTAATTGCTGATTCCGGATTTCCTCAATCAAGGTCGGCATGACTTTGATTCGTGCCAATAACGATCCAGAAAAATCAGTGCCAAGATGCACACGATTAGCTTTAAAATTCAACAACATAGGCATGTAATGGGTACGCATGTAAGCCAAAACTGATGGGGAAGGAGGATGAAACTTTTGGCTTAAGGCATCAACAACAATATTCGATTTTTCAGGATGATATTCAATGATCAAGTCGTAGTCTTTAATCAGCCCCACCCATTTTCGTTGTCTCATATTCAATTCTTTTTGCGTGAGGAGGTACTTCAAGCTTTTGTGGTCGGTGAAGATTTGGCATGTCTCGCCGTATAAGTAATGTCGCCATATTTTCAACACAAACATCACGGCTGCAAGCTCCAAATCATATGTAGGATAGTTGCTTTCGTGCGGTCGTAACTGTCGGGAAGCATAAGCAACGACTTTCCCGTCTTGCATCAATACGTATCCAAGTCCGGATTTCGATGCATCGCTGTATACCACATACTCCTTTCCGCAAATAGGTAAAGTAAGGATAGGTACAGAAACTAACCGTTTTTTCAGTTCTTTGAAACATCGGTGGCATTTCTAGTTCCACACGAATGGCTCACCCTTGCACTTCAGTTTTGTCAGTGGTTCGGCAAGTGATGAAAAATTCTCCACAAACGACAGTAGTATCCTGCAAAGCCAAGAAAACTATGAATTTCGAACACAGTTCACGGGGGTTCCTTAGCAACTACCGCTTCAATCTTCTTCGGATCGACTAACACACCTTGAGCGGAAACAACATGGCCAAGGAAACCAACTTCGTGTAACAAGAATTCGCATTTGGAGTACTTTGCGAACAACCGCCGATCCTTCAAAACATTCAGCACAATACACAAATGCCTAGCACATTTTACTTCCGATTTTGAATAAATCAGAACGTCGTTGATGAAGACTATCAAAAATTAATCCAGGAACTCATGGAACACACGATTCATCAGGTCCATGAACACAGCTGGTGCATTGGTCAAACCGAATGGCATAACCAGAAATTCGTAGTGGCTGTATCGCGATCTGAACGTGTTCTTCGGAATATCAGCATCACAAACTCGCAATTGATGGTTATACCATTCTTGAAGAACATGGCTGCACCCTGGAGTTGGTCAAACAAATCGTTGATGCATGGAAAACGGTACTTGTTCTTCACAGTCATACGATTCAACTGCCAATACTCGATGCATAGTTGTATCGATCCATCTTTCTTCTTTATGAACAAGACAGTTGCTCCCCAAGGTGACACACTAGGTCGGATGAAACCATGATCCATCAAATCTTCAAGTACATTTGGACCCATACATACAGCACAACCGATGTAGACTAGATCACAAATTAATTGTTCTCCCAAAGGAGTCAGAACCGCTATAAGAGGTGTCAAGGGAGATATAGGTCAATCCATGCTAAGTGCTATCCTTGGACTTACAAATGATCTATTTGCTCTGAGATCTAATAATACTTTAGCATTTTGAGAAAAGATTGAAATAGTACCTATCACCACATGAGGACTAGCCTCGGCATCAGTTAGGGTGAATAACCTTGTTGGTCTTGGTTACGCCTCACTTGTGGATCTGTTGGGTGGTCCTCCTGGTGCATACGTTGGCGGTTTTATGGGGTTAACATACCCACCTTGACCCACACTAGGTGCTCCTGTGATACATCTCGGCTTATGGCATTCCCGCTGAATGTGCCCCATTTCGCCAAAATTGTAAAATCGACGTTGCTGAGAATTCCAAATAGGCCCATTGGAATTCGAACCAGAAAAGTTTTTTTTTGTTGTTACTTCCATTGCTATTAATTTTATGAGGATAGGATTTTAAAGGATAGGGTCCCGTAGGCCGATTAAATTTTGAATCTTACCTGAAGGATCCGTCATTAGTGGCTGCGGATAGCTTCTTGGTTTGCACGATCTTTTCGGCTTCAGTCGTAGCAATAATTAGTTCTTGCAAATTCTGTACCGGTGTCGTACCAAGGATGGTTTTGAGTTTAGTACTCAGCCCATCCTGAAATCTTGTCGCAAGCTGATATGGTGAGCGATCCTCTTCAGGTGCAAATCAGGACAACTCCCTTAATGCCTTCTCATATTCTAGCATCGAATGGGTGCCCTATTCAAGCCTGTGGAAAGCTCGTCGCTGCTCGATTTTATGGAATATTGTATAGAACCTTTCGTCGAATTCATACCGAATTTACTCCCATATAGGCAGACGATTGCCAAATCGCAAGCTCACAACTGTCCACCATACGAGGGTTTCTCCCTCAAATGGGAAAATGGTGATAGAAACCTTGTCATCATCTGAGATATGTAAGAACAAGGACACTCGACGTAAGGTGTCGATCCATTCATGAGCGGCAGCAGCTCCGGCTAACCCATTGAAATCTTTACGTCCTAATTATCGAGCTACCTTCAACAATTTGTATTCATGATGGGAAGTCTCTCAGCTTCCTTAGGATGTGCCGGCTATACAGGTTCAAGTGGAGGAATAGTTTCTTCAATGGGAGCGGGTGTAGAAGCATTCTGAAATTGCGACTCCATACGCTGCTGATTCATAGCAATTCCTTGCAATACGTTTAGGATATGGGACATCACATGATCAATGGTTGGTGCGGCTGGTGCCTCAGATTGGTTTTCAGGCTCAGCTTGCCCTCCCTGCTCAGTTTGTGCATTCAGCTCCTCTTGCTCAACTAGTTGCTGTTCGGCCTGAAACCCATACCTACCCCATCGATCCCTTGTAGCGTTCGACCTTGCCATACTATACAAACATACGATTGTTACTTAACACATAACTAAATACAATACTAGGAAAAGAAGTGGTACCTGGTGGAGAGACGTGCACTGGACGATACACATATGCTGGAAAACAATATACAAATTTTGGAAGTCATATGCACATATGTAAATGCATATTCGTCACTCATATCCTCACATATATGTACTCTCGGAAATCATCATCAAGCAATAAGCAAGTATGGATTCACGAAATCCATATTCGGCAATCATGCAAACTCACACCTCATGCATTTGGCAATACACATGAGCAATCACATGTATATATATTCGGTAACATAGAAATCATATAGGGACACTTGGTAATATGCCCCAACAACATACACATTCTCGGCAATGACAAGAAACATAGCAAACATTCACCGAAACACATCAAGGCATACTAGGCATAAGAACATATATAAACACACAGCAAATAAAATTATCATTCTCATCATTTAAATCAATCCCTTTTTAGCATTAGTTCATTTTCGATATTAGCCCCTAAATGAGTGAGTGAGTGCACATGTTCTTACCTAGAAACATAAAATCAACAAACAAGTTAGCATATAACCAATTATATTTCTTAAACCGTGCTCCACTACCAAAATTTGTAATGACCCTAACTCCTAACCTATTATTAATTGCTCCGATTAGGGCCCTTACCGCCGTGAAACCCAAACAAGCCCAAAAACCAGGACCTATCTGAATCCCACAAGGCATACTCATCAAATTCTCGATTTTTAGCATGTACATTCTTTATGTTTATAAACAATTGGAGCATGATATTGGAAAAATATTTTGGTATCATACGGAGCGAATGAAATATCTCTGCGGAAGTTTTTAAATAAAATCAATGAATCCACAACACATAAGTCCCATAGGGATCCAAATATCCAGCAAGTTAACCCCCAACGTAAATCGGACACAACAAGTAAAGGAAGAATATTGAAAAACCAGAAAGTAGTCTAATCATAATTCATGTTATATCCGCAGGCAATCAAGGAACAGTTATGAAAATGTGATGCGATATCACCCCGCCGTGAAGCCTTGATCACACACACTGGTAACATGGACAATGGATGTACCTAAACCTGAAAAATGGTGAATACAACAGGATGAGATTACAAGAATCTCAGTAGGGTCACAACATCATAAGATCTACAGAAATCTTAAACACAAATCTCCCAAACAACATCAGATTATCCCTACACAACTATAGGTATCACGCAATTGAAGAATCAATCAAAGGGATAGGGCCAAAAATAAGGCTGAGGGTGGACTACAACACTTCTGAAAATCAGAAGTACAGAGGCAGGTAAAACTCATCAGATTACTCTCCACAATAGAAAGAAAGAAAGGTCATCCCCTTCCACCTGTATTGTCCAAGGCTTACTGCAGAAAGGGTAAATGGTTAGTACATAAACTAATCATCCAACCTATTCATCCTGCCACAAAAGGACAAGGCTTCCAGTGTGAGACCCTGAATTTTGAGTTCTAGAAGTCCATAAGCCAGTGCAAGAGAAAAAAATCGTTTTGCCCCTGAAAAAAAAAATGTATGATGGCCGAAATTTGGTAAAAGATGTCTAGTAATTATTTTTGGTATTAATTCTCTTTAAATTGATTCTTTATTGGTTAATAATTACCTTAGGAAATAAAAACCCTAAGTTTAAGGAGGGATAATTACAAAGTTTAATTCTGATAATTATCTTATTTTAATTAAGCCTTTAAGGTAAGGATTTTATTCCCATAACCACCTTATATAAATAGGAAGTCAGCCACACAAAAAACTTATCCAGAAAACACACAAAATTCGTAAGACCTAAAAACCCTACACCTCCCAATTTTTGCTGAAATCCGCTGGAACTTCAAACAAGCATAACTCTCTCATCGTTTATCGGATTCCTGAGAATAATAGCTTGCTGGAAAGCTCTCTTCATATTCTTTCTAAAAATATTTGTTTTTTTGTTTGGAGGTTAGTTTTTTCTTTGTTAAAAGTTAAATTGAATTTCATCAAATAGCATAACTCTCTCATCCTTTGTCGGATTCTTGTGAAAATAGCTTGTTGGAAAGATCTCTTCATCCTCTTTCCAACCATCATTGTTTTTTTGCCAGAAGGTTAGCTTTTTATTTGTTAAAAGTTATATCGAATTTTGGCAGAATTGTCAAAATCTGTTTGAACTTCAAAATAGCATAACTCTCTAATCCTTTGTCGGATTCTTGCGAATAATAGCTTGTTGGAAAGATCTCTTAATCCTATTTACATACATCTTTTGTTTTTTAAAGAAGGTTAGTTTTTCTTTATCATAAGTTAAGTCAAATTTCTCAGGATTAGGGTTAAAGATTGTGTGATTCTGTCTTCAATTGATTTCTATTGTTGTTTCTCTTGTTTGTATGATTGTTTGGCATCTATTCACGTTATAAAATTATAGATTCATCTGTTGAATCTTTTCTATACATGAAATCAGTATGTCCTACCCTTGCCCTATCGTTACCTATCTTGATCAATTGATGAACCTATTGGATTCCGAGCTTGTTTCTTTTGTTTGTATAAGTTATAAATAATTAATCTTTCTTTGTTAGCATAAAAAATCGCAACTCTTACACCTTGCTCACAGGAAATCGCAAACTATCTTGTGTCCTATGCTTAGTGCCGAATTATACATAGTTAAATTGGGTGGTAATTCAGGTTGAATCCTGTTAAATTCTTGGCTATCACATCACACATCAAAAACGGAGGCACCTGCGGCATCTGACAACTGGTTTCAAATAGGTTTGTTGAGTAGAATTGATAAGGAAATAGGGTATTCAATTAGTCATTGAGTATGCATGCTTAGTTTTGTTTTGTCTTTGCCTTGTGATACTATAGGTGGTTCGAAATTATTAAATAAAGGAAAAGGAATAGATTCTTATTCATAGACAAAAGAGGTAGGATCTATGCCTCATTGGTTTCTCCACAGATCCCTGTTGTTTTTTTATTGTTTTCGATGCATGCCCTTGTTATTATTGCATACGAATTGATAATATGTGGAAGAATTGCAAATTGAGATATGAATCCTATAGGCTATACCGAACCCTTGAGTTAGGTTTTGAGTGCCCGAATTGCATATGATATGTGAATTGAATAAACTAATTATGTTCAGATATGATTAAGGATACCTTGTTATGGTATTCTGCTTGTGTATGCCTGTGTGTCAGGATTCTATTCCGATGACCATTCGGGGTAAGCGTTGATGCTCCTTGGGAGAGAGTAGGCTCTTACTAGTATGGGAGTTGTATGGGTGGCAAATCCCGGTATACATGCACTGGATGACTAGTCCTTGTGTGGCTAGAAGTCTTGTCCTTGTGTGGCAGGATGCCTTTATCCTTGTGTTGTTTGGTATACACTTGTCCTTGTGTGGGTTAGGATGTCTTGTCCATGTGTCGCAGGATGAATAGGCTTACGGATTAACTTATATGCTAACCTTTTACCCTTTGTGCAGTAAGCCTTGGACAACATAGGTGGAAGGGGACGACCTTTCTTTTTTTAATGCCGAGAGCAACCTACTTCTGATTTTCGGAAGTGATTGCAGTTCACTGTCAGCCTTAGTTTCAGCCCTATCCCTTTGATTGATTTTTGAATTGCGTGATACCTATAGATGTGTAGGAATGATCTAATGTTGTTCGGGAGCTTTGTGTTTAAGATTTCTGTAAATCTTATGATGTTGTTACCCTATTGAGATTCTTGTAATCTCATCCACTATCTATGGTACTAGTGTGTGAGAACAAGGTTGCACGACGGGGCAATATCGCATCACATTAGCATACCTGTTCCATGATTTATTGCGCATAAACATGAATTATGATTGGACTATTTTTCTGGTTTTCAAGGTTCCTTCTTTACTTGTTTCCATTTTATTTTGGGAATTAACTTACTGGATGTTTGGATCCTTATGGGACTTGTGAGTTGTGAATTCATTGATTTTATTTAAAGACTTCCGCTGATATTTTATTCACTCAGTATGATACCAGAATACAAGTCCAATATCATGCTCTTATAACTAATGTACATAACGAATGTACATGCTACAAATCAAGAATTTGATAAGTAAGCCTTGTGGAATTCAGATGCATCCTGGTTCTTGGGCTTGTCTGAGTTTCACAGCAGTAATGGCTCTAATTGGGGCAATTAATGTAAGACCCCGAATTTTGACACTGTTCATCGACACTGTTCATACATACTGTACACTGACACTGTTCATATGTACTGTTCACGTTGACTTTGACCAAAAGTCAAACCTTCCCCGTTAGGTAATTTCGACGTTCTGAACGTGATAGCGTGATCGGTTTTTCCATTTGATGTGTCGTTTGTGAGTTATAGTCATACAAAGTTTATTATGTAGGTTTAATACCAGTTGTCTAAGCCTAACCTGAATATTGTGTTCTTAGGAAGGGCGAGTGTTGAGGACAAAGGCAAGAGCATCGTTTCCTCTTCTTCAGCCCGTAAGGTAGGGTCTTTACCGTATGTGTTCAATCATAAGTATTTGTTGACCTTTAAATCCGTATCTTGGTTTTAAATTGAATCGTTGTATAATCCATCGGAGTCCATCCGATGGATCCATGTCCAAGTTACCTTGTCCTTTACCGTATGTTCTTGTAAGGTAGGGTCTTTATCGTATGTGGTTCATCATTAGTAATTCCTTGTTGTAAAATCTGTTTTACCTCGGTTTTGATTGATTCGTTGTATAGTCCATCGGAGCCCATCCGATTGGTCCATTGTTCAAATTTCATTGCTCTCTTCCGTAGGTAGCTGTAAAGTATTATAATGTAAGGTCTTTACCGTATTTGTCTCATATTAAGTATTCTTCGATTTTAAATCCGTACTTTGGTCATTGAATTGTTGTGTAATCCATTGGAGCCCATCCGATGGATCCATTGTCCAAATTACATTGACTTTTCCGTATGTACCCGTAATGTATCATAATGTATCTCTAAATTTTCATGTGATCAATCAAAGTCCATTTGATTGATTTGTTGAGTAAATTGGGCTGATTCCGTATCATTTCCCGTAAAGTAATAAAAAGGTTGTAATCAAAGGTTTCTGTAACGATATATGATAATATATCGTATTATTGAGTATTAATTGTAAAGTATGGTATTTCAGTGTTATTGAAAGTTAAACCAGTTTGTATTTTGTAAAGTATGTAAGTTTTCATGTTACTCGTACTTGTGTTCTGTTTGGCCAAACGTGGTGAGTGCTCGGTCTCTGAGAGTAAGCGGAGAGACACTCATCTGTTGGGAGGTGTATGGTTGGAGTATGGTTACTGTATGTTCCCTGCTTCGCAGGATGATCTGAAAGGGACTAGTTGATCTTTTCCGTATAAAGTTTTATTAATCACTCTAGTCTCGGACAACACTGGTAGAAGGGGCTATGTATGTAATTGTTTTAAAAGTATACGTATAAAACCTACCAGTGGGCTTCCGGTTTCCCTTTAGCGGGGGTTACTCGGGAAGTGATTTTCCAGTCCGCCCATGTTTTTACTATTGACCCTGTTGAATTCTTTGTTGAAAGTAAAAGTACATTTTCGAGGCCAGTAAGTAAACATTTTGTAAAGTAAACAATAAAGTTTAAGTGTTGAGAAATTATAAGTTCAGTAATGTTCTAATAAGTTCCTTGTTGTTTCCTTTCATCTGATAAGTTGTTGTATTGTACCTCTCCTTTGATAAGTTCCTTGTTGTCTCTCTTCTTTGAAAAGTCCGCTTTGTTGTCCCCTACTGAGATTCTCGAAAATCTCACCCTCTTCGTGTTTGTTTTTCCCTCCCAGGACTAGATCGTGGTCAGTAGCTGTGTTCAGTGTGCGTATCGGGACTACTCGCTGGGACTATTGCATCTGCACATGTATGGTTTTATTGGCACATTGTTGAATATTTATTGTTTGGACTTGTGATTTTGTTTTCAGATACTTGGGGCTTGTGTGTTATGGTTTCACTGGTTTGTATTGTATTGTTATAAAAAGACTTCCGCTGTTTGAATATTACTCCGTAATTTATTGTGCCACGTATTTAGTACTTATTAGCCATGCTGTAATTTGTAAATATTTTAAATTTTATTTTTGGAATTTACGTTTGAAAAGTCAAATAGCCTTGTGGAGTTCGGATTGGTCCACGTGTCGGGCTTCTCCGGGCTTCACGGCGGTAAGGGCCCGCTTTCCGGGTTTGGGTCCTTACAATATCTGGTGGTAAAGGCTGGGGTATTCGATCAGTGCATGCACTATGATCAGTGTAGTATGCAGGAGAAATTGTCAGTAATCTGGAACTTGATCAGTGAAGCAAGGAAAGGGATACTAAACAGGAGAAACAAAACCTATCCAGTTATGCTGGATGCAGACTAGGGCTCTGAGAGGATACTGAAAGATGAAGAGGCAGTTTGCTTGGATGCAACGGTGTTGTGCCAAAGGATGAGGACCGGTTGAAGTTCCAACTTTCTGGAAATGAGTGAAAATAAACATGCCTTCAACCGAGGTGGAGATGATGGGATGTTAACTGTAGGTCAAACTTTGAGAATCTGAGTTGGACCATTGAAAGGGTATATATGTGATGTCTTGGCTGTACGCTGTTTTGATGTTACTGTGAAGCTTGGTTCACAACAAAAAGTGCTTACAGTGAAACCCGAGCATCTTTCTGAAGTTCGCAAGGAGAGGTCATCCATTCCTTTGAGTGATGATCGTGGTTCTAGTTCTTTCAACCTATTTGATTTACTAGGTGGAGACGGTGGTTCCAGAGATTCGAGTGATGGAGCTGGAACATCAACTGCTGGTACTGGGTGTAATACTAGAGGTCTCCCTGCAGAAAATCTTACTTGGCCTAGCTTTCCTCCCTCCAGCTTCACGCTTCAGTCTGAATCCAACCCAGGCGATCCATCAAGCTTTAGAGATGATGAATCAAAAAAAAAAATAAAAAATAAAAAATGCAGAAGATGTTTCCTGGGCTGCAGCCGCAGCTAACAACAAAACTGCTTCTGTTGACGAGAACAACTAAAGAGGGAATTCTATTGAAGATTTTCCAGAAAAAGGCTTAAGTGATAAAGATGGATACGTTGTGGACAATGACCAGCTTGAGACTTTTGATGATTCAAAAGATGAAGAACTACCTGATATTAATCAAGCAAATGAAAACAACGTATGTCACATATCAATGCTAAGAAAGCATATGTGAGATCCTTCTCATATTCTTAAAGAACCGCCAGTAGAAGTTGAAGAAGACCTATCCTATCCCGTACAGCCAGTTGTCATACTAGACCGGTCAGTTCGACAGCTTCGCAGTCAAAGCGTACCTATGGTACGAGTTGTTTGGCGTAATGACCAAACTGAGGAGCAGTCTTGGGAGACTGAGGAATCTATGCATGGAAAATTTCCTTACTTGTTTGATTAGGTACTAATGTTAAAATTTCGAGGACGAAATTCTTATAAGGAGGGGAGGATGTAAGACCCCGAATTTTGAGTCCTAGAAGTCCAGAAGCCAGTGCAGATGAAAAGACGATTTTGCCCCTGAAGAAAAGGATGTGTGATGGCCGAAATTGGTAAGATTATTTAGTAGTTAATTTTGTTTTAAATTCCTTTAGATCTAAGTCCTTGTAGATGGGTAATTTCCTTAGAAATCATCCTTAAAGATAGATAGTTGGCTTAGAGATTAAAGTCCCTAAAAATAGGGGAAGATAATTAAAGAGTTTAGAGTTTAGTTATCTAGTAAATTATCCTATTTAGATAAAGTGATTAAGAGTAATAATCATAATTCTATACCCATTCATTATAAATAGGAAGCCAACCTCACAAAGAATTGTTCATAGAAAACCTACAAATTTCGTATAGGCTTAAAACCCTATACCTCCCTATAGCCATCAAAATTTACAGAAATTTTAAACCAGAATAACTTCCTCATCGTTCATTGGATCTCTGCGAATAATAGCTTGTTGGAAAGTTCTCTTCATCCTCTTTCCAACCATCTTTTTTTTTTCGTAGGAGGTTAGTATTTCTTTGTCTAAAGTTACTTTTAAAATCGACGGCGGGATTAGGTTTTCGCCAAATATTCTTGAACTTCAAAGTGGCATAACTTTCTGGTTGTTTATCAGAATCTTACAAATAATAGCTTGATGGAAAGCTATTTTTGTCTTCTTTCCAACCATATATAAATAATATCTTTCATGTAAATATTTCGTTGTATATCGAGACGAAATCGTCCTATGCCCTACTTTTAGCGACAGGTTTTGCATAGTTAATTGGAATGGTAAATTCAGGTTGATTCTTGTTAAGTTTCTGGCTATCACATAACACATCCAAGGTGGAGGCACCTGCAGCATCTGATCACTGATTTCTGATAGGTTTGGTGAGTGGTATTGGTAAGGAAATAAGGTATTCAATTGACTATTGAATATGCATGCTTAGTTTGTTCTTGTCTTTGCCTGGTGATATTATAGGTGGTTCAGATTTACTTAATAATGGCAAAGGATTAGCTTATTGTTCAGAGACAAGAGAGGTAGGATCTATGCCTCATCGGTTTCTCCAGAAACCCTTGCTCTTATCTGATGTTTTTGTTACCTGCCCTTGTTGTATTTGTTTGTGATTGGATTGTAGGGTGTGAATATGAAATTCGGAATGAGATATGAATTTCCTAGGCTGTATCGAACCCCTGAGTTAGGAATTGAGTGCCTGGGATGCTATTGTTATATGAATTAGATGTGTTGATTGTTTTCCTGACATGATTGAGGATACCCTGTTGTGGTATTATGCTTTGTACTTGCCTGTGTGTGTTTGTACGTGTTTGTGTGTCAGGATCCTGTTCCAGTGGCTAGGCAGGGTAAGAACTGATCCTCCTAAGGAGAGGAGAGGTTGTTATCGATTTGTGGGAGTTGTATGGGAGGTGAACCAGCAAGCTAGCGCTGGATATCTGTCCTTGCGGGGCCGGATCCCTGTCTTGCGGGACAGGAAGCCCTTATCTTGCGGGATTTGGGATGCCCTAGTAGGTATGTGACTAGGGAAGACTTGTCCATGTGGGGCTAGTCGACTTGTCCTTGCGAGGATAAGGTGAAAGACTTACTATTTAGCTTACGTGTTAACCATCTACCCTCTTGGACAACACAGGTGGAAGGGGATGACCTTTCTTCTACATTGAGAGCGATTTTTTTTGTATTTGACCTGCCTGTGTACTTCTGAACTTTCGGAAGTGTGGTCCTCCCTCAGCCATTTGATTCGGCCTTAACCCTTTTTGAATGATTTATGAATTGCGTGATCCCCTTTTAGTTGTTTAGGAATGATCTTATGTGAATTGGGAGATTTGTGTTTAGGGATTCTGTAGATCTTATGATGCTGTGACCCTACTAAGTTTCTTGTAATCTCAAACCGTTGTTTTTACCATTTTTCAGGCTTAGGTACATTCACTGTTCGTGTTACCAGTGTGTGAGATCAAGGCTGCACAGCGGGACGATATCGCATCACATTTGCATACTTGTTACTTGCGCATATAACATGAATGATTGGGCAACTTTCTGGTTTATTTTAAGCACTCTTCTTTGCTTGCTATTTCCGAAACTTGTGAAGAATTTCTTGCTGGTTATTTGGATCCCTATGGGACTTGTGTATGAACCCAAAGGATTAATTTAAGATTTCCGCTGATGTTTTTATTTACTCCGTATTTTACCAAAATATATGTCCAATATCATGCTCCAATTGATTGATAAGCAACAAAATAAAAAAGTTTAAAATTGGTATCTTATGAGTAGCCTTGTGGAATTCTTATAGGTCTTACGTGTCGTTTTGGCTTATTTGGGTTTCACGGCAGTAATGACCTTAATCGGAGCAATTAAGAATAGTTAGGAATTGGGGTTGTTACAATTAATAACAGGTTAGGATTTGGGGTCATTACAGGTTTGGTAACAGAGCATGGTTTAAGGATTATAATTGGTTATACCCTAACTTGTTTGTTGATTTTGTGTTTGTAGGTAAGAAGATGCGCACACACTCACTCACTTAGAAGCTATTACCAAATGTAAACTAATGCTAAAAAGGTATTGATTTGTAAGATTTAAATAATGATAATGATAATCTGATTTTTTGTGTGTTTATGAATGTTCTTATGCCTGGTATTCCTTGATGTGTTCTAATAAATCTTAATGTATTTCTTGTCAGTGCCGAATGTGTATTTTTGCCATAATGTTGAGTGTCCCTATGTGACTTCTTATCATTGTCTTTAGAGTTTGTTACAATGATTTCCGAGAATGGTTTGTACAATAGTATTGTTGCCGAATGCTTATGGGAGTGTCGGTATAACCGCCGAGTGTGCATCGTATGTGTACATATGATTTCCAAAACATGTGAGTATTTGTGTGAATTGTATATTTTTTTCCAGCATATGCGTATCGTCGGGTGCATGCCTCTCCACCAGGTACCACTCTTTTTTCCTAGTATCGTATTTAGTATGTGTTAAGTAACACTTGTAGGTTTGTATAGTATGGCAAGGTTGAACGCTACAAGGGATCGACGGGGTAGGTATGCGATTCAGGCCAAACAGCAACCTGTTGAGCAAGAGGAGCCGAATGCACAAACAGAGCAGGGAGGGAAAGCTGAGCCTGAAAACCAACCTGAGGCACCAGCCATTGATCATATGATGGCACAAATCCTAAACGTATTGGAAGGAATTAGTGCAAATCAGCAGTGCATAGAGGTGCAATTTCAGAATGCTCCTGCACCCACGCCCGTGGAAGAACCTATTCCTCCACATGAACCTGTACAAATGCTGCTTCGTAAGGAAGCTGAGAGACTTCCCGTACTGATTACAAAATTAGTGAAGGAAGCTCGACAGTTTAGATGTAAATAATTTAATGGTTAAGTTGGAGCTGCTGCCGTTCGTGAATGGATCGACACCTTATGCCGAGTGTCCTTGTTCTTACGTATCTCGGATGATGACAAGGTTGCCATCACCACTTTCCAACTTGAGGGAGAAGCCTTCGCATAGTGGATAGCTGTGAGCTTGCGATTTGGTGATTGTTTGCCTACATTGGAGGAATTTCGGTATGAATTCGACGAAAAATTTTATACGAGGTTCCACAAAATCGAGCAGCGACAAGCTTTCTACAAGCTTGAACAAGGCACCCGTTCGGTGCTGGAATATGAAAAGGCATTAAGGGAACTATCCCGATTTGCACCTGAAGAGGATCGCTCACCACACCAGCTTGCGAGATGATTTCAGAATGGGCTGAGTATCAAACTCAAAACCATCAATGATACGACACTGGTACAGAATTTGCAATAAATAATGGTTGCCGCGACTAAAGCCGAAAAGATCAAGCAAACCAAGAAGCTATCCCCAGCCACTACTAGTAGATCCTTCAGGCGAGATTGGAAATTTAATCGCCGTATGGGACTCTATCCTTTAAGGTCCTATCCTCAGAAAATTAATGGCAATAGAAGTAACAACAAGAAGAACTTTTCGGGTTAAAATCCCAAAGGATCTTCATGGAATTCTCAGCAACATCGATGTTACAATTGTGGCAAAACAGGACACATTTAGCAAGAATGCCAGAAGCCGAGACATATCACAGGCACACCTAGTGCGGGCCGAGGTGGGTATGCTAACCCCACCAAACCGTCAATGCGCGCACCAGAAGGACCACCCAACGAATCGACAAGGGAGGTGCAAGCAAGACCAACAAGGCTATTCACCCTAACTGATGCTGAGGCTAGGCCTGATGTGGTGATAGGTACTATTTCAGTCTTTTCTCAAAATGCTAAAGTATTATTAAATCGCAGAGAAAATTAATTATTTGTAAGTCCAAGGATAACACTTAGCATGGATCAGCCTCTATCTCCCTTGACTCCTCCTATTGCAGTTCTGACTCCTTTGGGAGAACAACTAATCTGTGATCTAGTTTACATCGGCTGTGTTGTACGTATGGGTCCAGATGTACTTGAAATGTATCTAATTCCATTGGACATCGGAGAGCTAAATGTAATCTTAGTCATGGACTGTCTGGCGAAATATCAAGCCCGTATGGAGTATTTCACCAAACGTGAGTGGTTCACTTTTCCTGATGGTGCTGAATACTGCTTTGAAGGTGATAGGCGAGTTATTCCAACTTGCATGATTTCTTGGCTGGATGCTAAGCAATTGATGAACAAAGGATGTACAGCGTACCTCGCGCACGTACATGATATTTCTAAAGAGTCCTCGGATCTGGATTCTGTTCTAGTGGTTCACGAATTTCCAGAAGTATTTCTAGAAGACATAGTCGGTTTACCACCAGCAAGGGAAATGGAATTCGGCATTGAGTTAGTGCTTGGTACGAATCCGATTTCCATTCCTCCGTATCGCATGGCTCCTACAGAAATGAAGGAACTAAAAACACAATTGGAAGATTTGATGGATCACGGTTTCATTCGACCTATTGTGTCACTTTGGGGAGCACCTGTCTTGTTCGTAAAGAAGAAAGATGGCTCGTTACGATTATACATCGACTATCGGTAGTTGAATCGTGTGACCGTGAAGAACAAGTACCCTTTTCCACGCAGCAATGATTTGTTTGAACAACTCCAGGGTGCAGTCGTGTTCTCCAAAGTCGACCTCAGATCTGGATACCATCAATTGCGAGTTCGTGATGCTGATATTCCGAAGACCTCGTTCAGATTGCGATACGGCCACTACGAATTTCTAGTTATGCCATTCGGTTTGACCAATGCACCAGTTGTGCTCATGGACCTGATGAATTGTGTGTTCCATGAGTTCCTGGATAAATTTGTTATAGTCTTCATCGACGACATTCTGATTTATTCAAAATCGGAAGAGGAACATGCTAAGCATTTACGGATTATGATAAATATTTTGAAGGATCAGCAATTGTTTGCAAAGTACTTCAAATGCGAATTTTGGTTACGTGAAGTTGGTTTCTTTGGCCATGTTGTGTCCTCCCAAGGTGTGTTAGTTGATCCAAAGAAGATTGAAGCCGTAGTTGCTTGGGAACCCCCGCGAACTGTGTTCAAAGTTTGTAATTTCCTTGGCTTAGCAGGATACTACCGTCACTTTATGAAGAATTTTTTCATCACTTGCCGCACCATTGACAAAATTGACAAGCAAGCGTGAAATGCCACCGAAGTTTCAAAGCACTGAAAAACTGGTTAGTTTCCTCACCTATCCTTACCTTACCTATTTGCAGAAAGGAGTATGTGGTTTACAGCGATGCATCAAAATCTAGAATTGGATGCATACTGATGCAAGATGGGAAAGTCATTGCTTATGCTTCCCGACAGTTACAACCGCACGAAAGCAACTACCCTACGCATGATTTAGAGTTTGTAGCCATGGTGTTTGAGTTGAAAATATGGCGGGGCGACATTACTTATACGGTGAGATGTGCCAAATCTTCACCGACCACAAAAGCCTGAAGTACCTCCTCACGCAAAAAGAATTGAATATGAGACCACAAAGATGGGTAGAGCTGATTAAAGACTACGTGTGACGATCCCAATTCCTAGCTATTACAATTTTCTCCTAGTAAGGTCATCACCGCCGTGAAACACAAATAAGCCTAAATGACACCTAGGACCTATCTGAATCTCACCAGGCTTACCATTAACTTCCGACTTTTGGCATGTTTATTTTCAAATTTAACAACAATTGGAGCATGATATCACATTCTGGTAACATACGGAGTGAATAAAATATCAGCGGAAGTCTATAGATTAAATCATTGGGTTCATAACACACAAGTCACATAGGGGTCCAATTAACCAGCAAGAAATCTTCCAACATATTTCGGATATAGTAAGCAAAAGGAGGGTTCTTAAAATAAACCAGAAAGTAGCCCAATCATTCATGTTATATGCGCAAGTAAACAAGTATGTAAATGTGATGCGATATCGCCCCGCCGTGCAGCCTTGATCTCACACACTGGTACCACGGACAGTGGATGTACCTAAAACTGAAAAATGATAAAAATAACGGTATGAGATTACAAGAATCTCAGTAGGGTCACAACATCATAAGATCTGCAGAAATTCTAAACACAATTCTTCCAATTCACATTAGATCATTCCTAAACAACTAAAGGGGATCACCGAATTCAAGAATCAATTTAAAAGAGGTGAGGGCCGAATTTATGGTTGAGGGAGGACTACAAACACTTTCGAAAAATCAGAAGTACACAGGCAGGTAGAACTCATCAGATTACTCTCAACAATGAACAAGAAAGGCCATCCCCTTCCACCTGTGTTGTCCAAGGCTTACTCCAAAAAAGGTAGATGGTTAACACACAAACTAATTTGTAAACCTATTCATCTTGCCTCACAAGGACAAGTCGTCTTGCCACACACAGGACAAATCTTCCCAAGCCACACACGGACTAGGGCATCCCAAACCTCGCAAGGATAAGGACTTTCTGCCTCGCAAGGACAGATATCCAGTGCGCGCATGCTGGGGTTTGCCACCCAAACAACTCCCGTACCAGTAAGAACCTCTCCTCTCCCTAGGAGCATTAGCACTTACCCCGATTGGCCATCGTAAAAGGATCCTGACACACAAACATGTACAAGCACACACAGGCAAGTACAAAGCATAATACCACAACAAGATATCCTCAATCATGTCAGAACACAATCAGCATATTCAATTCATATAACATATGCAACCCAGGCACTCAATATCTAACTCAGGGATTCCTTATAGCCTATGAGATCCATATCTCACTCCAAATTTTATACTCTCACCATATAATCCAATCACATGCAATACAACAAGGGCAGGTAACAAAAACATAAAGAAAATAACAGGGGTCTCTCGAGAAACCGATGAGGTGTAGATCCTACCACTCTTGTCTCTAAACAAGAAGCTACTCCTTTGCCTTTATTAGGTAATTTCGAACCACCTATATTATCACCAGGCAAAGATGAAAACAAACTGAGAATCCATATTCCATAATCAATTGAATACCCTATTTCCTAACCAATTCCACTTACCAAAACTATCAGAAACCAGTGATCAGATGCTACAGGTTCTTCCCCCTTGGATGTGTGATGTGATAGCTAGGAACTTAAAAGGATTCAGCCTGAATTACCATTCTAATCAATTATGCAAATTTCATCGCTAAAAGTAAGGCATAGGACAATTTCGACTTTAAGCATAGAGAAGTTTAAAAGAAAGAATTTCATGATCATACATCATGAATAGATGCTGAATAATCATCAGAACACGCAAAACGACAACAGAAATCAACCAAAGACAAAAACTATAGAAATCCAAAAAAAAGACCTAATTACATTGACGATTTTCGACATAATCTTAGAGAAGAAAATATTTACGTCCAAATACCAAAACATATATGGTTGGAAAGAGGATGAAATTATCTTTCCAAAAAGCTATTATTTGTAAGGATTCTACAAACAATGAGAGAGTTATGCTATTCTGAAGTTAAAGAAGATTCGGCAAAAACCTAATTCCGCCGTCGATTTTTAACTTATCTTTAGAGAAAGAAATACTAACCTCCTGACATAAAACAAAATATAGTTGGAAAGAAGATGAAAATATCTTTCCAACAAGCTATTATTTACAGGGATGCGATGAACGATAAGAGAGTTATACTGATTCAAATTTTCAGCAAATTTTGGCGGCTATAGGGAGGTGTAGGGTTTTAAGTTTAGTGAGATTGACTTCCTATTTATAATGAATGGGTATAGAATTATGATTACTAGTTTTAAGATAAATACCAGATAATTAAATTCTTTAATTATCTTCCGCTATTCTTAGGGATTTTAATCTCTAAGGCAATTATCTATCTATAAGGACTTAGATTAAAGGGAATTTATACCAGAATTAACTACCATACCATTCTTACCAATTTCGGCCATCATACATCCTGTCCTTCAGGGGGAAAATTGTCTTTTCATCTGCACTGGCTTCTGGACTTCTAGGACTCAAAATTCGGGGTTTCACACTACGATTTGATCATCGAATATCATCTTGGAAAGGAAAATGTTGTTGCTGATGCCTTGAACTGAAAGTTTCATCCTCCTTGCCCATTGGTTTTGGCTTACATGAGCACCTATTAGATGCCTTGTTGTTGGATTTGAAAGCTAATCGTGTGCTTCTTGGCACTGATTTTTCTGGATTGTTATTGGCACGAATCGAAGTCACGCCTACCTTGATTGAGGAAATCCAGAATCAGCAATTAGAGGATCCAAAACTGATTGAAATTCGGAAGCAACTTTCTGATGGTGTTGATGCCATAGTTCGTGATTTCAGAATATGAGATGACGAAGTGCTTGTCTTCAGAAACTGGGTATGTGTTTCACAAGATGTTGATATTAGTAACCTTATTCTATCGAAGGCGCATAGTTCAAAGTTTGCTATCTATCCCGGAAGCACTAAGATTTACCGATATTTAAAGGAGCAGTATTGGTGGTCAAATAAGAAACGCCACATTGCTGAGTTTGTTGCCTGATGCCTCATATGTCTACAAGTAAAGATCGAACATCGATGACCCACTGGTCTACTTCAGTCACTCCCAATTCCATAATTGAAGTGGGAGCATGTCACAATGGATTTTGTGACCGACTAGGCTAAATTGCAGCGAGGATACGATGTCATTTCGTTGATTGTGGATCGATTGACGAAATCTGCACACTCCCTTCCTATACGTGTGACAGATACACATGAGAAATTGGTTGTTCGCTACTTGGGAAAGATTGTTCGATTGCATGGAGTGCCAGTTTCCATCGTTTCAGATCGTGACCCCAGTTTCACCTCACGATTTTGGAAGAAATTCCAGAATGTGCTGGCTTTGAGATTGAATTTCTGTATAGCATTTCATCCGCAAACCGATGGCCAATCAGAAAGGATGATTCAAACACTCGAAGACATCTTACGTGTGAGTGTGATGGACCAACAAATCAGTTGGGATCGATGCCTGCCATTGTCAGAAATTGTTTACAACAATAGTTTTCATGTAAGCATTGGTATGGCACCTTACGAAGCATTATATGGGAGACATTGCAGAACTCCCATTTTCTGGAATTAAGTAGGCAAGAGATGCGTAGACAATTCGGGAGACTGTGAGACCCCCATAAGGGGGGGTCAGATTACCTAATCCCACATCGGAAAGGAGCGAGGGAGGTCTTGGGCTTATATATGTTGTGTGAGTGGATCATTTCTAACAAGATGCATCTTTTGGGCACTGTGGCTAAAAGCCCAACTGAGCATTGTAGTTGTGATCCATCACACGCACATACACGTCCGGGCCCGCCGTTCGAAGTTCCGGGGGCCGGGTTGTGACAGATGGTAGCGGAGCCGATCTCCCTCCCTCTTCCGGGTGGGCTTGGGCTGTGTTGTGTGTTACATTTGGGCCCGTGAGTTTGGACCCAAGTCAGTTACATTTGGGCTCCCCTCGTGAGGACACGAGGTCTATAAGGAAGGGAGATTGTGAGACTCCCATAGGGGGGGAGTCAGGTTACCCAATCCCACATCGGAAAGGAGCGGGGGAGGTCTTGGGCTTATATGTGTTGTGTGAGTGGATCATTTGTAACAAGATGCATCTTTTGGGATCTATGGTTAAAAGCTCAACTGAGCGTTGCAGTTGTGTTCTATCACACGCACATATACATCCGGGCCCGCCGGTCGAAGATCCGTGGGTCGGGTCGTGACGGGGGCCTGGTCGTGACAAATGGTAGAGGAGCCGATATCGTTCCCTCTTCCGGGTGAGCTTGGGTCTTGTTGTGTGTTCACGTTTGGGATCATTAGTTTAGGCCCATGTCAGTTACGTTTGGCTCCCCTCGTAAGGACACGAGGTCTATAAGGAGGGGAGATTGTGAGACCCAGTCCGTAGGGGGAGTCAGGTTACCCAATCCCACATCGGAAAGGAACGGAGGAGGGGGAAGGTCTTGGGCTTATATGTGTTGTGTGATGGTATCATTTAGAATAAGATGCATCTTTTGGGCCATGTGGTTATAGAAGTCCAACCAAGAATTGCAGTTGTGATCCATCATACACACATACATGTCCGGGCTCGCTGGGCTTAGGGTCCAGAGGCTGGGTTGTGACAATCCAGCATAGATTGATCAAGCAACAGAGCAGTTGAACTTGATTCGAGAAAGGTTAAAAACAGCCCAGAATCGGTAGAAAAACTACGCCGATAATCGCCCCATGGAAAGGAGTTCTTTGTTTTCAGCAGCTAGGTAAGCTAGCACCTTGTTACAATGGTCTGTATGACATCGTCAAGAGGATCGGATATGTGGCAAACCAACTGGCCTTACCTTCAAATGTGGAAAGAATTCACAACGTGTTTCATGTTACAATATTGAGAAAGTATGTGCAAGATCCTGCTCACGTGCTCGAAGAACCCCCAGTTGTATTCGATGAAGACCTATCCTATCCCGTACAGCTAGTTGCCATACTAGATCGGTCAGTTCGACAGTTTTGCAGTCGAAACGTGCCTATAGTACGAGTTGTTTGGCGTAATGGCCAAATTGAGGAACAATCTTGGGAGATTGAGGAATCTATGTGTGCGAAATTTCCTAACTTGTTTGCTTAGGTATTGCTGCTAAAATTTCGAGGACGAAATTCTTATAAGAAGGGGAGGATGTGAGACCCTGAATTTTGAATCCTAGAAGTCCAGAAGCCAGTGCAGGTGAAAAAAACCGTTTTTCCCCAGAAGAAAATGATGTATGATGGCCGAAATTTGGTAAGGGATATCTAGTAATTATTTCTGGTATTAATTCCCTATAAATTGATTCTTCATTGGTTGATTATGAGATCCCAAATTTTGAGTCCTAGAAGTTCAGAAGCTAGTGTAGGTAAAAAGATGATTTTTCCTCTGCAGAAAAGGATTTGTGATGGCTGAAATTGGTAAGAGCTGTATGGTAGTTTATTTTGATTTTAATTCCTTTTAATCTAAGTCCTTATAGCTAGATAATTGCCCTAGAAATTAAAATCCCTAAAAATAAGGGAAGATAATTAAAAAATTTAATTAACTGATAATTATCTTACTTTAATAAAGCTTTTAAATTAGTAATCTTAATTCTATACCCATCCATTATAAATAGAAGGCTAACCCAACAAAAATCATTCATAGAAAACACACAAAACTCGTATAGCCTAAAACCCTTACATCTCCCTATAGTTGCCAAAATTTGTTGAAACTTTAAACAAACATAACTCTCTCATCGTTTGTCAGATCCCTATAAATAATAGCTTGTTAAAAAGGTCTCTTCATCCTCTTTCTAACCATTTTTTTTTTCTGGAGGTTAGTATTTAGTTCTCTAAGGTTAAGTTGAAATTCGGCGGTACTGCCAAATCTTCTTGAACTTCAGAATCGCATAACTCTTTCATCGTTTGTTGTATCTCTAAAAATAATAGCTTATTGGAAATATATTTTCATCCTCTTTCCAACCATATATTTTTTGTTGTTTTGACATTAATATTTCTTTGTCAAAAGATAAGTTTAAAATCATCGGCGGAATTAGGTTTTTTGCGGAATTGCCAAAATCTTCTTGAACTTCAAAATAGCATAACTCTTTCATCGTTTGTTGTATTTCTACAAATAATAGCTTGTTTGAAATATATTTTCATCCTCTTTCCAACGATATATGTTTTGTTGTTTGGACATAAATATTTCCTTGTCTAATGTTAAGTTGAAAATCAACGACGGAATTAGGTTTTTAAATTTCTATAGTTTTTGTCTTCGATTGATTTCTGTTGTCGTTTCAAGTGTTCTTATCATTGCTTAGCTTCTATTCATGATGTATGATCATGAATTTCCTTCATTTAAACTTCTCTATGTTTGAAGTCGAAATTGTCCTATGCTTTACTCTTTGCGCCGAAATTTGCATAGTTAAATTGGAATAATAATTCAGGTTGAATCTTGTTAAGTTCTTGGCTATCACATTACACATCCAAGGGGGAGGCACCTGAAGCATCTAATCACTGGTTTCTGATAGGTTTGGTGAGTGGAATTGGTAAGGAAATAGGGTATTCAATTGATTATTGAATATGCATGCTTAGTTTGTTTTCGTCTTTGCCTGGTGATAATATAGGTGGTTCAAAATTACCTAATAAAGGCAAAGGAGTAGCTTCTTGTTCAGATACAAGAGAGATAGGATCTACGTCTCATCGGTTTCTCCAGAGATCTCTGTTATTTTCTTGATGTTTTTGATACCTGCCCTTGTTGTATTGCATACGATTTGATTATAGGGTGAGAATATAAATTTTCGATTGAGATATGAATCTCATAGGCCATATCGAACCCCTGAGTTAGGTATTGAGTGCCTGGGTTGCATATTTTATGTGAATTGAATATGCTGATTGTGTTCTGACATGATTGAGGATACTCTGCTATGGTATTATGCTTTGTACTTGCCATTGTGAGCTTGTACGTGTTTGTGTGTCAGGATCCTTTTTCAGTGGCCATTCAGAGCAAGCGCTGATGCTCCTAAGGAGAGGAGAGGTTCTTACTAGTTTGGGAGTTGTATGGGTGGCAAAGCCCAGCATGCGCACGTTGGATGTCTGGTCCTTGTGTGGCAGGAAGCTTTTATCCTTATGTGGTTTGGGATGCCCAAGTCCGTGTGTGGCTTGGTAAGACTTGGCCTTGTGTGGCAAGACGATTAAACCCTGTTCTTGTGTGGCAGGAAGCCCTTATCCTTGTGTGGTTTGGGATGCCCTAGTCCGTGCGTGGCTTGGGATGCCCTAGTCCGTGCGTGGCTTGGGAAGACTTGTCCTTGTGTGGCAAGACAACTTACTAGGCTTATTGATTAGCTTGAGTGTTAACCGTTTACCCTTTGTGTAGTAAGCCTTGGACAATATAGGTGGAATGGGATGGTCTTTCTTCTTCATTGCCGAGAGCAATCTGATGAGTTCCATCTGCTTGTGTACTTTTGATTTTTCGAAAGTGATTGTAATCCTCCCTAAACCATAGATTCGGCCTTAACATTTTTTGATTGATTCTTGAATTGCATGAACCCCTTTAGTTGTTTAAGAATGATCTAATGTGAATTGGGAGATTTGTGTTTAGGGTTTCTGAAGATCTTATGATAATGTGACCCTAGTGAGATTCTTGTAGTCTCATACCGTTGTTTTTACCATTTTTCAGGCTTAGGTACATCCACTGTCCGTGGTACCAATGTTTGAGATCAAGACTTCACGGCGGGGCGACATTGCATCACATTTGCATACTTATTCCTTGTTTATTTGAGCATATAACATGAATGGTTAAACATTATAATAAACATACTAAAAGTCAGAAGTTAATGGTAAGCCTGGTGAGATTCAGATAGGTCCTATGTGTCATTTGGGCTTATTTGGGTTTCACGGCCGTGATGACCTTAATCAGAGCAAATAGTAATAGTTAGGAATTTGGGTCGTCCCATTGATAATTACTTTAGGAAAGAAAAACCTTAAGTTTAAAGGGAGATAATTACAGAATTTAATTCTGATAATTATCTTATTTTAATTAAGCATTTAAGGTAGGGATTTTATTTCCATAACCACCTTATATAAATAGGAAATCAGCCATACAAAAATTTTACACAGAAAACACACAAAATTCTTAAGACATAAAAACCCTACACCTCCCAATTTCCGTTGAAATCTGATGGAACTTCAAACAAGCATAACTCTGTCATCATTTATCAGATTCCTGAGAATAATAGCTTGTTGGAAAGATCTCTTCATATTCTTTCTACAAACTCTTGGTCTTTTGTTTTGAGGTTAGTTTTTCTTTGTTAAAAGTTAAATCGAATTTTGTCAGAAATGCCAAAATTTGCTTGAAGTTCAAAATAGGATAACTCTCTCATCCTTTGTCGGATTCTTACGAATAATAGCTTGTTAGAAATCTCTCTTCATCCTCTTTCCATCCATCTTTGATTTTTTTCGGAAGGTTAATTTTTATATATCATAAGATAAGTCAAATTTCGACGGGATTAGGGTTCAAGATTGTGTGATTCTATCTTCAATTGATTTCTGTTGTTGTTTCTCTTGTTCGTATGGTGGTTTGGCATCTATTCATGTTATAAAATCATGAATTTATCCTTTGAATCTTTTCTATACATGAAATCAGTATGCCCTACCCTTGCCCTATTGTTGCCTATCTTAATCAGTTGATGAATCTATTGGATTCCGATGTTGTTTCTTTTGATTGTATAAGTTATAAACACTTAATCCCTATTTGTTAGCATGAAATCACAACTCTTACACCTTGCTAACAGGAAATCACAAACTATATTATGTCCTATGCTTAGTGTCAAAATATACATGGTTAAATTGGGTGGTAATTCAGGTTGAATCATTTTAAGTTCTTGGATATCACATCACACATCAAAGCGGTGGCACCTACGACATCTGACCACCGGTTTTGGATAGGTTTGGTGAGTAAAATTGGTAAGGAAATAGGGTATTCAATTGGTTATTGAGTATGCATGCTTAGTTTAGTTTTGTTTTTACCTTGTGATATTATAGGTGGTTAGAAATTATAAAATAAAGGCGAAGGAATAGTTTCTTGTTCAGAGACAAGGGAGGTAGGATCTATGCCTCATCGGTTTCTCCAGAGATTCCTGTTGTTTTTTTGTTGTTTTTAATGCATGCTCTTGTTATTATTGTATGCGAATTGATTAAAGGATATGTGCAAGAATTGCGGATTGAGATATGAATTCTATAGGCTACACCAAACCTTCGAGTTAGGTTTTGAGTGCCCGAATTGCATATGATATGTGAATTGAATAAGTTAATTATGTTCTGACATGATTGAGGATACCTTATTATGGTATTGTGATTATGCTTGCCTGTGTGTGCTTGTACATGTTTGTGTGTCAGAATCCTGTTCTGATGGCCATTCAAGGTAAGCGGTGATGCTCTTTGGGAAAGGGGAGGCTTTTACTAGTTTGGGAGTTGTATGGGTGGAAAACTCCAGCATGCGCACGCTAGATGACTAGTCCTTGTATGGCAAGATGCTCTTATCCTTGTGTGGTCTGGGATACCCTTGTCCTTGTGTGGTCTGGGATAGCCTTGTCCTTGTGTGGCTTGGGATGTCTTGTCTTTGTGTGGCAGGATGAATAGACTTACTGATTAGCTTGTGGGCTAACCTTTTATCCTTTGTGTAGTGAGCCTTGGACAACATAGGTGGAAGGGGACGGCCTTTCTTTTTCCTATTGCTGAAAGCAACCTAATGAGTTTTACTTGCTGTGTATTTTTTATTTTCAGAAGTGTTTGCATTCCACTCTCAGCCTTTATTTCAGCCCTATCTCTTTGATTGATTTTTGAATTTCGTGATACCCATAGATGTGTAGGAATGATCTAATGTTGTTCGAGAGATTTATGTTTAAGATTTCTGTAGATCTTTTGATGTTATGACCCTACTGAGATTCTTGTAATCTCATCCTATTGTATTCACCATTTTTTAGGCTTAGGTACATCCAGTGTCTGTGGTACCAGTGTGTGAGATCAATACTGCACGGTAGGGCAATATCGCATTACATTAGGATACCTGTTCTTTGATTGCTTGCTCATATAACATGAATTATGATTGGACTATTTTTCTGGTTTTCAAGGTTCCATTTTTACTTGTTTCCGTTTTATTTTGGGAATTAACTTATTGGATGTTTGGTTCTTTATGGGACTTGTGAGTTGTGGATTCATTGATTATATTTAAAGACTTCCACTGAGATTTTATTCACTCTGTATGATACTAGAATACATGTTCAATATCATGCTCCAGTAACTAATGAATATAACGAATGTACATGCTAAAGATCGAGAATTTTGATAAGTAAACCTTGTGGAATTCACATACGTCCTGGTTCTTGGGCTTGTCTGAGTTTCACGGTGGTAATAGCCCTAATCGGAGCAATTAATAATAGGTTAGGATTTGGGTTCGTTATATCCAGCCACACAAGGACTAGGCATCCAAGCCACACAAGGACAAGGCTTCTAGCGTGCACATGGTGGGGATTGCCACCCATACAACTCTCATACCTATAAGAGCCTCCCTTTTCCCAAGGAGCATCAGCGCTTACCCCAAATGGCCATCGAAATAGGATCCTGATACACAAATACATACAAGCACACACAAGCAATTACAAAGCATAATACCACAATAGGGTATCTTCAATCATGTCAGAACACAATTATTTGCAATTCAGGCACTCAAAACCTAACTCAAGGGTTTGGTATGGCCTATAGGATTCATATCTCAATCCGTAATTCATGCACTTATCCTCCAATCAATTCGTATGCAATAATAACAAAATCAGGTATCGAAAATAACAAACAAACAACAGCGATCTCTGGAGAAACCGATGAGGCATAATATCCTACCTCTCTTGTCTCAGAACAAGAAGCTATTCCTTTGCCCTAATTTAATAATTCCAAACCACCTATAACATCACAAGGCAAAGACAAAACCAAACTAAGCATGCATACTCAATAACCAATTAAGTACCTTATTTCCTTTCCAATTCCACTCACCAAACCTATCAGAAACCAGTGGTCACATGCCACAAGTGTGTCCACTTTGGATGTGTGATGTGATAGCCATGAATTGAACAAGATTCAACCTGAATTACCACCCCAATTTAACTATGTATATTACGGTACTAAGCATATGACACAAGATAATCTGTGATTTCATGTTAGCAAGGTGCAAGGGTTGTGATTTCATGTTAACAAAGAAGGATTAAGTGTTTATAAGTTATACAATAAAAAAAAACAAGATCTGAATCCAATAGGTTAATCAATTGATTAAGATTGGCAACAATAGGGCAAGGGTAGGGCATACTGATTTCATGTATAGAAAAGATTCAAAGGATGAATTCATGATTTAAAAACATGAATGAATGCCAAACAATCATACGAACAAGAGGAACAACAACAGAAATCAATTGAAGACAGAATCACACAATCTTGAATTCTAATCCCGATGAAATATGATTTAACTTTTGACAAAGAAAAACTAACCTTCAGATGATAAACCTAAGATTTTTTGGAAAGAGGATGAAGAGAGCTTTCCAACAAGCTATTACTTGCAAGAATCCGACAAAAGATGAGAGAGTTATGCTATTTTGAAGTTCAAGCAAATTTTGGCAATTCTGTCAAAATACGATTTAAATTTCGACAAAGAAAATTGACCACCAGACGAAAAACCAAAACTTTTGGAAAGAGGATGGAGAGAAATTTCCAACAAGCTATTATTCGTAGGAATCCGACAAAAGATGAGAGAGTTATGCTGGTTTGAAGTTCCAACGGATTTCAGCAGAAATTGAGAGGTGTAAAGTTTTTAGGTTTTACGAATTTTGTGTGTTTTCTGTATATGATTTTTTTGTGGCTGGCTTCCTATTTATATAAGATGGTTATGGGATTAAAATACCTATTTTAAAGGCTTGATTAAAGTAAGATAATTATTAGAACTAAATTCTGTAATTATCCCTCCATAATTTTAGGGATTTTAGTTTCTAAGGTAATTGTCAACCTATAAAGAACTAAATTAAAGGAAATTAAAACCAAAATTAATTACTGGACATTTCTTACCAATTTCGGCCTTCACACATCCTTTTCTTCAGGGAAAAAATAGTCTTTTCACCTACACTGACTTCTGGAGTTTTAGGACTCAAAATTCAGGATGGTCTTACACCTAACCTCTCTAATGTTGAAATCGCATGTTGCCCTAAGGTATTGCCAAAATTTGTATATTGAATTATGGTGAATAATCAAGTTGATTATTGCTGAGTTTTTGGCCATCACATCACGCATTAAGGGGAAAGATATTGCCTTATGCGGATCGCTAGATTTTGGTAGGTTAATAGGTAAGGATTCCCATTGCTTTTGGTTTTTAATTAAGTAATCTTGTGGCTTAGTATTGTGTGATCTTTTCCTTGTGATTGTTTACGAGATTCTGATCTTATTGGAAAGGCAAAGGATTGTATCTGATTCAGACAAATAAGAGGTAGGATCTATGCCTCATCGATTCATTTGGTTACCATATTGTTTGATTGTTTGAATATAATTAAATTCTATTGCCTATCTTGGTTATACGCTTGCGGAATGTGTGATTATGATGATAGGGAATCTCAGAAGCTAATAGGAAAATAGATTGCCTGATTCGGTTATGACTTTGAGGATTGATCTTTGATTTCTATTGTGATTTGATTGAGGATCCTTTGTTGTGATTTGTGTATGCGTGTACTATGATGTATGCGTGTATATGCCCTATTTGTGAAATCCTTTTGTCGCTGGCCATGTGAGGTAAGTATTGTTGCTCCTAGGGAGAGGGGAGATGCTTACCGAATCGGGAGGTTTATGGGTGGTTATTCCCAGCAAGAGCTTGCTGGATGCCTTATAGGCTGGTTCAAGTCTGGACATCAAGAAGCCTTGTAGGCCAGTTCGAGTCTGCATGTCAAGATGCCCTATAGGCCAGTTCGAGTCTGGACGTTAGGATGCCTTGTTTGAGAGGTACAAGATGACTTGTATATGCTGCTGCAAGAGTGCTCCTAGGCTAGTTCAAGTCTGGATGTTGAAGACAACTAAAAAGCTTGCTGTAATATTGATTGTCTAACCATTTTACCCTTTTTGCAGCAAAGCCTTGCACAACATGGGCAGATGGGGACAAATCTTGGTTTTGAAAATCAGATTATGTATAAACTGCCTGTGTGCTTCTGGAAAAAATTATTTTCATTCTTTCCTCCTGTTTTCTACCAATTTTAGCCTAACCTTACGTTGTGTGTGCTTGTGATGATTTCAGCCCCTAATATGTGCGTTTGATTCTTGTGGTTTTAATTAGATATCTTAGCTAGTTTTAGCTGTTGATCTTTTGGTTTTTGGGAGATGTTTGATTGGGAATCCTTAAGACTTATGATGTTGTGACCCTACTGAGATTCTTGTAATCTCATCCCTTTTTTTCTTCCCCTTTGCAGGCTTAGGTGTGTGCTTTGTTGCTGGTACCAAAGGTGTGAGATCTAGGATGCACGACTGGACGAATTTGCACCCCTTTTCTATTGATAGCACACGCCATGTCTTTGAATTTGTGTAGAATTGCATTCTGGCTTTTTTATCCCTCTTTCTCTTTTTGTTGCTTTCCGAAATATACATGATACTACTGGTTGATGTTTTAAAGATTCTTATGGGACATGTGTGTTATGTTTTCATTTGTTTTCAGTATTAATAAAAGTCTTCCGTTGATGTTTTCTTTCACTTCGAATAAGCCAGAAATTCATTAATGTATAAACATGCTCCAACCTTTAAATAGCATATAAATTAACTAATAAAATTAATAATTAGGTGACTTGAGCCTTTTGTGATTCAAATAGGACCTTGCAAGGGCTTATTTGGGTTTCACGGCGGTAAGGATCCTAATAGGTTGGGTTTGGGTCTTTACAGTTTATGATAGGTTTGGTTAGTGGGATTGGTAATGAAATATGATATTCAATTGGTTATTGAGTATTCATGTTTAGTTTGGTTTTGTCTTTTCCTTTATGATGTTATAGGTGGTTCGGATCCCTTGAATAAAGGCAAAAGAATAGCATCTTGTTCAAATACAAGAGAGGTAGGATGTGAGACTCAGCCCGTAGGGGGGTCAGGTTACCCAATCCCACATTAGAAAGGAGCGAGGGAGGTCTTGGGCTTATATATATTGTGTGAGTGAATCATTTGTAACAAGATGCATCTTTGGGGCTATGTGGTTAAAAGCCTGACTCAGCGTTGTAGTTGTGATCCATCATACTTACATATACGTCCGGGCTCGTCGGACCGAAGGTCTATGAGCCGGGTCGTGATAAATGGTAGCAGAGCCGATCTCGCTCCCTCTTCCAGGTGGGCTTGGGCCGTGTTGTGTGTTCACGTTTGGGTCTGTGAGTTTGGGCCCAAGTCAGTTACGTTTGTGTCCCCCTCGTGAGGACACGAAGTCTATAAGGAGGGGAGATTGTGATACCCAGCCCGTAGGGGGAGTCAGATTACCCAATCCCACATCGGAAAGGAACGGGGGAGGTTTTGGGCTTATATGTGTTGTGTGAGTGGATCATTTGTAACAAGATGCATCTTTTAAGCCATATGTTTAGAAGCCCAACTAAGCGTTGCAATTGTGATCCATCACGCGCACATACACGTCTGGGCCCGCTGGGCTGAGGATCCAGGGATTGGGTCGTGATAAATGGTAGCGGAGCCAATCTTGTTCCCTCTTCAGGGGTGAGCCTGGGCCCTGTTGTGTGTTCACGTTTGGGCCCGTGAGTTTGGACCCAAGGCAGTTATGTTTGGGCTCCCCTCGTAAGGACACAAGATTTATAAGGAGGGCAGATTGTGAGACCCAGCCCGTAAGGGGGGTCAGTTACCCAATCCCACATCGGAAAAGAGCGGGGGAGGTCTTGAGCTTATATGTGTTGTGTGAGTGGTTTATTTGTCACAAAATGCATCTTTTGGGCCACGTGGTTAGAAGCCCAACTGAGCGTTGCAGTTGTTATCCATCACGCGCACATACACATCCGTGCCCGCTGAGCCGAGAGTCCGGGAGCCGGGTCATGACAAATGGTAACAGAGCCAAACTCGCTCCCTCTTCCGGGGTGGGCTTGAGCCAGTGAGTTTGGGCCCAAGACAGTTATGTTTGGGCTCTAGAAAGTTACGTTAAGGCTCCTCTCGTGAGGATACGAGGTCTATAAGGTGAGACCCAGCCAGTAGGGAGGTCAAGTTACCCAATCCCAGTAAGGATCGTGGAAGGTCTTCGGCTTATATGTTGTGTTGTGTGATAGTATCATTTGTAACAAGATGCATCTTTTGGTCCATGTGGTTAGAAGCCCAACCAAGCATTGCAGTTGTGATCCATCACGCGCACATACATGTCCGGGCCCGCTGAGCCGAGAGTCCGGGAGCCGGGTCGTGACAAATGGTAGCGGAGCCGATCTCGCTCCCTCTTCCGTGGTGGGCTTGCGCCGTGTTGTGTGTTTATGTTTGAGCTCCCCTCGTGAGGACACGAGGTCTATAAGGAGGGGAGATTGTGAGACCCAGCCCGTAGGGGGCTCAGTTTACCCAATCCCACATCAGAAAGGAGCGAGGGTTGTCTTGGGCTTATATGTGTTGTGTGAATGGATCATTTGTAACAAGATGCATCTTTTTGGCCATGTGGTTAGAAGCCTGACTCAGCGTTACAGTTGTGATCCATCACACGCACATACACGTTTAGGCCCGCCGAGCTAAAGTTTCGGGGGCCGGGTCATGACATAGGACCTATGCCTCATCAGTTCCTCTAGGCTATACCGAACCCTTGAGTTAATTTATAAGTGCCTAATCTATAAATGTTGTGTGAATTGAATATGCTGATTGTGTTCTGACATGATTAAGGATGCCTTGTACTTGCTTGTGTGTGCTTGTACGTGTTTGTGTGTTAGGATTCTTTTTCAGTGACCATTCGGGGTAAGCACTGATGCTCCTTGGGAGAGGGGAGGTTCTTACTGGTATAGGAGACGTATGGGTGGCAATCCCCAGCATGTTCACGTTGGATGCCTAGTCCTTGTGTGGCTACATGCCTTGTCCTTGTATGGCAAGATGCCCTTATCTTTGTCTGGTTTGGATGCTCTTATCCTTATGTGGTTTGGATGCCCTTGTCCTTGTGTGGCTAGACGCCTTGTCCTTGTGTGGCTAGACGACTTGTCCTTGTGTGGCAAGATGCCCATATCTTTGTATGGTTTGGATGCTCTTATCCTTATGTGGTTTGGATGCCCTTGTCCTTGTGTGGCTTGGATGGCTTGTCCTTGTGTGGCAAGATGAATAGGCTTACTGATTAGCTTGTGTGCTAACCTTTTATCCTTTGTGAAGCGAAGCCTTAGACAACACAGGTGGAAGGGGATAACCTTTCCTATTGATGAGATTGATTGATGATTTACTTGCCTGTGTACTTCTGATTTTCGGAAGTGTTTGTAGTTCACCCTCAGCCTTAGATTTCAGCCCTATCACATTATTATTGAATGATGATTGTGTGATTCCCTTTAGATGTATAGGCTGATCTAATGTTGTTTAGGAGATGTTTGTTTAAGATTTCTGTAGATCTTATGATATTGTGACCCTACTGAGATTCTTGTAATTTCATCCTATTGTTTTCATCAGTTTTTAGGTTTAGGTACATTCATTGTTCATGACACCAGTGTTTGAGATCAAGGTTACACGGCAGGGTGATATCGCATAACATTTGCATATTTTTACAAATATGGTTTACAGCGATGCGTCAAAATCTGAACTTGGATGGATGCGTATTAATGCAACATGGGAAGTCGTTGCTTATACTTCCCGACAGTTGCGACCGCACGAAAACAATTATCCTATGTTTGATTTGGAGCTTGCAGCCGTGGTGGCGTTGAAAATATGGCAACATTACTTATACAGTGAGACGTGCCAAATCTTCACTAACCACAAAAGCCTGAAGTACCTCCTCACGCAAAAGGAGTTGAACATGAGACAACGAAGATAGATGGAGCTGATTAAAGACTATGATTTGATTATCGAATATCATCCTTGAAAGGTGAAAGTTGTTATAGATGCCTTGAGCCGAAAATTTCATCCTCCTTCTCCATTGGTTTTGGCTTACATGTGCTCCCATTACATGCCTATGTTCTTGGATTTGAAAGCTACCCGTGTGTATCTTGGCACTGATTTCTCTGGTTTGTTGTATGCACAAATTGAAGTCACGCCTACCTTGATTGAAGAGAACCAAAATCAGCGATTAGAGGTGTGAAACCCCGAATTTTCAGTCCTAAAAGTCCAGAAGTCAATGCAGGTGAAAAGACCATTTTACCCCTAAAGAAAAGGATGTGTGATGGCCGAAATTGGTAAAGAATGTCCAATAATTATTTCTGGTTTCAATTTCCTTTAATTTAGTTCTTTACTGGTTGATAATTACTTTAGAAAATAATTAAGGAAGGATAGTTACAGAATTTAGTTCTGATAATTATCTTACCTTAATCTAATCTTTAAAATAATTAAATTAATCTCATAACCACTCTATATAAATGCAAAGCAGGCTATGCTTAAACTTCACACAAAAAATATACAAAATTTGTCCAACCAAAAACCCTACATCTCCCTATTTCTGCCGAAATCTGCTGAAACTTCAAATAAGCATAACTCTCTCGTACTTTGTCTGATTCTTGAAAATAATAGCTTGTTTGAAAGATCTCTTCATCCTCTTTCCAAAAAGTTTAGGTTTTTCATCTGAAGGTTATTTTTTCTATGTTAAAAGTTAAATCGAATTTCGACAGAATTGTCAAAATCTGTTTGAACATCAAAATACCATAACTCTCTCATCCTTTGTCAAATTCTTGCGAATAATAGCTTGTTGGAAATCTCTCCTCATACTCTTTCCAACCCTATTGAGTTTTTGTTCTGGAGGTTAGTTTTTCTTTGTCGTAAGATAAGTCAAATTTCGACGCGATTAGGTTTCATGATTGTGTGATTCTGCCTTCAATTGATTTCTGTTGTTGTTCCTCTTGTTTATATGATTGTTTGGCATCCTTTGATGTTTTAAGATCATGAATTGGTCCTTTGAATCTTTTCTATATGTGAAATCAGTATGCTCTACCCTTACCCTATTGTTGGCCTATCTTAATCAATTGATTAACCTATTAGATTTTGATCTTGTTTATTTTGGTTGTACAATTTATAAACACCTAATCCTCCTTTGTTAACATGAAATCTGTGACGACCCCAATTCCTAACTATTAGTATTTGTTTCGATTAAGATCATTACCATCGTGAAACCCATATAAGGACAAATGACACCTAGAACCTATCTGAATCTCACCAGTTTTACCATTAACTTCCGAATTTTAGCATGTTTAATTTAATGTTTAACAACAACTAGAGCATGATATTGGACAAATATTCTGGTAACATACGGAGTGAATAAAACATCAGCGGAAGTCTTTAGATTAAATCATTGGGTTCATAACACACAAGTCCCATAGGGATCTAAATAACCAGCATGAAATCCTCTGACATATTTTGGAAATAGCAAGCAAAGGAGAGATCTTAAAATAAACTAGAAAGTAGCCCAATCATTGATGTTATATGCGCAAGTAAACAAGGAACAAGTATGCAAATGTGATGCGATATCGCCCCGCCGTGCAACCTTGATCTCACACACTAGTACGACGGATAGTGGATGTACCTAAATCTGAAAAATAATAAAACAATGGTATGAGAATACAAGAATCTCAGTAGGGTCACAGCATCATAAGATCTGCAGAAACCCTAAACACAAATCTCCCAATTCACATTAGATCATTCCTAAACAACTAAAGGGGATCCTGCAATTTAAGAACTAATCAAAAAAGGGTTAGAACCGAATCTATGGTTAAGGGAGGACAACAATCACTTTTGAAAAATCAGAAGTACACAGGTAGGCAGAACTCATCAGATTGCTCTCGGTAATGAAGAATAAAGGTCATCCTCTTTCACCTGTGTTGTCCAAGGCTTACTGCACGAAGGGTAAACGGTTAACACACAAGCTAATCAGTAAGCCTATTCTTCTTGCCACACAAGGACAAGTCTTCCCATACCACACATGGACTAGGGCATCCCAAACCACACAAGGATAAGGACTTCCTACCACACAAGGACTAGACATCTAGTGCGCGCATGCTGAGGTTTTCCACCCATACAACTCCCAAACTAGTAAAAACCTCTCCTCTCCCTAGGAGCATCAGCGCTTACCCCGAATGGACACCGAAAAAGGATCCTGACACACAAACACGTACAAGCACACACAGGCAAGTACAAAGCATCATACCACAACAAGGTATCCTCAATCATGTCAGAACACAGTAAACATATTCAACTTACATAACATATGCCACTCAGGCATTCAATACCTAACTTAGGGGTTCGATAAAGCCTATGAGATCCATATCACAATCCGAAATTCATACTGTCACTCTATAATCAAATCGCATGGAATACAACAAGGGCAGGTATCAAAAACATCAAGAAAATAACAGGGGTCTCTGTAGAAACCGATGAGGCATAGATCCTACCTCTCTTGTCTCTGAACAAGAAGCTACTCCTTTGCCTTTATTAGGTAATTATGAATCACCTATATTATCACCAGGCAAAGACGAAAACAAACTAAGCATGAATATTCAATAATCAATTGAATATGCTATTTCCTTACCAATTCCACTCAACAAACCTATCAGAAACCAGTGATCAGATGCTGCAGGTGCCTCCCTCTTGGATGTGTGATGTGATAGCCAGGAACTAAACAAGATTCAACCTGAATTACCATTCTAATTTTACTATGCAAATTTCGGCGCTAAGAGTAGGGCGTAGTAAAATTTTGACTTCAAGAGTAGAGAAATTTAAGAAGGAAATTCATGATCATACATCATAAATAGATGTTAAGCAATCCTAAAAACACACGAAACAACAACAGAAATCTCGAAGACAAAAATTGTAGAAATCTAAAAACCTAATTCCGTCATCAATTTTCGACTTAACCTTAGATAAAGAAATATTAACTTCCAAACAAAAAAACATATATGGTTGGAAAGAGGATTAAACGATCTTTCAAACAAGCTATTATTTGTAGAACTACAACAAACGATGAAAGAGTTATGCTATTTTGAAGTTCAAGAAGATTTGCTAGTGCGGCCAAATTTCAACTTATCTTTAGAGAAATAAATACTAACCTCCCGAAGAAAATACAATTATGGTTGGAAAGAGGATGAAGAGAGGTTTCCAACAAGCTATTACTCGCAAGAGTCCGATCAATGATGAGAGAGTTATGCTCATTTCAAATCCCAATGGATTTCGACAAAAGTAGGGCGGTGTAAGGTTTTTAGGGTTTACGAAATTTGTGTACTTTGTTGTAAGATTTTTATGTGGATGGCTTCCTACTTATAAAGGATGGTTATGGGATTATAATTCCTACTTTAAAGGCTTTATTAAAATAAGAAACTATTAGATTTAAATTCTGCAATTATCTGCCCCTATTTTTAGGGATTTTAATTTCTAAGGCAATTATCTATCTATAAGGACATAGATTAACAAGAATTAAAACCAGAATTAACTACCATACAACTCTTACCAATTTCAGGCATCACATATCCTTTCCTTCAGGGAAAAAAATCGTCTTTTCACCTGCACTGGCTTCTGGACTTCTAGGACTAAAAATTCGGGGTCTCACAAAATCGCAACCCTTACATCTTGTATGCATGAAATCGCAATTTTTTTTGTACCCTACTCTTAGTGCCAAAATTTGCATAGTTAATTGGGATGGTAATTCGGATTGAATCTTGTTAAGTTCTTGACTATCATATCACACATCGAAAGGGGAGACACTTGCGGCATCTGACCACTGGTTTCTGATAGATTGTGAGTGGAATTGGTAAGGAAATAGGGTATTCAAATGGTTATTGAGTATGCATGCTTAGTTTGGTTTTGTCTTTGTCTTGTGATGCTATAGGTGGTTCGGAAACATTATACAAAGGCAAAAGAATAGCTTCTTGTTCAGAGACAAGAGAGGTAGGATCTATGCCTCATCGGTTTCTCTTGAGATCCTTGATTGTTTGTTGGTTATTTTCGATGCGCACTCTTGTTATTATTACATGAAAATTGATTGTAGGGTGTATACATGAATTTCAGATTGGGATATGATTACTGAGGCTATACCGAACCCTTGAGAAACGTTATATGTGCCTAATTTGCATGTTTTGTGTGTATTGAACATGCTGATTGTGTTCTTACATGATTAAGGATACCTTGTTATGGTATTGTTCTTTGTGCTTGCTTGTGTGTGCTTGTACGTGTTTGTATGTGAAGATCCTGTTCCGGTCGCCATTCGAGGTAAAGGCTAATGCTCCTTGGGAGAGGTGAGGCTCTTACTGATAAGGAAGTTATATGGGTGGTTATCCCTAGCAAGAGCTTGCTAGATGCCTTGTCCTGTATGCTGGCAAGAAGCCCTAATCCTGTATGCTGGTTAGGATGCCTAGTCATGTGTGTTGGCTAGATGCCTTCTCCTATTGTGCTGGCAAGAAACCCTAATCCTGTGTGCTTGTTAGGATGCCTAGTCCTATGTGCTGGCTAGATGCCTTTTCCTGTGCGCTAACAAGAAGCCCTAATCCAGTGTGCTGGTTAGGATGCCTAGTCTTGTGTGCTGGCAAGATGAATAAGCTTGCGGTTTAGCTTGTATGTTATTCTTTTACCCTTTGTCCAGCAAAGCATTGGACAACACAGGTGGAAGGGGATGGATTTTCTTTTCCCTACTATCGAGAGTAATCTAATGAGTTTTACCTTCCTATGTACTTCTGATTTTCAGAAGTGTTGTAGTCCCACCTTTAGCCTTAGTTTTGGCCTTAACCTATTGATTAATTATTGAATTATGTGATACCCATAGTTATGTAGGGATGATCAGATGTTATTTGGGAGATGTTTGTTCAAGATTTCAGTAGTTCTCATGATGTTATGACCTTAATGAGATTCTTGTAATCTCATCTTATTGTTTTCACCATCTTTTTTAGGCTTAGGTACATTCGTTGTTCATGGTACCAGTGTGTGAGAACAAAGCTACATGGCGGGGTGATATCGCATCACATTTGCATTCCTGTCTCCTTGATTGATTATGCATATAACATGAACCTTGATTAGACTATTTTCTGGTTATTTAAGTCCCTCCTTTGATGGTTTGTTTCCGGATTACTTTAGGAGGTTAACATTCTGAATTTTTAGATCTTTATGGGACTTGTGTGTTGTGATTCCAATGATTAAATGAAAAGACTTCCGCTGATGTTTTATTTACTCTATATTGTGCCAGAATGTTTGTCCAATCTCATGCTCCAATTGTTATGAATGAATATGCTAAAAATCAGAAGTAGGATGGATAAGCCTTGTGGGATTCAAATGGGTCCTGATATTTTTATTTATTTGGGTTTCACGGTGGTAAGGGTCCTAATAAAAGTAAATAATAATAGGTTAGGATTTGGAATCCTTACAGGGTTGGTAATAGAGCATGGTTTAAGGAATATAATTTGTTATATGCTAACTTGTTTTTTGATTTTGTATTTGTAGGTAAGAACATGCTCACACAGTCACTCACTTAGGGCTTAGTACTGAAAGTGAACTAATGCTAAAAAGGGATTGATTTGTAAGATTTAAAAGATGAGAATGATAATTTGATTTGCTGTGTGTTTATGTATGTTCGTACGCCTGCTATGCCTTGATGTGTTTCGGTTAATGGTTGTTGTGTTTCTTGTCATTGCTGAGTATGTGTATGTTGTTGAGACATGTTACCGAGTGTCCTCATGTGATTTCTATTTTGCCAAATGTATATGCATGTGATTGCTGATATGTCTTGCCGAATGCATAGGGTGTGAGTTTGCATGATTGCTGAATTTGGGTTCTGTGAATCCATGCTTGCTTAATGCTTGATGATGATTTCCAAGAGTATATATGTGTATTGGTATGAGTGACGAGTATGCATTTACATGTGTGCATGTAAATTCCAAAATTTGTATATTGTTTTTCAGCATATGTGTATCGTCTGGTGCACGCCTCTCCACTAGGTACCACTTTTTTTCTTAGTATTGTATTTAGTTATGTGTTAAATAACAATCATATGCTTGTATAGTATGGCAAGGTTGAACGTTAAAAGGAATTGATGGGGTAGGTATGGGATTCAGGCTGAACAACAACCTATTGAGCAAGAGGAGCCGAATGCATAAATTAAGCAGGGAGGGCAATCTGAGCCAGAAAACCAACCTAAGGCACCAGCCGTACCAGCCCTCGATCCTGTGATGGCACAAATCTTAAACTTATTACAAGGAATTGCTGCGAATCAGCAGCGTATGGAGGCGTAATTTCAGAATACTCCTGCACCCGCATCCGTGGAATAACCTATTCCTCCACTTCAACTTGTACAGCCAGCGCATCCTAAGGAAGCCGAGAGACTTCCCATCGTGATTACAAAATTGTTGAAGGAAGCTCGACAATTGGTATGTAAAGATTTCAATGGTTCAGCCAGAGTTGCTGCTGCTCGTGAGTGGATAGACACCTTGTGCCATGTGTCCTTGTTTTTACGTATCTCTGATGATAACAAGGTTGCCATCACCATTTTCGTACTTGAGGGAGAAGCTCTCACATGGTGGAAAACGGTGAGCTTGCGATTTGGCGATCGTCTACCTACATGGGAGGAATTTCGGTATGAATTCGATGAAAGGTTTTGTGAGACCCAGCCCGTAGGGGGGGTCAGGTTACCCAATCCCATGTTGGAAAGGAGCGGGGGAGGTCTTGAGCTTATATGTATTGTGTGATGGTATCATTAGTAAGAAGATGCATCTTTTGGGCCATGTGGTTGTAAGCCCAACCGAGCGTTGCAGTTGTGATCCATCACGCACACATACACGTCCGGGCCCGCTGGGTTGAGGGCCCGGGGGCCGGATTGTGACAAATGGTAGTGGAGCCGATCTCGTTCCCTCTTCCGGGTGGGCTTGCGCTGTGTTAGGTGTTTACATTTGAGCTTGTGAGTTTGGGCCCAAGTCAGTTACGTTTGGACTGCCATCGTGAGGACACAAGGTCTACAAGGAGGGAAGATTGTGAGACCCAGCCCGTAGGAGGGGTCAGGTTACCCAATCCCACATTGGAAAGGAGTAGGGGCGGTTTTGGGTTTATATGTGTTGTGTGATGGTATCATTTGTAACAAGATGCATCTTTTGGGACATGTGGTTATAAGGCCAACCGAGCGTTGCAGTTGTGATCCATCATGCGCACATAAACATCCGGGCCCGTTGGGTCGAGAGTCCGGGGGCCAGGTCGTGACAGGTTTTATACGAGATTCAATAAAAACGAGCAGCGACGAGCTTTCTACAGCTTGAACAACGCACCCGTTCGGTGATGGAATATGAGAAGGCATTAAAGGAGTTGTCCTGATTTGCACCTGAAGAGGATCGCTCACTGTAACGACCCCAATCCCTAACTTTTATTAATTGCTCCGATTAAGGTCATTACCGCCGCGAAACCCAAATAAGCCTAAATGACACCTAAGACCTATTTGAATCTCACCAGGCTTATCATTAACTACTGATTTTTAACTTGTTCATTTTATTGCTTATCAACAATTGGAGCATGATATTGGACACATGTTCTGGTAACACACAGAGTAAATAAAACATCAGCGGAAGTCTTAAATTAAATCATTGGGTTCATAACACACAAGTCCCATAGGGATCCAAATAATCAACAAGAAATCTTCCAACAAGTTTCGGAAATAGCAAGCAAAAGAGAGTGCTTAAAATAAACCAGAAAGTTGTCCAATCATTCATGTTATATGCGCAAGTAACAAGTATGCAAATGTGATGCGATATCGTCCCGCCGTGCAGCCTTGATCTCACACACTGGTACCACGAACAGTGAATGTACCTAAGCCTGAAAACGGGGTAAAACAACAGTTTGAGATTACAAGAATCTCAGTAGGGTCACAACATCATAAGATCTACAGAATCCCTAAACACAAATCTCCCAATTCACATAAGATCATTCCTAAACAACTAAAGGGGATCACGCAATTCATAAACCAATCAAAAGAGGTTAGGACCGAATCTATGGCTGAGAGAGGACTACAAACATTTCTGAAAGCTCTGAAGTACACAGGCAGGTGAAACACATCACATTGCCCTTGGCAATGAAGAAGAAAAGCCATCCCCTTCCACCTGTGTTGTCCAAAACTTACTGCACAAAGGGTAGATGGTTAACACGTAAACTAGTCATTAAGTCTTTCTTCTTGTCCTCGCAAGGACAAGTCGACTAGCCACACATGGACAAGTCTTCCCTGGTCACATACCTACCAGGGCTTCCTGCCACACAAGGACAGGGTTCCGGCCACACAAGGACCAGACCTCCAGGGTGCACTTGCTGGGATTTGCCGCCTATACAACTCCCATACTAGTAAGAACCTCTCCTCTCCCTAGGAGCATCAGCACATACCCCGAATGGCCACCGGAACAGGATCTTGACACACAGACACGTACAAGCACACATAGGCAAGTACAAGGCATAATACCACAACAGGGTATCCTCAATCATGTCAGAACAAATTCAACTTATCCAATTCACATAAAAATTGCATCCCAGGAACTCAATTCCTAACTCAGGGGTTCGATATAGCCTAGGAGATTCATATCTCATTCCGCATTTCATATTCTCACCCTATAATCCAATCGCAAAAAATACAATAAGGGTAGGTAACAAAAACATCAAGAAAAGAGGGGCCTCTGGAGAAACCGATGAGGCATAGATCCTACCTCTCTTGTCTCTGAACAAGAAGCTACTCTTTTTCCTTTATTAAGTTAATCCGAACCACCTAAATTATCACCAGGCAAAGACAAAAGCAAACTAAGCATGCATATTCAATAGTCAATTGAATACCCTATTTCCTTACCAATACCACTCACCAAACCTATCAGAAAACCAATGATCAGACGTTGCAGGTGCCTCCCCCTTGAATGTGTGATGTGATATCCAGGAACTTAACAAGATTCAACCTGAATTTACCATTCCAATTAACTATGCAAATCTTGTCGTTAAAAGTAGGGCATAGGACGATTTCGTTTTAATTTTAAAGAAGGAAATATTTACATCCAAGCTGAGATTTATATGTGGTTGGAAAGAGGATGAAAAGATCTTTCTAACAAGATATTATTTGTAAGTATCTGACAAACGATTAGAAAGTTATGCTATTTTGAAGTTCAAGAAGATTTGGCAAAAACCTAATTCCGCCGCCGATTTTCAAATTAACCTTAGACAAAGAAATACTAACCTCCTGATGAAAAACAAAGATGGTTGGAAAGAGGATAAAGAGATCTTTCCAACAAGCTAATACTCGCAGAGATCCGACGAACGATGAGTGAGTTATGCTGGTTTGAAACTTTTGTGAATTATGGTGGCTATAGAGAGGTATAGGGTTTTTAGGCCTGTACGAATTTGTAAGTCTTATATAAATGATTTTTGTGGGATTTGCTTCCTATTTATAATGAATGGGAATAGAATTATGATTACTATTTTTTTTAATTACTTATCATGATAAGATAATCTATCAGATAATTAAACTCTAAATTATCTTTCCTATTTTTAGGGTCTTTAATCTCTAAGGCAATTATCCCTCTATAAGGACAATCTCTAAGGCAATTATCCATCAATAAGAACTTAGATCAAAGAGAATTTAAAACAAAGTTAACTACTAAAAAATCTTACCAATTTCGGCCATCACACATCCTTTCCTTCAGGGGCAAAATCATCTTTTCACCTGCACTGGCTTCTGGACTTCTAGGACTCAAAATTAGGGGTCTTACACTCACCGTATCAGCTTGCGAGACGATTTCAGGATGAGCTGAGTACCGAACTCAAAACCATTGTTGATAAACACCGGTGCAGAATTTGCATGAACTAATTGTTGCCGCGACTAAAGCCGAAAAGATCGTGCGAATCAAGAAACCATTCACATCCACTAATGTCGGATCTTTCAGGCAAAATTTGAAGTTCAATTGGCTTATAGGACCCTATACTTTGAGGTCTTATCCTCCGAAAAACAATGGTGGTCGAGGAGGTAACAACAAAAATAATTTTTTTGGTCCGAATTTTATTGTATCTATATGGAATCCGTAACCACATCATTGTTATGATTGTGACGAGATAGGCCATGTTCAGAGGGACTGCCCGAAACCATGGCGTATCACTGGCACACCAAATGCAGGTCGAAGTGGATATGCAAACCCTGCCAAACCCCCAACACGCACACTAGAAGGACCACCCAATGGATCTACAAGTAAGGCTCAACCAAGACCAACGAGGCTATTCACCCTAACTGAACCCGAGGCTAGTCCTGATGTGGTGACAGGTACTATTTCAGTCTTTTCTCAAAATGCTAAAATATTAGATTCCGGAGCAAACAGGCCATTTGTAAGTCCAAAGATAGCACTTAACACGGATTGGCTTCTATCTCCCTTAACACCTCCTATTGCAGTTCTAACTCCTTTGGGAGAGCAAATGATTTGTGATTTAGTCTACATCGGTTGTGCTATACTTATAGGTCCGAATGTACTTGAGGTGGATCTGATTCCATTAGACATCCGAGAGCTGGATGTGATCTTAGGCATAGACCGTCTGGCGAAATATCAAGCTCGTATGGAATGTTTCACCAAACATGTGTGGTTCACTTTTCCTGATGGTTCCGAGTATTGTTTTGAAGGTGATAGGCAAGTTCTTTCAACTTGCATGATTTCCTGGCTTAATACGAAGGGATTAATCAGCAAAGGATGTACAGCGTACCTCGCGCATGTACATGATATTTCTAAAGAATCCTCGGATCTAGATTCTGTTCCAGTGGTTCACGAATTTCTGGATGTATTCCTAGAAGACATAGCCGATTTACCACCAGCAAGGGAAGTGGAATTCAGCATTGGATTAGTGCGTAGTACCAATCCGATTTCCATTCCTCCGTATCGTATGGCTCTTGTAGAAATGAAGGAACTAAAAATACAATTGGAAGATTTGATGGATCGTGGTTTCATCCAACCCAGTGTGTCACCTTGGGGAGCACATGTCTTGTTCGTGCAGAAGAAAGACGGTTTACTATGATTGTGCATCAACTATCGGCAGCTGAATCGTCTGACCGTGAAGAACAAGTACCCTTTACCGTGCATCGACGACTTGTTCTGTAACGACCCCAATTCCTAACTATTAATAATTACTCCGAATAAGGTCATTACCGCCGTGAAACCCAAATAAGCCTAAATGACACCTAAGACCAATTTGAATCTCACAAGGCTAATCATAAACTAACGATTTTAAGCTTGTTAATCTTATTGCTTATCAACAATTGGAGCATGATATTGGACACATGTTCAGGTATCATACGGAGTAAATAAAACATCAGCGGAAGTCTTAAATTAAATCTTTGGGTTCATAACACACAAGTCCCATAGGGATCCATATAACCAGCAAAAAATTCTTCATCAAGGTTCGGAAATAGCAAGTAAAGAAGAGTGCTTAAAATAAACCAGAAAGTTGACCAATCATTCATGTTATATGCCGCGCCGTGCAGCCTTGATCTCACAGCCTAGTACCCCGAACAGTGAATGTACCTAAGCCTAAAAAATGGTAAAAACAATGGTTTGAGATTACAAGAATCTCAATAGGGTCACAGCATCATAAGATCTACAAAATCCCTAACCACAAATCTCCCAATTCACATAAGAACATTCCTAAACATCTAAAGGGGATCACGCAATTCAAAAATCAATCAAAAGAGGTTAAGGCCGAATCTATGGCTGAGGGAGGACTGCAAACACTTCCGAAAGTTCAGAAGTACACAAGCAGGTGAAACACATCAAATTGCCCTCGGCAATGAAGAAGAAAAGTCATCCCCTTCCACCTGTGTTGTCCAAGACTTACTGCACAAAGGGTAGATGGTTAACACGCAAACTAATCAGTAAGTCTATCACCTTGACCTCGCAAAGACAAGTCGACTAGCCCCACACGGACAAGTCTTCCCTAGTCACATACCTACTAGGGCATCCCAGGTCACATACCTACCAGGGCTTCTTGCCACACAAGGATAGGGTTCCAGCCACACAAGGATAGGGTTCCGACCACACAAGGACAGGGTTCCGGCCACACAAGGACAGGGTTCTGGCCACACAAGGACCCGACCTTCAGCGAGCTCTTGCTGGGATTTACCACCCATACAACTCCCATACCAGTAAGAACCTCTCCTCTCCCTAGGAGCATCAGCGATTACCCCGAATGGCCACTGGAACAGGATCTTGACACACAGACACGTACAAGCACACACAAGCAAGTACAAAGCATAATACCACAACAGGTATCCTCAATCATGTCAGAACACAATCAACTTATCCAATTAACATAACAATTGCATCCCAGGCACTGAATTCCTAACTCAGAGGTTCGATATAGCCTAAGAGGTTCATATCTCATTCCGAATTTCATACTCTCACCCTATAATCCAATCGCAAGCAATACGACAAGAGCAGGTAACAAAAACATCAATAAAAGAGCAGGGGTCTCTGGAGAAACCGATGAGACGTAGATCCTACCTCTCTTGTCTCTAAACAAGAAGCTACTCCTTTGACTTTATTAAGTAAATCCGAACCACCTAAATTATCACCAGGCAGAGACAAAAGCAAACTAAGCATTCATATTCAATAGTCAATTGAATACCCTATGTCCTTACCAATACTACTCACCAAACCTATCAGAAAACCAGTGATCAGATGTTGCAGGTGCCTCCCCTTTGGATGTGTGATGTGATTGTAAGACCCCTAATTTTGAGTCCTAGATGTCCAGAAGCCGGTGCAGGTGAAAAGATGATTTTGCCCCTGAAGGAAAGAATGTGTGATGGCCAAAATTGGTAAGATTGTTTAGTAGTTAACTTTGTTTTAAATTTCCTTTGATCTAAGTTCTTATAGGTGGATAATTTCCTTAGAGATTGTCCTTATAGAGGGATAATTTCCTTAGAGATTAAAGACCCTAAAAATAGGAAAGATAATTTAGAGTTTAATTATCTGATAGATTATCTTATTATGATAAGTAATTAAAAATAGTAATCATAATTCTATACCCATTCATTATAAATAGGAAGCCAACCCCACAAAAATCATTCATAGAAAACTTACAAATTCGTATGAGCCTAAAACCCTATACCCCCCTATAGCCACCATAATTCGCAGAAACTTCAAACCAGCATAACTCACTCATCGTTCGTCGGATCTCTGCGAGTAATAGCTTGTTGGAAAGCTCTCTTCATTCTCTTTCCAACCATATTTTTTTTTTTAGGAGTTTAGTATTTCTTTGTCTAAGGTTAATTTGAAAATCGGCGGCAGAATTAGGTTTTCGCCAAATCTTCTTGAAATTCAAAATAGCATAACTTTATGATCGTTTATCAGATACTTACAAATAATAGCTTGTTGGAAAGTTCTTTTCATCCTCTTTCTAAAAATATATAAATCGCAGCTTGGAGGTAAATATTTCCTTGTTTAAGGCTAAGATGAAATCGTCTTATGCCCTACTTTTAGTGACAAGATTTGCATAGTTATTTGGATTTATTCAGGTTGAATCTTGTTAAGTTCTTGGCTATCACATCACATATCCAAGGGGGAGGCACCTGCAACGTCTGATCACTGGTTTTCTGATAGGTTTGGTGAGTGGTATTGGTAAGGAAATAGGGTATTCAATTGACTATTGAATATGCATGCTTAGTTTGCTTTTGTCTTTGCCTGGTGATAATTTAGGTGGTTCGGATTTACGTAATAAAGGCAAAGGAGTAGCTTCTTGTTCAGAGACAAGAGAGGTAGGATCTATGCCTCATCGGTTTCTCCAGAGGCCCCTTCTCTTTTCTTGATGTTTTTGTTACCTGCCATTGTTGTATTGCTTGCGATTGGATTATATGGTGATAATATGAAATGCGGAATGAGATATGAATCTCCTAGGCTATATCGAACCCCTGAGTTAGGAATTGAGTGCCTGGGATGCAATTGTTATGTGAATTAGATATGTTGATTGTGTTCTGACATGATTAAGGATACCCTGTTGTGGTATTATGCTTTGTACTTGCCTGTGTGTGTTTGTACGTGTCTATGTGTCAGGATCCTGTTCCGGTGGCCATTCGGGGTAAGTGCTGATGCTCCTAGGGAGAGGAGAGGTTCTTACTGGTATGGGAGTTGTATGGGCGGAAAATCCCAGCAAGTGCACATTGGAGGTCTGGTCCTTGTGTGGCCGGAACCCTGTCCTTGTGTGGCAGGAATCCCTGGTAGGTATGTGACCTGGGATGCCCTGGTAGGTATGTGACCAGGGAAGACTTGTCCGTGTGTGGCTAGTTGACTTGTCCATGCGAGGTCAAGGTGATAGACTTACTGATTAGTTTGCGTGTTAACCATCTACCCTTTGTGCAGTAAGTTTTGGACAATACAGGTGGAAGGGGATGGCCATTCTTCTTCATTTCCGAGGGCAATGTGATGTGTTTCACCTGCCTGTGTACTTCTGAGTTTTCGGAAGTTATTGCAGTCCTCCCTCAGCCATAGATTCGGCCCTAACCTCTTTTGATTGGTTATTGAATTACGTGATCCCCTTTAGTTGTTTAGGAATGATCTTATGTGAATTGAGAGATTTGTGTTTAGGGATTCTGTAGATCTTATGATGCTGTGACCCTACTGAGATTCTTATAATCTCAAACTGTTGTTTTACCCTTTTTCAGGCTTAGGTACATTCATTGTTCATGGTACCAGTGTGTGTGATCAAGGCTGCACGGCGGGACGATATCGCATCACATTTGCATAATTATTACTTGCGCATATAACATGAATGATTGGATAACTTTCTGGTTTATTTTAAGCACTCTCTTTTGCTTGCTATTTCCGAAACTTGTTGGAAGATTTCTTGTAATTATTTGGATCACTATGGGACTTGTGTGTTATGAACCCAATGATTTGATTTAAGACTTCCGCTGATGTTTTATTTACTCCGTGTGTTACCAGAACATATGTCCAATATCATGCTCCAATTGTTGATAAGCAATAAAATGAACAAGTTAAATATCGGTAGTTAATGATATACCTGGTGAGATTCCAATAGGTCTTAGGTGTCATTTAGGCTTATTTGGGTTTCACGGCGGTAATGACCATAATCGGAGCAATTATTAATAGTTAGGGATTGGGTTCGTTACAGTGATAGCCAGGAACTTAACAAGATTCAACCTGAATTTACCATTCCAATTAACAATGCAAATCTTGTCGCTAAAAGTAGGGCATAGAATGATTTTGTCTTAACCTTTAAAAAGGAAATATTTATATCCAAGCTTCGATTTATATATGGTTGGAAAGAGGATGAAAAGAATTTTCTAACAAGCTATTATTTGCAGAGATCCAACGAACGATGAGTGAGTTATGCTGGTTTGAAGTTTCTGCGAATTATGGCGGCTATAGGGAGGTATAGGGTTTTAGGCTCATACGAATTTGTAAGTTTTCAATGAATGATTTTTGTGGGGTTGGCTTCCTATTTATAATGAATGAGTATGGAATTATGATTACTACTTTTAATCACTTTATCATAATAAGATAATCTACCAGATAATTAAACTCTAAATTATCTTTCCTATTTTTAGGGTCTTTAATCTCTAAGGCAATTATCCCTCTAAGGCAATTTTTGGTTCTTAATTTATTGATAATCACCTTAGGAATTAAAATCCCTAAAATTAAAAAGGGATAGTTACAGAATTTAAATCTGGTAGTTATCTTACTTTAATAAAGCCTTTAAAGTAGTAATCTTAATTCCATACCCATACATTATAAATAGGAAGCCAACTCCACAAAAATTATTTTTAAAAAACACACAAAATTCTTATAGCCTAAAACACTTTAAACCAGCATAATTCTCTCATCGTTTGTCGGATTCCTACAAATAATAGCTTGTTGGAAAGACCTCTTCATTTTCTTTCCAACCATATTTTTTTTTTCATCAAAAGGTTAGTATTTCTTTCTTGTAAGATAAGTCGAAACTAGACCGAACTGCCAAAATCTTCTTGAACTTCAATGTAGCATAATGCTTTCATCGTTTGTCAGATTTCTACAAATAATAGTTTGTTGAAAAGCTCTCTTCATCCTCTTTTCAACCATATATTTTTTTTTGGGGAAATTCCTAAGTTTTGTTAAAAGAAAAGTTGAAACATGGTAGAACTACCAAAATCCTCTTGAACTTCAATGTAGCATAACGTTTTCATCGTTTGTCGGATTCCTGCAAATAATAGCTTGTTAGAAAGATCTCTTCATCCTCTTTCCAACCATATTTGTGTTGTTTGGATGTTTGTAATTATATGTCAAAAGATAAGTTGAAAATCGACAGCGGAATTAGGTTTTAACATTTGTATAATTCTGCCTTTGATTGATCTCTGATGTTGTTGCCCTTATTCATATGATTGTTTAGAATCCATTCATAGTGAAAAATCATCAATTCATTCTTTGAATCTTTTCTATACATGAAATCAGTATGACCTACTTTTTCCGTACTGCCCTATTGTTGCCTATCTTGATCTACTGATTAACCTAATGGATTCTGATCTTGTTTCTTTTGATTACACATGTTATAAATCCTTAATGCTTTCTTGTTAACATGAGATTGCAACTCCTACAACTTGTTAACATAAAATAGCAACTTGCCCTATTGCCCTATTCTTAGTGACGAACTTTGCATAATTAATTGGTGTCACGACTCGGACCTCTAACCTTCGGCCCAACGGGCCTGGATGTGTATGTACGCGTGATGGATCACAACTGCAACACTAAGTCATGCTTATAACCACATGGCCCAAAAGATTCATCTTGTTGCAAATGATCCACTCACACAACACATATAAGCCCAAGACCTCCCCCGATCCTTTCCGATGTGGGATTGGGTAACCTAACCCCCCTTTTACGGGATGGGACTCACAATCTCCCCTCTTTATAGACCTCGTGTCCTCACGAGGGGAGCCAAACGTAACTGACTTGGGCCCAAACTCACAAGCCCAAATGTAACCAAAAACACAGCTCAAGCCCATCAGGAAGAGGGAGCGAGATCGGCTCCGCTACCAAACCTGTGACAACTCTAATTCCTAACCAATACTGTTTGCTATGATTAAGGTCATCACCGCCGTGAAATCCAAATAGCCCAAATGACATCTAGGAACTATCTGAATCTTGTCAGGCTTACCATTAACTTTCGATTTTTAGCATGTTTATTTGTAATTTTTTTTTTAACAACGATTGGAGCATGATATTGGACAATTATTCTGGTAACATACGGAGTGAATAAAACGTCAGCGGAAGTCTTTAGATTAAATCATTGGGTTCATAACCACAAGTCCCATAGGGATCCAAACAACCAACAAGAAATCCTTCAAATATATTTTAGAAATAGCAAGAAAAGGAAGGATCTGAAAATAAACCAGAAAGTAGCCCATTCATTCATGTTATATGCGCAAGTATACAAGGATCAAGTATGCAAATGTGATGCGATATCGCCCCGCCATGAAGCCTTGATCTCACTCACTGGTACCACTGGCAGTGGATGTACCTAAGCCTGAAAAATAGTAAAAACAACGATATGAGATTACAAGAATCTCAGTAAGGTCGCATCGTCATAAGATCTGCAGAAACTCTAAACAAAAATCTCCCAATTTGAATTAGATCATTCCTATACATTTAAAGGGGATCACATAATTCAAGAATCAATCAGAAAGGGGTTCGGGCCGAATCTATGGTTGAGGGAGGACTACAAATACTTCTGAAAGTATCAGAAGTACACAGGTAGGTGGAACTCATCAGATTGCTCTCGGCAATGAAGAAGAAAAGGCCATCCCCTTCCACCTGTGTTATCCAAGGCTTATAGCCCAAAGGATAAACAGTTAACACACACAAGCTAATCAGTAAGCCTAGTAAGTCATTTTGTCACTCACGGATAAATCGTCCCAAGCCACACACGGACTTCGGCATCCCAAACCACACAAGGATAAGGGCTTCCTGCCCCACAAGGACAGGGTTCCGACCACATAAGGACCAGACATCCAACGAGCTCTTGCTGGGGTTTCGCCACCCAAACAACTCCCACACAAGTAAGAACCTCTCCTCTCCCTAGGAGCATCAGCGCTTACCCGGAATGGCCACCGGAAAAGGATCCTGACACACAAACACGTACAAGCATACACAAGAAAGTACAAAGCATAATACCATAGCAGGGTATCCTCAATCATGTCAAAACACAATCAGCATATTCAGTTCAAATAACATATGCAACTCAGGCATTTAAAACATAACTCAGGGGTTCGATATAGCCTATGAGATTCACATCTCAAACTGAAATTCATACTCTCACCCTATAATCAATTCGCATGCAATACAACAACGGCAGTTATAAAAAATATCAAGAAAATAACAGGGGTCTCTGGAGAAACCGATAAGACGTAGATCCTACCTCTCTTGTCTCTAAACAAGAAGCTACTCCTTTGCCTATATTAGGTAATTCTGAACCACCTACATTATCACCAGGAAAAGACGAAAAAAAACTAAGCAAGCATATTCAATAATCAAATGAATACCTTATTTCCTTACAAATTCCACTCACCAAACCTATCAGAAACCAATGATCAGATGTTACAGGTGGCTCCCCCTTGGATGTGTGATGTGATAGCCAGGAACTTAATAAGATTCAACCTGAATTTCCATTCCAATTAACTATGCAAATTTCATCGCTAAAAGTAGGGCATAGGAAAAATTCGACTTTAAGCATAGAGAATTTTAAAACAAGGAAATTCATGATCATATATCATGAATAAATGCTAAGAAATCATAAGAAATACTAAGCTCCTACAAAAAACCAAAGATGGTTGGAAAGAGGATGAAGAGAGCTTTCCAACAAGCTATTATATGAAGATATCTAATGAACGATAAGAGAGCTATGCTGGTTTAAAGTTTCAGTGAATTTTGGCGGTTTTAGGGAGATGTAGGGTTTTAGGCTTATACGAATTTTGTATATTTTCTCTGAATGATTTTTGTGAGGTTGGCTTCCTATTTATAATGAATGAGTATAGAATTACGATTACTACTTTTAAGATAGTTAAAAATAAGATAATTACCAGATAATTAAATTCTTTAATTATCTTTCCCTATTCTTAGGGATTTTAATCTCTAAGGAAATTATCTATCTATAAGAACTTAGATTAAAGGGAATTTAAAACAGAATTAACTACTATACAATCTTACCAATTTCGGCCATCACACATCCTTTCCTTCAGGGGCAAAATCATCTTTTCACCTGCACTAGCTTCTGGACTTTTAGGACTCAAAATTCGGGTTCTCACATCCTTCCCTCCTTATAAGAATTTCGTCCTCAAAATTTTAACATAAGTACCTAATCAAACATGTAAGGAAATTTTGCACGCATAGATTTCTGAGTCTCCCAAGACTGTCCCTCAATTTGGACATTACGCCAGACAACTCGTACCATAGGCACGCTTCGACTATGAAGCTGTCGAACTGACCGATCTAGTATAGCAACTGGCTGTACGGGATAGGATAGGTCTTCAGCAACTTCAACTGGCGGTTCTTTAAGCACATGAGCAGGATCTCACACATACTTTCTTAGCATTGAAATGTGAAATACGTTGTGAATTCTTTCCATATTTGGAGTCAAGGCAAGTCGGTATGCAACAGAGTCGATTCTTTCGACAATGTTATATGGACCAATGTAGCGAGGTGCTAGCTTACCTCGTTGCTGAAAATGAAGGGCTCCTTTCCATGGGGCGACCTTCAAAAATACTTTGTCACCTACCGTCAATTCCAGCTCCCTTCGTCGATTGTCGACGTAGCTTTTCTGCCGATCCTTGGCTCTTTTTAACCTTTGTCGGATTAAGCTTAGTTGTTCTATTGCTTGGTCAATCAATTCCAGATTGTCTAGGCGTCTCTCACCTACTTCTTTCTAGAAAATGGGAATTCTGCAACGCCTTCCATATAGTGCTTCATAGGGTGCCATACTGATGCTTGCATAAAAACTATTGTTGTAAGCAAATTCTGCCAATGGCAGGCATCGATCCCAACTGGTTTGCTGATCCAACACACTCGCTTGTAGCATGTCTATGAGTGTCTGAATGTGATGACCCCAATTCCTAACTACTACTATTCGCTCCGATTAAGGTCATCACCGGCGTGAAACCCAAATAAGCATAAATGACACCTAAGACCTATCTGAATCTCACCAGGTTTATCATTAACTTCCGAATTTAGCATGTTTATTTTAATGTTTAACAACAATTGGAGCACGATATTGGACACACATTCTGGTAACATACGGAGTAAATAAAACATCAACGAAAATCATTGAGTTCATAACACACAAGTCCCATAGGGATCCAAACAATCAGCAAAAAATCCTCCAACATATTTCAGAAATAGCAAGCAAAGGAGGGATCTGAAAATAAACCAGAACGTAGCCCAATCATTCATGTTATATGCGCAAATAAACAAGGATCAAGTATGCAAATGTGATGCGACATCGCCCTGCCGTGCAGCCTTGATCTCACATACTAGTACCACGGACAATGGATCTACCTAAGCCTGGAAAATGGTAAAAACAACGGTATGAGATTACAAGAATCTCAGTAGAGGCACAGCATCATAAGATCTGCAGAAATGCTAAACACAAATCTCCCAATTCACATTAGATCATTCTTAAACAACTAAAGGGGATCACGCAATTCAAAAATCAATCAAAAAGAGGTTAGGGCCGAATCTGTGGTTAAGGGAGGACTACAAACAGTTCCGAAAGATCAGAAGTACACAGGCAGGTAGAACTCTTCAGATTACTCTCGACAATGAAGAAGGAAGGCCATCCCCTTCCACCTGTGTTGTCCAAGGCTTACTGCACAAAGGGTAGATGGTTAACACACAAACTAATCATTAAGCCTACTCATTTTGCCTCGCAAGGACAAGTCGTCTTGCCACACATGAACAAGTCTTCCCTAGCCACACACGGACTAAGGCATCCCAAACCTCGTAAGGATAAGGGCTTCTTTCCTCGTAATGACAGGGTTCCGGCCTCGCAAGGACAGATAACCAGCGCACGTGTGCTGGGGTTTGCCGCCCATACAACTCCCATACAAGTAAGAACCTCTCCTCTTTCTAGGAGCATCAGCGTTTACCCCGAATGGCCACCGGAAAAGGATCCTAACACACAAACACGTACAAGCACACACAGGTAAGTACACAGCACAGTACCAAAACAAGGTATCCTCAATCATCTCAGAACACAATCAGCATATTCAACTCACATAACATTTGCAACCTAGGCACTCAATACCTAACTCAGGGGTTCGATATAACCTATAAGATCCATATCTCATTCCGAATTTCATACTCTCACCCTATAATCCAATCGTATGCAGTACAACAAGAACAGGTAACAAAAACATCAAGAAAATAACAGGGATCTCTAGAGAAACCGATGAGGCGTAGATCCTACCTCTCTTGTCTCTGAACAAGAAACTACTCCTTTTCCTTTATTAGATAATTCTGAACTACCTATATTATCACCAGGCAAAGACGAAGACAAACTAAGCATACATATTCAATAATCAATTGAATACCCTATTTCCTTACTAATACCACTCACCAAACCTATCAGAAACCAGTGATCAGATACTGTGGGAGCCTCCCCTTTGGATTTGTGATGTGATAGCCAGGAACTTAACAAGATTCAACCTGAATTTCCATTCCAATTATCTATGCAAATTTCGTCGATGATTTCAATTTAACCTTAGACAAGAAAATATTTACGTTCAAACAACAAAACATACATGGTTGGAAAGAGGATGAAAAGATCTTTCCAACAACCTATTATTTGTAGGGATTTGACAAACGATGAGAGAGTTATACTATTTTGAAATTCAGGAAGATTTAGCGAAAACCTAATTCCGCCACCGATTTTCAACTTATCTTTAGAGAAAGAAATACTAACCTTCTGATAAAAAAAAACTTTGTGGAAATAGGATGAATAGAGCTTTCCAACAAGCTATTATTTGTAGAGATATAACAAATGATGAAAGAGTTATGCTATTCTGAATTTTAAGAAGATTTGGCAGTGCCGCCAAATTTCAACTTAACCTTAGTAAAAGAAATACTAATCTTCTGATGGAAACCCAAAACGTTTTGGAACGAGAATGAAGAGAGCTTTCCAACAAGCTATTATTTTCAGGGATCGAATGAACGATGAGAGAGTTATGATGATTTAAAGTTTTAGCGACTTTTGGCAGCTATAGGGAGGTATAGGGTTTTAGGCTTATACGAATTTTGTATATTTTCTACGAATGATTTTTGTGGGGTTGGCTCCCTATTTATAATGAATGGATATAGAATTATGATTACTACTTTTAATCACTTTATCAAAATAAGATAATTTATCAGATAATTAAACTCTTTAATTATCTTCCCCTATTTTTAGGGATTTTAATCTCTAAAGAAATTATCTATATATAAGAACTTAGATTAAAGGGAATTTAAAACAGAATTAACTACTAAACAATCTTACCAATTTCGGCCATCACACATCCTTTTCTTCAAGAGCAAAATCGTCTTCTCACCTGCACTGACTTCTGGACTTCTAAGACTCAAAATTCGGGGTCTCACACTGAATATTCCTTTCTGATTGACCATCGGTCTGGGGATGAAATGTTGTACTGAAATTCAATCTTGAACCCAGCGAATTCTGGAATTTCTCATAAAATTGTTAGGTGAAACTAGGGTCACGATCTGAAACCATAGGAACTGGCACTCCATGCAATCGAACAATCTCATCTAAGTAACAAACTGCCAATTTTTCTGGTGTATCTATCATGCGTATAGGAAGAAGGTGTGCTGATTTCGTCAATTGATCCACGATCACCCAAATGGAATTGTATCCTTGCTTCGATCTAGGTAAACCAGTCACAAAATCCATTGTGATGTGCTCCCACTTCCATTCTGGAATCGGAAGTGACTGAAGTAGACCAGCGGGTCTTTGATGTTCGATCTTTACTTGTTGACATACGAGGCATCAGGCAACAAACTCAGCAATGTGACATTTCATGTTTGGCCACCAATAATGGTTTCTGAAATCACAAACTATAGCATCAACACCATCAGCAAATTGTTTCCGAATTTCAGTAAATTTCGGATCCTCTAATTGTTGATTCCAGATTTCTTCAATTAAGGTAGGTGCGACTTCGATTCGTGCCAATAACGAACCAGAAAAATCAGTTCCAAGATGCACACGGTTAGCTTTCAATTTCAACATCATCGGCAGGTAATGGGTGCATATGTAGGGCAAAACTGATGGGGAAGGAAGATGAAACTTTCAGCTCAAGGCATCACCAACAACACTTGCCTTTCCAGGATGATATTTGATGATTAAATCACAGTCTTTAACTAGCTCCCCCTATCTTCGTTGTCTCATATTCAATTCTTTTTGTGTGAGGAGGTACCTCAGGCTTTTGTGGTCAGTGAAGATTCGGAACATCTCGCCGTATTAGTAGTGTCACCAAATTTTTAAGGCAAACACCACGGCTGCAAATTTCAAGTCATGCGTAGGGTAGTTGCTCTCGTGCGGTCGCAATTTCCGGGAAGCGTAGGCGATGACTTTCCCATTTTGCATCAATATGCATCCAAGTCCAGATACTTATGGAAATTTGCAAACCACTAAAACAGAATCCAGATCCGAGGATTCTTTAGAAATATCATGTACGTGCGCAAGGTACGCTGTACATCCATTGCTGATTAATTGCTTCGCCTTGGTTTCGGGCATTCCGTTTGAACATGTCCCATCTCGTCACAATTGTAACATCGACGTTTCTGAGAATTCCATGAAGATCCATTGGAATTTTAACCAGAAAAGTTCCTCCTGTTGGTATTTCCATTGCCATTAATTTTCGAAGGATAGGACCTTAAAGGATAGGGTCCCGTTTGTCGATTGAACTTCGAATCTCGCCTATAGGATCTACCACTAGTGGCTGCGGATGGCTTCTTGTTTTGCACGATCTTTTCATCTTCAGTTGCAGCAACAATTAGTTCTTGCAAATTCTGCACTGGTGTCATACCAACAATGCTTTTAAGTTTGATACTCAATCCATCCTGAAATCGTCTCGCAAGGTGGTACGGTATACGATCTTCTTCTGGTGCAAATCGGGACAATTCCCTTAACACCTTCTTATATTCCAGCACCGAACGGTTGCCTTGTTCAAGTTTGTAAAAAGCTTGTCGCTGCTCGTTTTTATGGAATTTCGTATAAAATCTTTCGTCGAATTCATACCGGAATTCATCCTAAGTTGGCAAACGATCGCCGAATCGCAAGCTAATAGATGTCCACCATGTGAGGGCTTCTCCCTCAAGTAGGAATGTAGCAATGGTAACCTTGTCATCATCCAAGATACGCAAGAATAAGGATACTCGGCATAAGGTGTCTATCCACTCACGAACGGCTGCAGCTCCAGTTGAACTACTAAAATCATTACATCCAAGTTGTCAAGCTTCCTTCAGCAATTTTTATATCACGACGGGAATTCTCTCAGCTTCCTTATGATGTGCCGGCTATACAAGTTCAAGTGGAGGAATAGGTTCTTCCACTGGTGTAGGTGCAGGAGCATTCTGAAATTGCACCTCCATACGCTGCTGATTTGCAGCAATTCCTCGTAATATGTTTAAGATCTGTACCATAACAGGATCAATAACTGGTGCGGCTGGTGCCTCAGATTGGTTTTCGGGCTCAACTTGCCCTTCCTGCTCATTTTGTGCATTTGGCTCTTCTTGCTCAATAGGTTGCTGTTCATCCTGAATCTCAAACCTACCCCGTTGGTCCCTTTGTAGCCTCGAGCATGCCATACTACACGAATACACCTTTATTACTCAACACAAAATTAAATATGATTAACAGAAGTGGTACCTGGTAGAGAGGCATGCACCGAACGATATGCATAGGCTAGAAAGCATCATACAATTTTTCGATAATCATATGCACACATGCAAAGATATTCTCGGCAATTACATAAACACTCATATATACTATCAGAAATCTTTATCAAATTTCAAACAAGCATAGATTCACCCAACATCCATATTCGGCAATACACATACATTTAGCAATATAGGAGTAAAATAGGGACACTCGGCAGCATGCATAAATCATCACACACATTCTCAGCAATGGTAAGAAACACAGCAAACACTCAACGAAACATATCATGGCATACCAGGCATAAGAACATACACGGACAAACATCACATCAGATTATCATTCTCATCATTTAAATCTTACAAATCAATCCCATTTTAGCTTTAGTTCATTTTCAATACTAGTCCCTAAGTGAGTGAGTGTGTGCGCATGGCCTTACCTACAAACATCAAAATCAACAAATAAGTTAGCATATAACAAATTACACTTCCTAAACCTTACTCCACTACCAAACCTGTGACAACCCCAATTCCTAACTATTACTATTTGCTCCGATTAAGGTCATCACCGTCATGAAACCCAGATAGCCCAAATTCCCTCTAAGAACTACCTGAATCTCACCAGGCTTACCATATAACTTCCGAATTTTTAGCATGTTTATTTCTAATTTTTTTTAACAACGATTGAAGCATGATATTGGACAATTATTCTGGTAACATACAGAGTGAATAAAACATCAGCGGAAGTCTTTAGATTAAATCATTGGGTTCATAACACACAAGTCCCATAGGGATCCAAACAACCAGCAAGAAATCTTCCAAATATATATTTCAGAAATAGCAAGAAAAGGAAGGATCTGAAAATAAACCAGAAAGTAGCTCATTCATTAATGTTATATGGGCAAATAAACAAGGATCAAGTATGCAAATGTGATGCGATATCGCCCTGCCGTGCAACCTTGATCTCACACACTGGTACCACGGGCAGTGGATATACCTAAGCCTGAAAAATAGTAAAAACAACGGTATGAGATTACAAGAATCTCAGTAGGGTTGCATCATTATAAGATCTGCAGAAACTTTATACACAAATCTCCCAATTCGCATTAGATCATTCCTAGACATCTAAAGGGGATCACGCAATTCAAGAATCAATCAGAAAGGGGTTAAGGCCGAATCTACGATTGAAGGAGGACTACAATCACTTCTGAAAGTATCAGAAGTACACAGGTAGGTGGAACTCATCAGATTGCTCTCGACAATGAAGAAGAAAAGCCATCCTTTTCCACCTGTGTTGTCCAAGGCTTACTGCACAAAGGATAAACGGTTAACACACAAGCTATTCAGTAAGCCTAGTAAGTCGTCTTGTAACGCACGGACAAGTCTTCCCAAGCCACACACGGACTTGAGAATCCCAAACCACACAACGATAAGGGTTTCCTGCCACACAAGGACAGGGTTCCAGCCACATAAGGACCAGACATCCAGCGAGCTCTGGTTTCGCCAACCAAACAACTCTCATACTAGTAAGAACCTCTCCTCTGCCTAGGAGCATCAGCGCTTACCCCGAATGGCCACCGGAAAAGTATCCTGACACACAAACATGTAGAAGCACACACAGGCAAGTACAAAGCATAATACCATAGCAAGGTATCCTCAATCATTTCAAAACACAATCAGCATATTCAATTCACATAACATATGCAACTCAGGCATTCAAAACTTAACTCAAGGGTTTGATATAGACTATGAGATTCACATCTCAAACCGAAATTCATACTCTCACCCTATAATCAATTCGCATGCAATACAACAAGGGCAGGTATAAAAAATATCAAGAAAATAACAGGGGTCTCTAGAGAAACCGATTAGGCATAGATCCTACCTCTCTTGTCTTTGAACAAGAAGCTACTCCTTTTCCTTTATTAGGTAATTCTGAACCACCTATATTATCACCAGGCAAAGACGAAAACAAACTAAGCATGCATATTCAATAATCATTTGAATACCCTATTTCTTTACCAATTCCACTCACCAAACCTATCAGAAACCAGTGATCAGATGCTGCAGGTGCCTCCCCCTTGGATTTGTGATGTGATAACCAGGAACTTAACAAGATTCAACCTGAATTTCCATTCCAATTAACTCTGCAAATTTTGTCGCTAAAAGTATGGCATAGGATAATTTCGATTTTAAGCATAGAGAAGTTTAAAAGAATGAAATGCATGATCATACATCATGAATAGATGCTAAGCAATCATAAGAACACGCGAAACGATAACATAAATCAATCGAAGACAAAAACTGTAGACATCTGAAAACCTAATTCCGTCATCGATTTTCAACTTAACCTTAGCCAAGGAAAAATTTATGTCCAAACAACGAAACATATATGGTTGGAAACAGAATGAAAATATCTTTCCAACAAACTATGAGAGAGTTATGCTATATTGAAGTTCAAGAAGATTTGGCTAAAACCTAATTCCACTGCGATTTTCAACTTATCTTTAGAGAAAGAAATACTAACCTCCTGATGAAAACAAAAATATGGTTGGAAAGGGGATGAAGAGAGATTTTCAATAAGCTATTATTTTCAGAGATAAAACAAAGAATGAAAGAGTTATGCTATTTTGAAGTTCAAGAAGATTTGGCTAAAACCTAATTCCGCTACCGATCTTCAACATATCTTTAGAGAAAGAAATACTAACCTCCTGTCAAAAAAAAAAAGATGGTTGGAAAGAAGATGAAGAGATATTTCCAACAATATATTATTTGCAACGATCCAATAAACGATAAGAGAGTTATGCTGGTTTAAAATTTCAGCGAATTTTGGCAGCTTTAGGGAGGTGTAGTGTTTTAGGCTTATACGAATTTTGTATGTTTTCTCTGAATGATTTTTGTGAGGTTAGCTTCCTATTTATAATGAATGAGTATAGAATTATGATTACTACTTTTAAGATAATTAAAAATAAAATAATTACCAGATAAGTAAATTCTTTAATTATCTTCCCCTATTCTTAGGGATTTTAATCTCTAAGGCAATTATCTATCTATAAGGATTTAGATTAAAGAGAATTTAAAACAGAATTAACTACTATACAATCTTACCAATTTTGGCCATCACACATCCTTTCCTTCAGGGGAAAAATCGTCTTTTCACCTATACTGGCTTCTGGACTTCTAGGACTTAAAATTCGGGGTCTTACAAAAACTGATGGGGAAGAAGGATGAAACCTTTGGTTTAAGGAATCAGCAACAACATTTGCCTCTCCAGGATGATATTCGATTATCAAATCGTAGTCTTTGATCAGCTCTACCCATCTTTGTTGTCTCATATTCAATTCTTTTTGCGTTAGTAGGTACTTCAAGCTTTTTTGATCGGTGAAGATTCGACATGTCTCGCCGTATAATTAATGTCGCCATATTTTCAACGCAAACACCACGGCTCCAAGCTCCAAATCATGTGTAGGATAGTTTCTTTCATGCGGTCGTAACTGTTGGGAAGCATATGCAACAACTTTCCCGTCTTGCATCAATACGCATCCAAGTCCGGATTTCGACACATCGCTATAAACCACATACTCCTTTCTGCAAATAGGTAAAGTAAGGATAGGTGTGGAAACTAACCGATTTTTGAGTTCTTCGAAACTTCACTGGCATTTCTCGTTCCACACGAATGGCTCACCCTTGCGCATCTGTTTTGTCAATGGTACGGCAAGCGATGAAAATTTTTTCACAAGCGACGATACCTGTCACCACATCAGAACTAGCCTCGGCATCAGTTAGGGTGAATAGCCTTGTTGGTCTTGGTTGCGCCTCACCTATGGATCCGTTGGGTGGTCCTCCTGTTGCGTATGTTGGTGGTTTGGTGGGGATAGCAAACCCACCTCAGCTCACACTAGATGTGCCTGTGATACGTTTCGGCTTTTGGCATTTTCGCTGAATGTGCCCCATTTTGCCACAATTGTAACATCGATGTTGCTGAGTATTCCACGTAGTTCCATTGGAATTCAAACCAAAAAAGTTCTTCTTGTTGTTACTTCCATTGCCGTTAATTTTTTAAGGATAGGACCTTAAAGGATAGAGTCCCGTAGGCAGATTAAATTTTGAATCTCGCCGGAAGGATCCACCACTAGTGGCTGCGGATGGCCTTTTGCACAATATTTTCGGCTTCAGTCACGGCAACAATTTGTTCTTGCAAATTCTGTACCGGTGTCGTACCAACGATAGTTTTCAGTTCGGTACACAGCCCATCCTGAAATTGCCTCACAAGCTGGTACTGTGAGCGATCCTCTTCAGGTGCAAATCGGGACAATTCCTTTAATGCCTTTTCATATTCCACCACCGAACGGTTGCCTTGTTCAAGTCTGTAAAAAGCTTGTCGCTGCTCGATTTTATGGAACCATGTGATAGGCAACAATAGGCAGTAGGGTAAAGGTAGGGCATACTGATTTCATGTATAGAAAAGATTCAAAGGATGAATTGATGATTGTTCACTATGAATGGATTCTAAACAATCATATGAATAAGGGCAACAACATCAGAGATTAATCAAAAACAGAATTATACAAATCTTAAAACCTAATTCCGCCGTCGATTTTCAATTTTTCTTTTGACAACGAATTAAGAATTTCCAAACAAAAAAATAAATGTGGTTGGAAAGAGGATGAATATAGTTTTCCAACAAGCAGTTATTTTGAGGAATCCGACAAACGATGAAAAAGTTATGCTACATTGAAGTTCAAAAAGATTTTAACAGTTCCGCCGAGTTTCAACTTTTCTTTTGACAATGAATTACGAACTTCTAAACAAGAAAAAAACTATATTTGGAAATATTATGAAGAGAGCTTTCCAACAAGCTATTATTTGCAGGAATTCGACAAATGATGAAAGAGTTACGCTACATTGAAGTTCAAGAAGATTTTGGCAGTTCCGCCGAGTTTCGACTTATCCTACGAGAGAGAAATACTAACCTCCTGACAAAAAACCAAAGATATTTGAAAGAGGATGAAGAGATCTTTCCAACAAGCTATTATTTGTAGGAATCCGACAAATAATGAGAGAGTTATGCTGGTTTAAAATTTCAGCGAATTTTGTCAGATATAGGGAGATGTAAGGGTTTTAAGCTATACGAGTTTTGTGTGTTTTCTATGAATAATATTTGTGGGTTGGCTTCCTATTTATAATGGATGGGTATGGAATTAAGATTACTACTTTAAAGGCATTATTAAAGGAAGATAACTACCAGACTTAAATTCTGTAATTATCCCCTTTTAAGTTTAGGAATTTTAATTCCTAGGTCATTATCAAAACATTAAGAACCAAATTAATGGAAATTAATACCAAAAATAATTACTAAACATTCCTTACCAATTTTTTCCATCACACATCCTTTTCTTTTAAGGACAAAATAATCTTTCCACCTGCACTGCCTTCTGGAGTTTTAGGACTTAAAATTCGGGGTCTCACAGCAACTATTTCAGTCTTTTCTCAAAATGCTAAAGTGTTTTTAGATCTTAGAGAAAATAGTTCATTTGTAAGTCCAAGGATAGCACTAACCATGGATCAACCTTTATCTCCCTTGTCTCCTCCTATGGTAGTTCTGACCCCTTTGGGAGATAAACTGACTTATGATCTAGTCTACATCGGCTATGCTGTACGTAGGGTCCGAACGTACTTGAAGTGAATCTGACTCTATTGGACGTTCGAGAGCTGGATGTGATCATAGGCATGGATTGTTTGACGAAATATAAAGCCCGAATGGAGTGTTTCACCTAGCGTGTGTGGTTCACTTTTCCTGATGTTGCCGAGTACTGCTTTAAAAGTGATAGGTGAGTTGTTCCAACTTGCATGATTTCCTGGCTCGACGTGAAATGATTGATCAGCAAAAGATGTACTGCATACCTCTCACATCTGCATGATATTTCTAAAGAATCTTTGGAACTAGATTCTGTTCCAGTGGTTCAAAAATTTCTAGATGTATTTCTAGAAGACATAGTCAATTTGTCACTAGCAAGGGAAGTGGAATTCGACATTGAACTATTGCATGGCACAAATCTAATTTTCATTCCTCCATATCGTATGGCTCCTGCAAAAATAAAGCAACTAAAAACACAATTGGCAGATTTGCTGGATCATGGTTTCATTCGACCCAGTGTGTCACCTTGGGGAGCACCTATTTTGTTCCTGAAGAAAAAAGATGGTTCGCTGAGATTGTGGATCGGCTATCGGACGTTGAATTGTGTGACCATGAAGAACAAGGTGCAGCCGTGTTTTCCAAGATCGATATCAAATCGGGATACCATTAGTTATGTGTTTGTGAACCTGATATTCTGAAGACCATGTTAAAATCGTGATACAGGCATTACGAATTTCTGGTTATACCATTTGGTTTGACCAATGCACCAGTTGTGTTCATGGACTTGATGAATCATTTATTCTGTGAGTTCTTAGACAAATTTATTATAGTCTTCATCGACGACATTCTGATTTACTCAAAATCAGAAGAAGAATATGCTGACCACTTGCGGATTGTGCTGAAAATTTTGAGGGATCGACACTTGTTCGCAAATTACTCCAAATGCAAATTCTGGTTACATGAAGTTGGTTTCCATGGCCAAGTTGTTTCCGCCTATGGTGTGTTAGTTGATCTGAAGAAAATTGAAGCTGTAGTTGTTTGGGAAGCCCCCGTGAACTGTGTTCGAAATTTGTAGTTTCCTTAGCTAAGCCGGATACTACCGTCACTTCTTGGAGAAATTTTCATCACTTGCTGGATCATTGATGAAATTGACACGCAAAGAGAGCTGTTCATATGGAATGAGAACTGCCAGCGAAGTTTCGAAGAACTGAAAAATCGGTTAGTTTCCTCACCAATCCTAACCTTACTAGTTGGTGGGAAAGAGTATGTGGTGTACAGTGATGCATCGAAATACGGACTTGGATGCATGTTGATGTAAGACAGAAAAGTCGTTGCTTCCTGAAAGTTGTGACCGCACAAAAGCAACTATAATACATACGATTTGCTACTTGTAGCTGTGGTGTTCATATTGAAAATATAGTGCACTATTTGTATGGTAAGTGTTGAGTCTTCATCGATCACAAAAGCCTGAAATATCTCCTTACACAAAAGGAGTTGAACATGAGACAACGAAGATGGGTGGAGCTGATTAGAGAGTATGATCTGATCATCGAATATCATCCTGGAAAAGAGAATGTTGTCACTGTCCTTACAACACAAGTGGAAGAGGATGCCTTTTTCCTATTGTCGAGATGATTGATTAGTTTTTCCTGTCTGTGTACTTCTGATTTTCAGAAGTGTTTGTAGTCTACCATTAGCCTTAGTTTTGGCCCTACATCTTTGGATCTTTGAATGCTTGCGTATTATCCTTTAGTTACATAGGATAATCTGATGTTGATTGGGAGATTTTTATTTAAGATTTTTGCAGATTCTTTGATGCTGTGACTCTACTAAGATTCTTGTAATCTTATACTGTTTTTTTCATTATTTTTCAGGTTTAGGTATATTCGCTGTTCATGGTACCAGTGTGTGAGAATCAAGGCTGCACTGCAGGGAAATATTGCATCACATTTGCATACATGTTCCTTGATTGCTTACACATATAACATGAACTATGATTGGACTATTTTCTAGTTCTTCAAGTTCCTCCTTTGATTGTTTGTTTCCAAGATATGTTAGAGGTTTACTTGCTGGATATTTAAATCTTATAGGACTTATGTGTTGTGATTCCATTTATTAAATTTAAAGACTTCCTCTAATATTTTTAAACTCCGATGATACCAGAATACTTGTCCAATATCAAGCTTCAACCTCTAAAACCATAAGAATAAAACTTGTTAAAATCAGTTATAAGGGGATAAGCCTTTTGAGATTCAGATAGGTCCTAGGTTGGGTTTATTTGTGTTTCATCGCAGTAAGGGTCCTAATAGTAGCAAATTAGGGAATATGGGTTCGGGATCCTTACACAAAAATTTCATTGGTTTAGTAGGTGCCGCTGTGGATTGTTAATGGATTTGACACTCTATGTCGAGTGTCTTTGTTCCTATGCATCTCCAATGATGACAAGGTTGCCATCGCCACTTTCTTACTTGTAGGAGAAGCTCTTGCTTGGTGAATAGCCGTGAGTTTACAATTCAGAGATCATTTTCCTTCGTGGGAACAATTCAAACATTAATTCGATGAAAAGTTCTACACCAGATTCCACAAAAGTGAGCAGCGCCAAGTTTTCTATAAGCTTGAACATGACACCTATTCGGCGTGAGACCCTGATCCTCCAAAGAGTAGATATCCTAGAAGTCCACAGGTCAGAAATGGAACTTAGTTACTGGTGCAGCTGAAATGACTGTTTTGCCCCTGAGAAATGAATGCGTTATAGCCTAAAATGGTTACCCTTAAGTTTATCTTTTATTATCCAAAGTATTAGATAATTCTTCCTTTTAAATAGAATTACTCTTTTAATAGAATTATCCTTTAATTATATCTTATCTTTTTAAACTTAAAAATAGGGCATTATCTCTTAATTAAACCTCCTTCAGACCCTATAAATTAAGTTGGCTGGTCACCCTATCTAGCACACCAAAATCCCTCTTCTAAATTCTGAAATTTCCCTCCCTACTTTCCCTCTTTGTGCCGACTTTTCGTCTAAAAAAACCATAGCCGAACTTGCTTGGTTTTCATCAGTTCCCTTTGTCTGATAGCTTGTTGGAACCCTCTTTAGATTATGGATCTTATTATCTTGGTTTTAAAAGAAAAAGGTTAGTGTTTCTCTTTTAATTTTGTTGTCAGAATTTTTAGGATTCTTAGCCGAAGTTCTTCTGATTCAACCCCTTGTCAGTTTTTGTTTCTTTTCATCTTTATCGTTTGAATGATTGGTAACTATCCTTGTTATCTTATGATGAATTCAGCTCTTGTATCTTCCCTATTGAAGAAATCGGCCTATTCCTAACCCTAGGTTTGTCGAAATTTAATTAATTGACTTGTCTATTGGTTTCAGATGTTGTTCTTTTTAATCATTTGAGTAATTGGTACCTATTCCTTTCTTAATTTTATGAAATTGCAACCCCTAACCTCTCTAATGATGAAATCGCATATACCCTATTATGTCCTAACTATTGCCGAAATTTATATAATGAATTAAGATAAAAAATCAGGTTATTTCTTGCTGAGTTTTTGGCCATCACATTACACATTCAGGGAGAAGATATTGATGCATTGGGATCGCTGGATTTTGGTTGGATAAATAGTAAGGATTCTTAATACCTTGAGTTTTTAATTAAGTATCTTGTGGTTTAGTATTCTATGGTCTTCCCGTTCTGATGGTCTGGGAGATTCTGATCTTATTAGAAAGGCAAAGGATTGCATCTAATTCAGACACGTGAGAGGTAGGATCTGTGCATTATCTGTTCTTTTGGTTACTCTTTGATTGTATGCTTATTTTGATTATTGTTTTTTGTTTGATTAAACTTTGGATTTAGTGCATATTTGATTTGTATACATATGGGTTAGTCTCGGAAATTACTAGGGCAGTAGGTAGCCTAATTTGGTTACAACTTTGAGGATTGATTTTTGATTTATATTATGATTTGATTGAGGATTCTTTGCTGTGATTTGTGTATGCATATATGTGCCTTGTTTGTGCTTTGTTTAAAGGAGGTAAGTATTGTTGTTTCAAGGTAGAGGAGAGATACTTACCAAATTGGGAGGTTTGTGGGTGGTTATTTCCAGTAAGAGCTGGTTGGATGCCTTGTAGTCTAGTTAAAGTTCGGACATCAGAATGCCTTGGAGTCTGGTTTAAGTCCGGACATTAGAATGCCTTGTAGGCCAGTTCGAGCCTGCATGTCAAGATGCCCTATAAGCCAGTTTGAGTCTGGACATTAGGATGCCCTATTTATGTATGGCAGGATGATTTGTATACGCACCTGCAATATTGCTCCTAGGTTAGTTAAAGTCTGGATGTTAGAGAGAAATAAAAGGTTTTCTGTAATATTGATTATCTAACCGTTTTACCCTTTTTACAGCATAGCCTTGGACAACATGGGCATATTGGGACAAACCTTGAATTTGAAAATCAGATTATGTGATAGATAGGCTGCCTATGTGCTTTTGAGAAAGGAGTGTTTTCAGTCTTTCCCTTTTTTTTCTACCAATTTCAGCCTACCCTTATATTGTTTGTCTTTGTGATGATTTCTGCCCATATTATGTGTGATTGATGCTTACGATTTTAATTGGATATCCTAGCTTGTTTTAGGAGTTAATTTTTAGTTATTGGGAGATGTTTGATTGGGAATCCCTAGGACTTATGATTCTGTAACCCTACTGAGATTCTTATAATCTCATACCTTCTTTTCTCCATATTTGCAGGCTTAGGTGTGTGCTTTGTTGCTGGTACCAATGGTGTGAGATCAAGGCAGCACAGTTGGACGAATTTGCACTTCATTTGCTCCCCTTTCCTATTGAAAGCGAATGCCATGTCTTTCAACTTGTGTGGATTTGCATTCTGGCTTTCCAATCCCTCTTTCTCTTTTTGTTGCTTCTGAAATATGCATGATACTATTGGTTGATGTTTACCAGTGTCTTTCAACTTGTGTGGATTTGCATTCTGGCTTTCCAAAATTCACTGTCCGTGGTACCAGTGTGTGAGATCAAGGCTTCATGACGGGCCGATATCGCATCACATTTGCATACTTGTTTACTTGCGCATATAACATGAATGATTGAGCTACTTTCTAGTTTATTTTAAGAACCTTCCTTTGCTTGCTATTTCCGAAATATGTTGGAAAATTTCTTGCTGGTTATTTGGATCCCTATGGGACTTGTGTGTTATGAACCCAATGATTTAATCTAAAGACTTCCGTTGATGTTTTATTCACTCCGTATGTTACCAGAATAATTGTCCAATATCATGCTGTAAGACCCCGAATTTTGAGTCCTAGAAGTCCAGAAGCCAGTGCAGGTGAAAAGACGATTTTACCCCTGAAGAGAAGGATGTGTGATGGCCGAAATTGGTAAGATTGTTTAGTAAATTATTTTTTTTCTAATTCCTTTAGATCTAGGTTCTTGTAGATGGGTAATTGCTTTAGGAATCATCCTTAAGGTAGATAGTTGTCTTAGAGATTAAAGTCCCTAAAAATAGGGAAGATAATTTAAGAGTTTAGTTATCTGGTAAAGTATATTGGATTGATAGATTAATTAAAAGTAGTAGACATAATTCTACACTCATTGAATATAAATAGGAAGCCAACCCCACAAAATTTTCCCCTAGAACCTTACAAAATTCGTATAGGCTTAAAACCCTATACCTCCCCTTAGCCGTCAGAATTTGCAGAAACTTTAAACCAACATAACTCCCTCATCGTTCATTGGATCTCTGCGAATAATAGCTTGTTGGAAAGCTCTCTTCATCCTCTTTCCAACCATCTTTGTCGTTTCTTCGGGAGGTTAGTATTTCTTTGTCTAAAGTTACTTTGAAAATCGGCAGCGGAATTAGGTTTTCGCCAAACCTTTTTGAATTTCAAAATAGCATAACTTTCTACTCGTTTGTTGGAATCTTGCAAATAATATGTCGTTGGAAAGATCTTTTCATTCTATTTCTAACCATATATAAATTTTAGCTTGGAAGTAAATAATTCATTGTTTTAGGTTGAGACGAAATCGCCCTATGCCCTACTTTTAGCGACAGGATTTGAATAGTTAATTGGAATGGTAAATTCAGGTTGATTCTTGTTAAGTTCCTGGCTATCACATCACACATCCAAGGGGAAGGCACCTGCAACATCTGATCACTGGTTTTCTGATAGGTTTGGTGAGTGGTATTGGTAAGGAATAGGGTATTCAATTGATTATTGAATATGCATGCTTAGTTTGTTTTGTCTTTTCCTGGTGATGATTTAGGTGGTTCGGATTTACTTAATAAAGGAAAAGGAGTAGCTTCTTGTTCAGAGACAAGGGAGGTAGGATCTATGCCTCATCGGTTTCTCCAGAAACCCCTGCTCTTATCTGATGTTTTTGTTACCTGCCCTTGTTGTATTTGTTTGTGATTGGATTGTAGGGTGTGAATATGAAATCCGGAATGAGATATGAATCTTCTAGGCTATATCGAACCCCTGAGTTAGGAATTGAGTGCCTAGGGATGCTATTGTTATATGAATTGGATGTGTTGATTGTTTCCTGACATGATTGAGGATACTCTGTTAGGTATGTGACTAGGGAAGACTTGTCCAAGTGCACGCTGGATATCTGTCCTTGCGGGATAGGAAACCCTTATCTTGCGGGATTTGGGATGCCCTAGTAGGTATGTTACTAGGGAAGACTTGTTCATGTGGGGCTAGTCGACTTATCCTTGCGGGGATAAGGTGAAAGACTTACTGATTAGCTTGTGTGTTAACCATCTACCCTTTGTGCAGTCAGTCTTGGACAACACAGGTGGAAGGGGATGGCCTTTCTTCTACATTGAGAGCGATTTTGTTGTATTTCACCTGCCTGTGTACTTCTGAACTTTCGGAAGTGTGGTCCTCCCTCAGCCATAACTTCGGCCTTAACCTCTTTTGGTTTATTGTTGAATTGCGTGATCCCGTTAGTTGTTTAGGGAATGATCTTATGTGAATTGGGAGATTTGTGTTTAGGGATTCTGTAGATCTTATGATGCTGCAACCCTACTGAGATTCTTGTAATCTCATACCGTTGTTTTTACCATTTTTCAGGCTTAGGTACATCCTCTGTTCGTGGTACCAGTGTGTGAGATCAAGGCTGCACGGCGGGGCGATATCGCATCACAAATACTACTTACTTGTTACTTGCACAAATAACTTGAAAGATTGGATGATGTTCTGGTTTATTTTTAAGCATTCGTTTGGCTTACTATTTCCGAAATTTGTTGATGAATTTCTTGCTGGTTATTTGGATCCCTATGGGACTTGTGTGTTATGAACCCAATGGATAAATTTAAGACTTCCGCTGATGTTTTTATTTACTCCGTATGTTACCAGAATATGTGTCCAATATCATGCTCCAATTGATTGAGAAGCAACAAAATAAATAAGCATTAAATCGGTATCTTATGAGTAGCCTTGTGAAATTCTAATAGGTCTTAGGTGTCGTTGAGACTTGTTTGGGTTTCACGGCAGTAATGACCTTAATCGGAGCAACGAATAATGGTTTAGGAATTGGGGTCGTTACAAGTTTGGTAGCGGAGCATGGTTTAGGTTTATAACCTGTTATTTGCTGACTTAGTTGTTAATTTTTGGTGATTGCAGGTGATTGCAGGTAAGAACATGGGCACACACTCACTCACTTAGGGACTAAAACTGAAAAGGAATTAGAGATAACATGGGATTTAAAGGATGGCAATAATAATAGCAGTTGTGTTGATTTTTTATCTTTAGTATGCCTTAATATGTTTGAGTGGATGATTAGCTATGTTTCTTGTCATTACCGAATGAATATGCATGTGAGTGATTATGTGCATTGCCGAATATGGATGTGTGCAGCTATAGTTGCGTGATGTTTGTTATGATTTCTCTGCGTGTTAATGTTATTGCTGAGTGTGCATAGCATGTGTGCATATGATTTTCGAAATTTGTATATTGTTTTCCAGCATATGCATATCGTCCGGTGCATGCCTCTCCACCAGGTACCACTCCACTTCTTAGTATCGTATTTAGTGTTTGTTTGAGTAAAAATTGTACACTTGTGTAGTATGGCACGCTCGAGGCAACAAAGGGACCAACGGGGTAGGTTTGAGATTCGGAATGAACAGCAACCTGTTGAGCAAGATGAGCCAAATGCACAAAATTAGCAGGAAGGGCAAGCTGAGTCTGGAAACCAACCTGAGACACCAGTCGCACCAGGCATTGACCCTGTCATGGCACAGATCTTAAACGTGTTACAAGGAATTGCTGCAAACCAGCAGCGAATGGAGGAGCAATTTCAGAGTGCTCCTGCGCCTACACCAGGACCTATTCCTCCACTTGAACCTGTACAGCCGGCGCATCATAAGGAGACAGAGAGACTTCCCGTTATGATTACAAAATTGCTGAAGGAAGCTCGACAACTTGGATGTAAAGATTTCGGTGGTTCAGCTGGAGCCGCAGCCGCTCGGGAGTGGATGGATACCTTATGCCGAGTATCCTTGTTCCTGCGTATCTCTGATGACGACAAGGTTGCCATTGCTACATTCTTACTTGAGGGAGAAGCCCTCGCTTGGTGGACATCTGCTAGCTTGCGATTCGGCGATCGCTTGCCAACGTGGGAAGAATTCCGGTATGAATTCGACGAAAGATTTTATACGAGATTCCATAAAAATGAGCAGCGGCAGGCATTTTATTATCTTGAACAAGGCACCCGTTCTGTGCTGGAATATGAGAAGGTGTTGAGGGAGTTGTCCCGCTTTGCACCAGAAGAAGATCGTACACCGTACCAGCTGGCAAGACGATTTCAGGATGGGCTGAGTGTCGAACTCAAAACCATCGTCGGTACGACACCTGTGCAGAATTTGCAAGAATTAATAGCTGCCACAACCGAAGCTGAAAAGATCGTGCAAACCAGGAAGCCACCCGTAGCTAATAGTAGCGGATCCTATAGGCGAGATTCAAAGTTCAACCGAAGAAGGGGACCTTATCCCTTACGGTCTCATCCTCCACAGATCAATGGCAATGGGAACACCAACAGGAGGAACTTCTCTAGTTCCAATTACAATGGATATTCGTGGCAGTTTCCGCAACGGCGATGCTTCAACTGTGGCGAGATGGGACATATTCAGGCCGATTGTCCAAAACGGCGAATCCCAGGGGTACCTAACACCAGCCGAGGTGGGAATGTCAATCCCGCTAGACTACCAGCACGCACACCAGGAAAACCACCCAGCGGATCCACAACTGAGGCGCAACCAAGACCAATAAGGCTCTTTACTTTGACTGATGGCGAGGCTAGTCCTGATGTGGTGACAGGTACTATTTCAGTCTTTTCTCAAAACGCTAAAGTCTTATTTGATCCAGGAGCAAATAGATCGTTCGTGAGTCAAAGGATAGCGTTTAACGCGGATCGTCCTCTATCTCCCTTGACTCCTCCTATTGTGGTTCTAACTCCTTTGGGAGAGCAACTGATTTGTGATCTGGTCTACATCGGCTGTGCTATACGTATAGGATCGAATGTATTTGAAGTGGATCTAATTCCATTGGACATCAAGGAGCTGGATGTGATTTTAGGCATGGATTGCCTGGCAAAATATCAAGCCCGTGTGGAGTGTTTCACCAAGCGGGTGTGGTTCACATTTGCTCATGGTACTGAATATTGTTATAAAGGCAAAAGACGAGTTGTGCCAACTTGCATGATTTCTTGGCTTCAGGCGAAGCGATTGATCAACAAAGGATGTACATCATACCTTGCGCATGTACAAGATATTGCTTAAAGATCTTCAGATTTGAATTCTGTTCCTGTGGTTTGTGAATTTCCAGAAGTATTTCCAAAGGACATAGCCGGACTACCACCATCAAAGGAAGTGGAATTCGGCATTGAGCTTGTCTTAGGTACAAATCCGATTTCCATTCCTGCGTATTGTATGGCTCCTGCGGAAATGAAGGAACTGAAGACGCAATTGGAAGATTTGCTGGATCGTGGTTTTATTCGACCTAGTGTGTCACCCTGGGGAGCACCTGTGTTGTTCATGAAAAAGAAAGATGGTTCGCTGCGATTGTGCATTGACTATCGACAGCTGAACCGTGTGACCGTGAAGAACAAATATCCTTTTCCACGCATCGATGAATTGTTTGACCAACTCCAAGGTGCAGAGGTATTCTCCCAGATCAATCTCAGATCTGGATACCATCAATTGCGAGTTCGTGATGCTGATATTCCGAAGACCGCGTTCAGATCGCGATATGGCCACTATGAATTTCTGGTTATGCCATTCGGCTTGACCAATGCACCAGCTGTGTTTATGGACTTGATGAATCGTGTGTTCCGCAAATTCCTGGATAAATTTATGATCATCTTCATCGACGACATTCTGATTTACTCAAAGTCGGAAGAGTATCATGTTATGCACTTGCGGCTTGTGCTTAAAATCTTGAAGGATCGACGGTTGTTCGCTAAGTACTCAAAATGCGAATTCTGGTTATGTGAGGTTAGTTTCCTTGGCCATATTGTTTCCGCCCAAGGTGTGTTTGTTGATCCAAAGAAGATTGAAGCTGTGATTGCTTGGGAACCTCCGCGAAGTGTGTTCGAAGTTCGTAGTTTCCTTGGTTTAGCAGGTTACTACCGTCGCTTTGTGAATATGAGACAACGAAGATGGGTGGAGCTAATTAAAGACTACGATTTGATCATCGAATATCATCCTGGAAAGGCAAATGTTGTGGCTGATGCCCTGAGCCGAAAGTGTCATTCTCCTTCCCCATCAATTCTGGCTTATATGCGCACCTATTACCTACCAATGATGCTGGAATTGAAAACTAATCGTGTGCATCTTGGCACCGATTTCTCTGGTTCGTTGCTAGCACAAATTGAAGTTGCACCTACCTTAATTGAAGAAATCCGGAATCAACAGTTAGAGGATCCGAAGCTTGCTGAAATTCGGAAGCAACTTGCTGATGGTGTTGATGCTATAGTTCGTGATTTCAGAATACGAGATGATGAAGTTTTAGTCTTCAGAAACCGGGTATGTGTTCCACAAAATGCTGATATTTGTAACCTTATTCTATCAGAGGCGCATAGTTCAAAGTTTGCTATCCATCCGGGAAGCACAAAGATGTACCGAGATTTGAAGGGCCAGTATTGGTGGCCTAATATGAAGCGACATATTGCTGAATTTGTTGCCCGATGCCTTGTATGTCAACAAGTGAAGATCGAACATCAAAGACCTGCTGGTTTACTTCAGTCACTTCCGATTCCAGAATGGAAGTGGGAGCATATCACAATGGATTTTGTTACCGGTTTGCCTAGATCACAGCGAGGATACAATGCAATTTGGGTGATCGTGGATCGACTGACGAAATCTGCACACTTTCTTCCTATGCGTGTGACAGATAAACCAGAAAAATTGGCAATTCGTTACTTGGACGAGATTGTTTGTTTGCATGGAGTCCCAGTTTCTATTGTTTCAGATCGTGACCCTCGTTTCACTTCACGATTTTGGAAGAAATTCCAGAATGCACTGGGTTCGAGATTGAAGTTCAGTACAGCATTTCATCCCCAAACCGATGGTCAATCAGAAAGGACAATTCAAACACTTGAAGATATGCTACGTGCGAGTGTATTAGACCAGCAAACCTGTAAGACCCCGAATTTTGAATCCTAGAAGTCCAGAAGTCAGTGCAGGTGAAAAGACGATTTTGCCCCTGAAGGAAAGGATGTGTGATGGCCGAAATTGGTAAGATTATTTAGTAGTTAATTTTGTTTTAAATTCCTTTAGATCTAAGTCCTTGTAGATGGGTAATTTTCTTAGAAATCATCCTTAAAGATAGATAGTTGCCTTAGAGATTAAAATCCCTAAAAATAGGGGAAGATAATTAAAGAGTTTAGAGTTTAGTTATCTAGTAAATTATCCTATTTAGATAATGTGATTAAAAGTAATAATCATAATTCTATACCCATTCATTATAAATAGGAAGCCAACCTCACAAAGAATTGTTCATAGAAAACCTACAAATTTCGTATAGGCTTAAAACCCTATACCTTCCTATAGCCATCAGAATTTACAGAAACTTTAAACCAGCATAACTTCCTCATCGTTCGTTGGATCTCTATGAGTAATAGCTTGTTGGAAAGTTCTCTTCATCCTCTTTCCAACCACTGTTTTTGTTTTGTCAGGAGATTAGAATTTCTTTGTCTAAAAGTACTTTGAAAATCTGCGGCGGGATTAGGTTTTCGCCAAATCTTCTTGAACTTCAAAGTGGCATAACTTTCTTATCGTTTATCAGAATCTTACAAATAATAGCTTTATGGAAAGATATTTTTGTCTTCTTTCCAACCATATATAAATCTCAGCTTGCATGAAAACATTTCGTTGTAGGTCTAGACGAATTCGTCCTATGCCCTACTTTTAGTGACAGGTTTTGCATAGTTAATTGGAAATGGTAAATTCAGGTTGATTCTTGTTAAGTTTCTGGCTATCACATCACACATCCAAGGGGGAGGCACCTGCAGCATCTGATCACTGGTTTCTGATAGGTTTGGTGAGTGGTATTGGTAAGGAAATAAGGTATTCAATTGACTATTGAATATGCATGCTTAGTTTGTTCTTGTCTTTGCCTGGTGATATTATAGGTGGTTCGGATTTACTTAATAAAGGCAAAAGATTAGCTTATTGTTCAGAGACAAGAGAGGTAGGATCTATGCCTCATCGGTTTCTCCAGAAACCCCTGCTCTTATCTGATGTTTTTGTTACCTGCCCTTGTTGTATTTGTTTGTGATTGGATTGTAGGGTGTGAATATGAAATCCGGAATGAGATATGAATCTCCTAGGCTATATCGAACCCCTGAGTTAGGAATTGAGTGCCTAGGGATGTTATTGTTATATGAATTGGATGTGTTGATTGTTTCCTGACATGATTGAGGATACCCTGTTGTGGTATTATGCTTTGTACTTGCCTGTGTGTGCTTGTACGTATTTGTGTGTCAGGATCCTGGATCACTGGTTTTCTGATAGGTTTGGTGAGTGGTATTGGTAAGGAATAGGGTATTCAATTGATTATTGAATATGCATGCTTAGTTTGTTTTGTCTTTGCCTGGTGATGATTTAGGTGGTTCGGATTTACTTAATAAAGGCAAAGGAGTAGCTTCTTGTTCAGAGACAAGGGAGGTAGGATCTATGCCTCATCGGTTTCTCCAGAAACCCCTGCTCTTATCTGATGTTTTTATTACCTGCCTTTGTTGTATTTGTTTGTGATTGGATTGTAGGGTGTGAATATAAAATCCGGAATGAGATATGAATCTCCTAGGCTATCCCCCTGAGTTAGGAATTGAGTGCCTAGGAATGCTATTGTTATATGAATTGGATGTGTTGATTGTTTCCTGACATGATTGAGGATACCCTGTTGTGGTATTATGCTTTGTACTTGCCTATGTGTGCTTGTACGTGTTTGTGTGTGAGGATCCTGTTCCAATGGCCAGGCAGGGTAAGCACTGATGCTCCTAGTGAGAGGAGAGGTACTTACCGATTTGTGCAAGTTGTATGGGAGGTGAACCAGCAAGTGCACGCTTGATATCTGTCCTTGCGGGGCCGGATCCCTGTCTTGCGGGACAGGAAGCCCTTATCTTGCGGGATTTGGGATGCCCTAGTAGGTATGTGACTAGGGAAGACTTGTCCATGTGGGGCTAGTCGACTTATCCTTGCGGGGATAAGGTGAAAGACTTACTGATTAGCTTGTGTGTTAACCATCTACCCTTTGTGCAGTAAGTCTTGGACAACACAGGTGGAAGGGGATGGCTTTTCTTCTACATTGAGAGCGATTTTGTTGTATTTCACCTGCCTGTGTACTTCTGAACTTTCGGAAGTGTGGTCCTCCCTCAGTCATAACTGCGGCCTTAACCTCTTTTGGTTTATTATTGAATTGCGTGATCCCTTTAGTTGTTTAGGGAATGATCTTATGTGAATTGGGAGATTTTTGTTTAGCGATTCTGTCGATCTTATGATGCTACGACTCTACTGAGATTCTTGTAATCTCATACCGTTGTTTTTACCATTTTTTAGGCTTAGGTACATCCTCTGTTCGTGGTACCAGTGTGTGAGATCAAGGCTGCACGGCGAGGCGATATCGCATCACAAATACTACTTACTTGTTACTTGCGCAAATAACTTGAAAGATTGGATGATGTTCTGGTTTATTTTTAAGCATTCGTTTGGCTTATTATTTCCGAAATTTGTTGATGAATTTCTTGCTGGTTATTTGGATCCCTATGGGACTTGTGTGTTATGAACCCAATGGATAAATTTAAGACTTCCGCTGATGTTTTTATTTACTCTGTATGTTACCAGAATATGTGTCCAATATCATGCTCCAATTGATTGAGAAGCAACAAAATAAACAAGCTTTAAATCGGTATCTTATGAGTAGCCTTGTGAAATTCTAATAGGTCTTAGGTGTCGTTGAGACTTATTTGGGTTTCACGGCAGTAATGACCTTAATTGGAGCAACGAATAATGGTTTAGGAATTGGGGTCGTTACACATGCTCCAATAGTTGTTTAAAAAATTAGAAATAAACATGTTAAAAATCGAAAGTTAATGGTAAACCTGGTGAGATTCAGATAGTTCTTAGATGTCGTTTGGGCTATTTGGGTTTCACGACGGTGATTACCTTAATTGGAGAAAATAGTAATAGTTAGGAATTAGGGTCGTCATAGGTTTGGTAACGGAGCCAGGTTTAGGAAGTATAATTTGTTATATGCTAACTTATTTGTTAATTTTGGTGTTTGTAGGTAAGGGCACGCGCACACACTCACTCACTTAGGGGCTAATACTGAAAGTGAACTAATGCTAAAATGGGATTGATTTGTAAGATTTAAATGATGAGAATGATAATTTGATGTGATGTTTGTTCGTGTATGTTCTTATGCCTGGTATGCCATGATATGTTTTGTTGAGTGTTTGTTGTGTTTCTTATCATTGCTGAGAATGTGTGTGATGATTTATGCATGCTGCCGAGTGTCCCTATTTTACTCTTATATTCCTAAATGTATATGTATATGATTGCTGGTGTGTATTACCGAATATGGATATTGTGTGAATCTATGCTTGCTTGATGTTTGATAAAGATTTTTGAGATTATATATGAGTGTTTATGCAATTACCGAGAATATCTTTGCATGTGTGCATATGATTACCGAAAAATTGTATGATGCTTTCTAGCCTATGCGTATCGTCTGGTGCATGTCTCTCCACCAGGTACCACTTCTGTTAATCATATTTAGTTTTTTGTTGAGTAATAAAGGTGTATTCGTGTAGTATGACACACTCAAGGCTATAAAGGGACCAATGGGGTAGGTTTGAGGTTCAGGCTGAACAGCAACCTATTGAGTAAGAGGAGCCGAATGCACAAAATGAGCAGGAAGGGCAAGTTGAGCCCGAAAACCAATCTGAGGCACCAGCCACACCAGTTATTGATCCTGTCATAGCACAGATCTTAAACGTATTACAAGGAATTGCTTCAAATCAGCAGCGTATGGAGGCGCAATTTCAGAATGCTCCTGCACCTACACCAGTGGAAGAACCTATTCCTCCACTTGAACCTGTACAGCCGGCACATCATAAGTAGGCTGAGAGATTTCCCGTCGTGATTACAAAATTGCTGAAGGAAGCTCGACAACTTGGACGTAAAGATTTTTGTGGGTCAGCTGGAGCTGCAGCCGCTCGTGAGTGGATAGACACCTTATGTCGAGTATTCTTATTATTGCGTATCTCGGATGATGACAAGGTTGCCATTGCTACATTCCTACTTGAGGGAGAAGCCCTTGCATGGTGGACATCTGTTAGTTTGCGATTCGGCAATCGTTTGCCAACTTGGGAAGAATTTCAGTACAAATTCGACGAAAGATTTTATACGAGGTTCCATAAAAGCGAGCAGCGACAAGATTTTTACAAACTTGAACAAGGCAACCGTTCGGTGTTGGAATATGAGAAGGTGTTAAGGGAGTTGTCCTGATTTGCACCAGAAGAAGATCGTACACCGTACCAGCTTGCGAGACGATTTCAGGATGGATTGAGTATCGAACTAAAAACCATTGTTGGTACGACACCAGTGCAGAATTTGCATGAACTAATTGTTGCCGCAACTGAAACTGAAAAAATCGTGCCAACCAAGAAGCCATTCCCAGCCACTAGTGGCGGATCCTATAGGTGAGATTTGAAGTTCAATCGACGAATGGGACCCTATCCTTCGAAAACTAATGGCAATGGAAATACCAACAGGAAGAACTTTTCTGGTTGAAATTCTAATGGATCTTCGTGGAATTCTCAGCAACGGCGATGTTACAATTGTGGCGAGATGGGATATGTTCAGAGGGAATGCCCGAAACCAAGGTGAATCACAGGTGTACCAAACGCAGGCCGAGGTGGGAATGCCAACCCCGCCAGACCACCAACACGTGCACCAAGAGGACAACCTAATGGATCCACAAGCGAGGCGCAATCAAGACCAACAAGGCTCTTCACTCTAACTGATGCCGAGGCTAGTCCTGATGTGGTGAAGATACTATTTCAGTCTTTTCTCAAAATGCTAAAGTATTATTAGATCCCGGAGCAAATAGATCATTTGTAAGTCCAAGGATAGCACTTAGCGCAGATCAGCCTCTATCTCCCTTGACTCCTCCTATTGCAGTTCTAACTCCTTTGAGAGAGCAACTGATTTTGAATCTAGTCTACATAGGCTGTGTTGTACGTATGGGTTCGAATTTACTTGAAGTGGATCTGATTCCATTAGACATCCGAGAGCTGGATGTGATCTTAGGCATGGACTATCTGGCGAAATATCAAGCCCATATGGAGTGTTTCACCAAGCGTGTGTGGTTCATTTTTCCTGATGGTGCCGAATACTGTTTTGAAGGTGATAGGAAAGTTGTTCCAACTTGCATGATTTCCTGGTTAAAGGCGAAGTGATTAATCAACAAAGGATGTATGGCGTACCTCGCACACATATATGATATTTCTGAAGAATCCTCGGATCTGAATTTTTTTCCTGTGGTTCACGAATTTCCAGAAGTATTTCCAGAGGACATAGCCGGTCTACCACTAGCAAGGGAAGTGGAATTTGGTATTGAGCTTGTGCCTGGTACGAATCCGATTTCCATTCCTCTGTATCGTATGGCTCCTACGGAAATGAAGAAACTAAAAATGCAGTTGGAAGATTTGTTGGATCGTGGTTTTATCCGACCTAGTGTGTCACCTTGGGGAGCACCTGTTCTGTTCGTGAAAAAGAAAGACGGTTCGCTGCGATTGTGCATTGATTATCGGCAGCTGAATCATGTAACCGTGAAGAACAAATACCTTTTGCCGCGCATCGACGATTTTTTCGACTAACTCTAGGCTGCAGCCGTATTCTCCAAGATCGATCTCAGATCTTGATACCATCAATTGTGAGTTCGTGATGCTGATATTTCAAAGACCGCGTTCAGATCGCGATACGGCCACTATGAATTTCTGGTTATGCCATTCGGCTTGACCAATCCACCAGCTGTGTTTATGGACCTATTGAATCGTGTGTTCCGCGAGTTCTTGGATAAAATTTTGATAGTCTTCATCGACGACATTCTGATTTACTCAAAATCGGAAGAGGATCATGCTATGCACTTGCGGATTGTGCTTAAAATCTTGAAAGATCGATGGTTGTTCGCAAAGTACTCCAAATGCGAATTCTGGTTACACAAAGTTGGTTTCCTTGGCCATATTGTTTCCGCCCAAGGTGTGTTAGTTGATCCAAAGAAGATTGAAGCCATGATTGTTAGGGAACCATCGCGAAGTGTGTTCGAAGTTCGTAGTTTCCTTGGCTTAGCAGGATACTACCGTCGCTTTGTTGAGAATTTTTCATCGCTTGCTGGAGCATTGACAAAACTGACACGCAAGGGTGAGCCATTCGTATGGAACGAGAAATGCCAGAAAAGTTTCAAAGAGTTAAAGAATCGGTTAGTTTCCACAACTATCCTTACCCTACCTATTTGCGGAAAGGAGTATGTGGTTTACAGCGATGCGTCAAAATCTGGACTTGGATGCGTATTGATGCAAAATGGAAAAGTCCTCGTCTACGTTTCCCGGCAATTGCGACCGCACGAGAGCAACTACCCTATGCAAGACTTGGAACTTGCAGCCATGGTGTTTGCCTTAAAAATTTGGCGACATTACTTATATAGCGAGACATGCCGAATCTTCACTGACCACAAAAGCCTGAAGTACCTCCTCACGCAAAAAGAATTGAATATGAGACAACGAAGATGGGTGGAGCTGATTAAAGACTATGATTTAATCATTGAATATCATCCTGGAAAGGCAAATGTTGTTTCTGATGCCTTGAGCCGAAAGTTTCATCCTCCTTCCCCATCAGTTTTGGCCTACATGCGCACCCATTACCTGCCGATGATGTTGGAATTGAAAGCTAACCGTGTGCATCTTGGCACTGATTTTTTTGGTTCGTTATTGGCATGAATCAAAGTCGCACGAACCTTAATTGAAAAAATCCAAAATCAATAATTAGAGGATCTGAAATTTACTGAAATTCGGAAACAACTTTCTTATGGTGTTAATGCAATAGTTCGTGATTTCAGAATACGAGATGACGAAGTACTAGTCTTTAGAAACCGGGTATGTGTTCCACAAAATGTTAATATTCGTAACCTTATTCTATAGGAGGCGCATAGTTCAAAGTTTTCTATTCATCCTGGAAACATTAAGATGTACTGAGATTTGAAGGAGCAGTATTGGTGGCCAAACATGAAATGTTACATTGCTGAGTTTGTTGCCTGATGCCTCGTATGTCAACAAGTAAAGATCAAACATCAAAGACCCGCTGGTCTACTTCAGTCACTTCCAATTCCAGAATGGAAGTGGGAGCACGTCACAATGGATTTTGTGACTGGTTTGCCTAGATCGAAGCAAGGATACAATGCCATTTGGGTGATCATGGATCAACTGACAAAATCTGCACACTTTCTTCCTATACGCGTGACAGATACACCAAAAAAATTGGCAGTTCGTTGCTTGGATGAGATTGCTCGATTGCATGGAGTGCCAGTTTCTATTGTTTCAGATCGTGACCCTCATTTCACCTCACGATTTTGGGAGAAATTCCAGAATGCGCTGGGTTCAAGATTGAATTTCAGTACAGCATTTCATCCCCAGACCGATGGTCAATCAGAAAGGACGATTCAAACACTCGAAGACATGCTACGAGCTAGTGTGTTGGATCAGAAAACCGGTTGGGATTGATGCCTGTCATTGGCAGAATTTTCTTACAACAATAGTTTTCATGCAAGCATCGGTATGGAACCCTATGAAGCGCTATATGGAAGACGTTGCAGAACTCCCATTTGTTGGAATGAAGTAGGCGAGAGACACCTAGACAATCCGAAATTGATTGACCAAGCAACAAAACAATTAAGCTTAATCCGACAAAGGTTACAAACAGCCCAGGATCGGCAGAAAAGCTATGCCGACAATCGACAAAGGGAGCTGGAATTTACGGTAGGTGACAAAATATTTTTGAAGGTCGCCCCATGGAAAGGAGTCCTTCGTTTTCAGCAACGAGGTAAGCTAACACCTCGCTACATTGGTCCATATGACATTGTCAAAAGAATCGACCCTATTGCATACCGACTTGTCCTACCTCCAAATATGGAAAGAATTCACAATGTATTTCACATTTCAATGCTAAGAAAGTATATGCGAGATCCTTCTCATGTGCTTAAGGAACCGCCAGTTGAAGTTGCTGAAGACCTATCCTATCTCGTACAGCCAGTTGCCATACTAGATCGGTCAGTTCGACAACTTCGCAGTCGAAGCGTGCCTATGGTACGAGTTGTTTGGCGTAATGGCCAAATTGAGGAACAGTCTTGGGAGACTGAGGAATCTATGTGTGCAAAATTTCCTTACTTGTTTGATTAGGTACTTATGTTAAAATTTCGAGGACGAATTTCCTGTAAGGACGGGAGGATGTGAGACTCAAAATTAACTCCAAATTTTGAGTCCTAGAAATCCCGAAGCCAGTACAGGTGAAAAGATGATTTTTCCCCTGAAGGAAAGGATGTGTGATGGCTGAAATTGGTAAGGGTAGTTTTGTAGTTAATTCTGGTATAAATTCCCTTTAATCTAAGTCCTTATAGATAGATAATTGCTTTAGAGATTAAAATCCCTAAGAATAGGGGAAGATAATTAAAGAATTTAATCATCTAGTAATTATCTTATTTTTAATTATCTTAAAAGTAGTAATCACAATTCTACACTCATTCATTATAAATAGGAAGCCAACCTCACAAAAATCATTCAGAGAAAACATACAAAATTCGTATAAGCCTAAAACCCTACACCTCCCTATAGCCGTCAAAATTCGCTGAAACTTTAAACCAGCATAACTCTCTTATCGTTCATCGGATCCCTGAAAATAATAGCTTGTTGGAAAGCTCTCTTCCTCATTTTTCCAACCATATTTATTTTTTTGTGAGGAGGATAGTATTTCTTTCTCTAAAGATAAGTTAAAAATCGGCGGCGGAATTAGGTATTCGCCAAATCTTCTTGAACTTCAATATAGCATAACTCTCTCAAAGTTTGTCGGATCCCTGTAAATAATAGCTTGTTGGAAAGATCTTTTCATCCTCTTTCAAAAAATATATGTTTCGTTGTTTTGACGTAAATATTTTCTTATCTAAGGTTAAGTTAAAAATCGGCAACGAAATTAGGTTTTTAGATTTCTACAGTTTTAATCTTTGGTTGATTTTTGTTGTCATTTCGTGTGTTCTTATGATTGCTTAGCATCTATTCATGATCTATGATCATGATTTTCTTCTTTTAAACTTCTCTATGCTTGAAGTCGAAATTTTCCTAAGCCTTACTTTTAGCGACGAAATTTGCATAGTTAATTGGAATGGAAATTCAGGTTGAATCTTGTTAAGTTCCTGGCTATATCACATCACAGATCCAAGGGGGAGGCACCTGCAGCATCTGATTACTGGTTTCTGATAGGTTTGGTGAGTGGAATTGGTAAGGAAATAGGGTATTCAATTGATTATTGAATATGCATGCTTAGTTTGTTTTTGTCTTTACCTGGTGATAATATAGGTGTTTAAGAATTACCTAATAAAGGCAAAGGAGTAGCTTCTTGTTCAGAGACAAGAGAGGTAGGATCTACACCTCATCGATTTCTCCAGAGACCCCTGTTATTTTCTTGATGTTTTTGTTACCTGCGCTTGTTGTATTGCATGCGATTGGATTAAAGGGTGAGAGTATGAAATTCAAAGTGACATATGGATCCTTTGTGCAGTAAGCCTTGGACAACACAGGTGGAAGGGGATGGCCTTTCTTCTTCACTGCCGAGAGCAATATGATGAGTTCCACCTGCCTGTGTACTTCTGATACTTTTTGAAGTGTTTGTAATCCTCCCTCAACCATAGATTCGACCCTAACCCCTTTCTGATTGATTCTTGAATTGCGTGATCCCCTTTAGATGTCTAGGAATGATCTAATGCGAATTGGGAGATTTGTGTTTATAGTTTCTGCAGATCTTATGATGTTGTGACCCTACTGAGATTCTTGTAATCTCATACCATTTCGTTTACTATTTTTCAAGCTTAGGTACATCCACTGCCAGTGGTACCAGTGTGTGAGATCAAGGTTGCACGGCGGGGCATTATCGCATCACATTTGCATACTTGATCCTTGTTTATTTGCACATATACCATGAATGATTGGGCTACTTTCTGGTTTATTTTCAGATCTTTCCTTTTCTTGCTATTTCCGAAATATATATTTGGAGGATTTCTTGCAAGTTGTTTGGATCCCTATGGGACCTGTGTCATGCTCCAAATCTAAAGATTTGTTTGTTCTGGCAAATCTAAAGACTTAAACTGATGTTTTATTCACTCCGTATGTTATTAGAATAGTTGTCCAATATCATGCTCCAATCGATGTTAAAAAAAATTAGAAATAAACATGCTAAAAATCAAAAGTTAATGGTAAGCCTGGTGAGATTAAGATAGTTCTTAGATGTCATTTGGGCTTGTCTGTGTGTGCTTGTACGTGTTTGTTAGTCAGAATCTTTTTCCGGTAGCCATTTGGGGTAAGCGTTGATGCTCCTTGGGAGAGAAGAGGTTCTTACTGGTATGGGTGGCAATCCCCCAACTTGTGTACGTTGGATGTCTAGTCCTGTGTGCTAACTAGATGCCTTGTCATGTGTGCTGGCAAGATGACCTTATCCTTGTGTGGCTTGGATGCCCTAATCGTGTGTGCTGGATAAGATGCCTAGTCCTGTGTGTTGGCAAGATACCTTGTCCTATGTGCTAGCAAGATGCCCTTATCCTTGTGTGGCTTGGATGCCCTAATCCTGTGTGCTGGCAAGATGAATAGGCTTGCTGATTAGCTTGTGTGCTAATCTTTTACCCTTTGTGCAGCGAAGTCTTGGACAACACAAGTGGAAGGGGATGGCCTTTCCTGTTGATGAGATTGATTAATGACTTACCTTCCTGTGTACTTCTGATTTTCGTAAGTGTTTGTAGTCCATCCTCAGCCTTAGCTTTCGGTCCTATCCCTTTTTGGTTGAATGATGAAATGCATGATTCCTTTTATTTGTATAGGATGATCTGATATTGTTTGGGAGATCTTTGTTTAAGATTTTTGTAGATCGTATGATGTTGTTACCCTACTGAGATTTTTATAATCTCACCCTGTTGTTTTCACAATTTTTCAAGCTTAGGTACATTTTCTGTTCGTGGTACCAGTGTATGAGATCAAGGCTGTACGGCGGGGCTCTGAAACGATGGAAACTAGCACTCCATGCAATCGAACAATCTCGTGCAAGTAACGAACAACCAATTTCTCAGGTGTATCCGTCACATGTATAGGAAGGAAGTGTGCAGATTTCGTCGATCGATCCACGATTACCCAAATGGCATCGTATCCTTGCTGCGATCTAGGCAAACCGGTCAAAATATCCATTGTGACATGCTCCCACTTCCATTCTGGAATTGGAAGTGACTACAGTAGACCATCGGGTCGTTGATGTTCGATCTTTACTTGTTGACATACGAGGCATCGGGCAACGAACTCAGCAATGTGGTTTTTCATGTTTGGCCACCAATATTGCTCTTTTAAATCTTGGTACATTTTAGTGCTTCTGGGATGGATGGCGAACTTTGAACTATGCACCTCTGATAGAATAAGGTTACGAATATCACATCTTGTGAAACATATACTCGGTTAGTGCCAGTAACAATCCAGAAAAATCAGTGCCAAGATGCACACAGTTAGCTTTTAAATTCAACAACATAGGCATGTAATGTGTGCTCATGTAACCCATAACCAATGGGGAAGGAGGATGAAACTTTCAGCTCAAGGCATCAGCAACAATATTCGCCTTTCCAGGATGATATTCGATGATGAAGTTGTAGTCTTTAATCAGCTTCATCCATCTTCGTTGTCTCATACTTAATTCTTTTTGCGTGAGGAGGTACTTTAGACTTTTGTGGTCGGTGAAGATTCGGCACGTCTCACCGTATAAGTAATGTCGCCATATTTTCAACACAAACACCACGGCTGGAAGCTCCAAATCATGTGTAGAATAGTTACTTTCGTTCGGTCATAACTATCATGAAGCATAAGCAATGACTTTCCTATCTTGTATAAATACGCATCCAAGTCCGGATTTCAACGCATCACTGTAAACCACATACTCATTTCCGCAAATAGGTAAGGTAAGGATAGGTGCAGAAACTAACCGGTTTTTCAGTTCTTCCAAACTTCGCTGGCATTTCTCGTTCCACACGAATGGCTCACCCTTGCGCGTCAGTTTTGTCAATGGTCCGGCAAGTGATGAAAAATTCTCCACAAAGCGACGATAGTATCCTGCTAAGCCAAGAAAAATACGAACTTCGAACACAGTTTGCGGGGGTTCCCAAGTAACTACGGCTTCGATCTTCTTCGGATCAAGTAACACACCTTGGGCGGAAACAACATGGCCAAGGAAACCATCTTCGCGTAACCAGAATTCACATTTGGAGTACTTTGCGAACAACCGTCGATCCTTCAAAACATTCAGCACAATCCGCAAATGCTTAGCATGCTCCTCTTCCGATTTTGAATAAATCATAATGTCGTTGATGAAGACTATCAAAAATTTATCCAGGAACTCATGGAACACACGATTCATCAGGTCCATGAACATAGCTGGTGCATTGGTCAAACCAAATGGCATAACCAAAAATTCGTAGTGGCCGTATCGTGATCTGAACGCGGTCTTCGGAATATCAGCATCACGAACTCGCAACTGATGGTATCCAGATCTGAGATCGATCTTGGAGAACACGGCTGCACCCTGGAGTTGGTCGAACAAATCATCGTTGCGTGACAAAGGATACTTGTTCTTCACGGTCACACAATTCAACTGTCGATAGTCGATGCATAATCGAAGCGATCCATCTTTCTTCTTTACAAACAAGACAGGTGCTCCCCAAGGTAACACACTAGGTTGGATGAAACCACGATCCAGCAAATCTTCCAATTGTGTTTTTAGTTCCTTCATTTTTGCAGGAGCCATATGATACGAAGGGATGGAAATCGGATTCGTACCAGGCACTATCGAATTCCACTTCCCTTGCTGGTGGTAAACCGGCTATGCCTTCGGGAAATACTTTTAGAAATTCGCGAACCACTGGAGCAGAATCCAGATCCGAGGATTCCTTAAAAATATCATGTATGTGCGCGAGGTATGCTGTACATCCTTTGTTGATCAATCATTTTGCATCATGCTAAGAAATCATGCAAGTTGGAACAACTCGCCTATCACCTTCGAAATAGTACTAGGCACCATCAGGAAAAATGAACCACACACGTTTGGTGTAACACTCTATACGGGCTTGATATTTTTCCAAACAATCCATGCCTAAGATTACATCCAGATTTCGGATGTCCAATGGAATTAGGTCACTTCAAGTACATTTGGACCCATACGTACAGCACAGCCGATGTAGACTAGATCACAAATTAGTTATTCTCCCCAAAGGAGTCAAAACTGCAATAGGAAGAGTCAAGAGAGATAGAGGTCGATCCGTGCTAAGTGCTATCCTTAGACTTACAAATGATCTATTTGCTCCGGCATCTAATAATACTTTAGCATATTGAGAAAAGACTGAAATAGTACCTGTCACCACATCAGGACTAGCCTCAGCATCAGTTAGGGTGAATAGCCTTGTTGGTCTTGGTTGTGCCTCACTTGTGGATCTGTTGGGTGGTCCTCTTGGTGCGCGTGTTGGCGGTTTGGTGGGGTTAGCATACCCACCTCGGCCCGCACTAGGTGCGCCTGTGATACATCTCAGCTTCTGGCATTCCCGCTGAATGTGCCCCATTTCGTCACAATTGTAACATCGACGTTGCTGAGAATTCCACGTAGACCCATTGGAATTCCAACCAGAAAAGCTCTTCTTATTGTTACTTCCATTGCTATTAATTTTCTGAGGATAAGACCTTACAGGAAAGTGTCCCGTACGTCGATTAAATTTCGAATCTCCCCTGAAGGATCCACCACTAGTGGCTGCGGATAGTTTCTTGGATTGCATGATCTTTTAGGCTTCAGTTGCAGCAATAATTAGTTCTTGCAAATTCTGTACCGGTGTCGTACCAACGATGGTTTTGAGTTCGGTACTCAGCCCATCCTAAAATCGTCTCCCAAGCTGGTACGGTGAGTGATCCTCTTCAAGTGCAAATCAGGACAACTCCCTTAACACCTTCTTATATTCCAGCATCGAACGGGTGCCCTGTTCAAGTTTGTAGAAAGCTTGTCGCTGCTCATTTTTATGGAATCTCGTATAGAACCTTTTGTCGAATTCATACTGAAATTCCTCCCATTAGGCAAACGATCACCAAATCGCAAGCTCACTGCTGTCCACCATGCAAGGGCTTCTCCCTCAAGTAGGAAAGTGGCGATGGCAAGCTTGTCATCATCCGAGATTCGTAAGAACAAGGACATTCGGCATAAGGTGTCGATCCATTCACAAGCAGCAGCAGCTTCGGCTGAACCATTGAAATCTTTACATCCTATCTATTGAGCTTCCTTTAACAATTTTGTAATCATGATGGGAAGCCTCTCGGCTTCCTTAGGATGCATCGATTGTACAGGTTCATGTGGAGGAATAGGTTCTTCCACGGGCACGGGTGCAGGAGCATTCTAAAATTGCGCCTCCATACACTGCTGATTCGCAGCAATTCCTTGCAATATGTTTAGGATTTGGGCCATCACATTATCGATGGCTGGTGCCTCATGTTGGTTTTCGGGCTCAGCTTTCCATCCCTGCTCAATTTGTGCATTCGGCTCCTCTTGCTCAATAGGTTGCTGTTCGGCTTGAACCTCATACCTACCCCGTCGATCCCTGATAGCATTCGACCTTGCCATACTATACAAGCATACGATTATTACTTAACACATAACTAAATACAATACTAGGAAAAGAAGTGGTACCTGGTGGAGAGGCGTGGATCGGACGATATACATATGCTGGAAAACAATATACAAATTTTGGAAATCATATACACACATGTAAATGCATACTTGTCACTCATATCATCACACATATGTATTCCCGGAAATCATCATCAAGCATTAAGCAAGCATGGATTCACATAATCCATATTTGGCAATCATGCAAACTCACACCCCATGCATTCGGCAATACACATCAGCAATCACACGCATATACATTCGACAACATAGAAATCACATAGGGACACTTGGTAATATGCCCCAACAACATACACATTCTCAGCAATGACAAGAAACACAGCAAACATTCACCGAAACACATCAAGGCATACCAGGCATAAGAACATACATAAACACAAAGCAAATCAAATTATCATTCTCATCATTTAAATCAATCCCTCTTTAGCATTAGTTCACTTTCGGTATTAGTTCCTAAGTTAGTGAGTGTGTGCATATGTTCATACCTACAAACACAAAATTAACAAACCAGTTAGCGTATAACCAATTATATTCCTTAAACCATACTCCGCTACCAAAACTTGTAACAACCCTAACTCCTAACCTATTATTAATTGCTCCGATAAAGGCCCTTACCGCCATGAATCCCAAACAAGCTCAAGAACCAGGACCTATCTGAATCCCACAAGGCTAACACATCAAATTCTCGATTTTTAGAATGTACATTCTTTATGTTTATCAACAATTCAACCATGATATTAGACAAGTATTCTGGTATCATACGGAGTGAATGAAATATCAGCAGAAGTCTTTAAAAAAATCAATGAATCCACAACACACAAATCCCATAGGGATCCAAATATCCAGCAAGTTAACCCCCAACATAAATCGGAAACAACAAGTAAAGAAGGATTCTTGAAAAAACCAGAAAGTAGTCAAATCATAATTCATGTCATATGTGCAGGCAATCATGGAATAGGTATGCAAATGTGATGCTATATCGTCCCGCCATGCAGCCTTGATCTCACACACTGGTACCACGGACAGTGCATGTACCTAAGCCTGAAAAATGGTGAATATAACAGGATGAGATTACAAGAATCTCAGTAGGGTCACAATATCATAAGATCTATAGAAATCTTAAACCCAAATTTCCCAAACAACATCATATCTTCCCTACATAACTACAGGTATCACGCAATTCAAGAATCAATCAAAGGGATAGGGCTGAAACTAAGGCTGAGGGAGGACTACAACATTTCTGAAAATCAGAAGTACACAGGCAGGTAAACTCTTCAGATTACTCTCGGCACTAGAAAGAAAGAAAGGTCGTCGCCTTCCACCTATGTTGTCCAAGGTTTACAGCACAAAGGGTAAAAGGTTAGCACACAAGCTAATCAGCAAACCTATTCATCCTGCCACACAAGGACTAAGCATCCAAGCCACATAAGGACAAGGCTTCCAGCGCGCGCATGCTGGGGATTTTCTCCCATACAATTCCTATACCAGTAAGAGCCTCCCCTCTCCTAAGGAGCATCAGCGCATACCCCGAATGGCCATTGGAAGAGGATCCTGATACACAAACACATACAAACACACACAAGCAAGTACAAAGCATAATACCACAATAGGGTATCTTTAATCATGTCAAAACACAATTATATGCAATTCAGGCACTCAAAACCTAACTCAAGGGTTCGGTATAGCCTATAGGATTCATATCTCAATCCGTGATTCATGCACATATCCTACAATCAATTCGCATATAATAATAACAAAGACAGGTGTCGAAAATAACAAAAAAACAAGAGGGATTCCTGGAGAAACCGATGAGGCAGAGATCCTACCTCTCTTGTCTCAGAACAAGAAACTACTCCTTTGTCCTTATTTAATAATTCTGAACTACCTATAGCATCATAGGACAAAGACAAAACCAAACTAAGCATGCATACTCAATAACCAAGTAAGTACCCTATTTTCTTTCCAATTCCACTCACCAAACCTATCAGAAACCAATGGTCAGATGCCGCAGGTGCCTCCCTTTTTGATGTGTGATGTGATAGTCAAGAACTTAACAAGATTCAACCTGAATTACTACCCCAATTTAACTATGTATATTTCGGCACTAAGCATAAGACACAAGATAATTTTTGATTTCATATTAGCAAGGTGTAAGGGTTGTGATTTCATGTTAACAAAGAAGGATTAAGTGTTTATAACTTATACAATCAAAATAAACAAGATCGAAATCCAATAGGTTAATCAATTGATCAAGATAGGCAACAATAGGGCAAGGGTAGGGCATAGTGATTTCATGTATAGAAAGGATTCAAAAGATAAATTCATGATTTTATAACATAAATAGATGCCAAACAATCATACAAACAAGAGGAACAAGAACAGAAATCAATTTAAGACAGAATCACCCAACCTTGAAACCTAATCCCACAAAAATACGATTTAACTTTCAACAAAGAAAAATTAACCTTCAGACAAAAACCTAAAATTTTTTGGAAGAGAGTGAAGAGATCTTTCCAACAAGCTATTATTTGCAAGAATCCAAGAAAGGACGAGAGAGTAACACTATTTTGAATTTCAAGCAGATTTTGACAATTTCGTCGAAATACGATTTAACTTTCGACAATGAAAAACTAAACTCCAGACAAAAAACCAGATACTTCTGAAAATAGAATGAAAATAACATTCCAATAAGCTATTATTCGCAAGAATCTAACAAAAGATGAGAGAGTTATGCTGATTTTAAGTTCCAGCGGATTTCGATAGAAATTATAAGGTGTAAGGCTTTTAGGTTTTACCAATGTTGTGTATTTTCTGTATATGATTTTTATGTGGCTGGCTTCCTATTTATATAAGATGGTTATGGAATTAAATTCCTATTTTAAAGGCTTGATTAAAGTAAGATAATTATCAGATTTAAATTCTGTAATTATCCCACTTAATTTTAGGAATTTTAATTTCTGAGGTAATTATCAACCTATAAAGAACTAGATTAAAGGAAATTAAAATCAAAATTAGTTACTGGACATTTCTTCCCAATTTTGGCCATCGCACATCCTTTTCATCAGGGACAAAATGATCTTTTCACTTGCACTGGCTTCTGGACTTCTAGAACTCAAAATTCAGGGTCTCACAAGAGCGGTAATTCACGTTGAATCTTGTTAAATTCTTGGCTATCACATCACACATCCAAGGAGGAGGCACCGACAGCATCAGATCACTGGTTTTTGATAGGTTCGGTGAGTGGAATTGGAAAGGAAATAGGATATTTACTTGGTTATTGAGTATGCATGCTTAGTGAGGTTTTGTCTTTGCCTTATGATGATATAGGTGGTTCGGATCCTTTAAATAATGGCAAAGGAATAGCTTCTTGTTCAGAGAAAAGAGAGGTAGGATGTATGCCTTATCTGTTTCTTCAAAGATCCTTGTTGTTTGCTTCTTGATTTCGATTTATATGCTTGTTGATGATTGTATGCACATATGCTGGATAGTGCATGCTTGAGTTTGCAGATTGAGATGTGATCCTCTAGGCTATACCGAACCCTTGAGATAGGTTGTGAGTGCCTAAATTGCATGTATTGTTTTCTTTGACCATGATGATTGTTTTCTGACATGATTGAGGATACTCTGTTGTGGTATTGTGCCTTACGCTTGCTTGAGTGTGCTGGTAGGTATTTGTGTGTCAAGATCCTTTTCCAGTGGCCATTCGGGCAATGAACTCAACAATGTGGCGTTTTCGTACTCGGCCACCAATATTGTTCCTTCAAGTCTCGATACATCTTTGTGCTACCAAGATGAATAGCAAACTTCGAACTATACGCCTCAAATAAAATTATATTATGAATATCAACATCTTGTGGCACACATACCCGGTTTTTGAAGATCAGAACTCCATAATCTCGTAGTCTAAAATCACGAACTATAACATCATCAGATAGTTCCTTCCGAATTTCGGCAAATTTTGGATCTTCCGATTGCTAATTTTGGATTTCTTCAAGTAAGGTAGGCTTGACCTCAGTTCGAGAAAACAACGAATCAGAAAAATCAGTACAAAGTTGCACATGTGTAGCTCTTAAATCCAGCAACATTGGAATGTATTGGGTGCACATGTAAGCCAAAATTGATAGGGAAGGAGAATGGATTTTCTGACTCAAGGCATAAACAACAACATTTGTTTTTCTAGGATGATATTCGATGATCAAATTGTAGTCTTTAATCAACTCCAACCATTTTCTATGTCTCATATTTAACTCCTTCTGCGTAAGGAGATATTTCAAGCTTTTTTGGTTGGTGAAGATTCTGCATGTCTCACCGTATAGATAATGGCACCATATCTTCGGTGCAAATACCACGGCTGCAAGCTCCAAATCATGTGTAAGATAGTTACTTTCACGCAGATGCAACTGTTGGGAAGCATAGGCAATGACTTTCCCATCTTGCATTAGCACGCATCCAAGTCCAGATTTGGATGCATTGTTGTACACCACATACTCCTTTTTACTAACTGGTAAGGTAAGAATAGTTGTGAAAACTAACCAGTTTATTAATTCCTTGAAGCTTTGCTGGCATTTCTCATTCTACACGAATGGCTCTCCTTTGCATGTCAATTTCATCAATGGTCCAACAAGCGATAAAAAATTCTTCACGAAGCGACAGTAGTAGCTAAGCCAAGGAAACTACTAACTTCAAACACAGTCCATGGGTGTTCCCAAACAACTACGGCTTCAGTCTTCTTTGGATCAACCAGTACACCATGGACGGATACAACATGGCCAAGGAAACCATCTTCGCATAACCAGATTTTGCATTTGGATTACTCTGCGAACAAGTGTCAATTCCTCAGAAATTTCAGCATAATCCGCAAGTGCTCAGCATGGTCCTCTTCTGATTTTGAGTAAATCAGAATATCTTTGATGAAGACTATCATAAAAATGTCTAGGAACTCTTAGAATACATAATTCATCAGGTCTATCAACACAACTAGTGCATTGGTCAAACCAAATGGCATAACCAAAAATTCATAGAGGCCGTATCACGATCTGAATACAGTCTTCGGAATATTAGCTTCACAAGCACGCAACTGATGGTATCCTGATCTAAGATAAATCTTGGAAAACATAGTTTCACCTTGGAGGTGGTCAAACAAGTTATCAATTCACAGTAGAGGGTACTTGTTCTTCATGATCATACGGTTCAATTGTCGATAGTCGATGCACAATTGCAGCGAACCATCTTTCTTTTTCACGAACAAGACAGGTGCTCCCCAAGGTGACACACTGGATCGGATGAAACCATGATCTAGCAAATCTTCCAATTGTGTCTTCATTTCCTTTATTTCTGTAGGAGCCATACGATGAGGAATGGAAATTGGATTCGTACCCGGCACTAGTTCAATGTCGAATTCCCATTCTCTTGGTGGTGGCAAACCAGCTATGTCTTCTGGGAACTCATCTGGAAATTCATGAACCACTAGAAAGGAATCCAGATCCGAGGACTCTTTAGAAACAACATGTACATACTTAAGGTACACAGTGCATCCTTTCCTGATCAATCACTTCGCATCGAGCCATGAAATCATGCAAGTTGGAACAACTCACCTATCACCCTCAAAACAATACTCGGAACCATCTGGAAGAGTGAAGCACTCACACTTGGTGAAACACACCATTTGGGCTTGATATTTCACCAGACAATCCATGCTTAAGATCACATCCAGCTCTTGGATGTCCATTGGAGTCAGATCCACGTCAAGTATATTTAGACCAATACGTACATCATAGCTGATGTAGACTAGATCACAAGTCAGTTGCTCTCCCAAATGAGTCAGAATCGAAATAGGAGGAGACAGGAGAGATAAAGCCCGATCTAAACTAAGTGTTATCCTTGGACTCATAAATGATCTATTTACTCCAAGGTCTAATAACATTTTAATATTTTGAGAAAAGACTGAAATAGTACCTATCACCACATCAAGACTAGCTTCAGTATCAGTTAAGGTGAACAATCTTGTGGGCCTGGGTTGTGCCTCACTTGTAGATCCGCTAGATAGTCCGCTAAGTGCGCGAGCTGGTGGTTTAGTGGGATTGGCATACCCACCACGGCCTGCATTTGGTGTGCCTGTAATACATCTCAGTTTGGGACAGTCTCTCTAAATATGGCCCATCTCACCACAATTGTAGCATCGAGGTGGCTGTAAACTCCACGTAGATCCACTAGAATTAGGACCGGAAAAGTTTCTTCTGAAATTACCCCCATTTCCATTATTCTTTGAAGGATAGGACCTCAAAGGATAGGGTCCCCTACTCTGGTTGAATTTTGAATCATGCCCGAATGATCAGCCACTACTTGCTATGGACGGTTTCTTGCTTTGCAGGATCTTCTTGACTTCAGTCACAGCAATGATTAATCCTTGCAAATTTTGCACCGGTGTTGTGCCAACAATGGTCTTGAGTTCGATACTCAGCCCATTCTGGAATCGTCTTGCAAGCTGGTAAGGTGAGCGATCCTCCTCAAGTGCAATTGGGACAACTCCCATAATTCTTTCTCATATTCCAGCATCGAACGGGTGCCTTGTTCCAGTTTATAGAAAGCTTGTCGCTGCTCGGTTTTGTGGAATCGGGTGTAGAATCTATCATCAAACTCATAACAGAACTCTTCTCACGAAGGCAAACGATCCTCCAACCGCAAACTCATGGCTGTCCACCATGAGGGCTTCTCCCTGAAGTAAGAAAGTGGTGATGGCAACCTTTTTGTCATCAGAGATATGCAAGAACAAGGACACTCGACATAGGGTATCAATCCACTCACGAGCTGCAACGGCACCTGCTGAACCGCTGAAATCTTTACATCCTAGTTGACAAGCTTCCTTCAGCAACTTTGTAATGACAACTAGAAGTCTCTCGGCTTCCTTAGGATGAGTCGGCTGAACAGGTTCAAGTGGTGGAATAGGATCCTCCATAGGTGGTGCAGGTGCATTCTGAAATTGGCCCTCTATTCGCTGCTGATTCGTAGCAATCCCTTGTAACATGTTTAGTATTTGTGCCATTGCTAGATCAATGGCTGGTTTGGCTGGTGCTTTAGGTTGGGTTTTGGGCTTAGCTTGCCCTCCCTGCTCATTCTGTGCATTCAGTTCATTATGATCAACAAGTTGCTGTTCCGTTTGGGATTCATACCTACCCTGATGATCTCTAGGTGCGTTATGCCTTTCCATACAATAAAAGCACATGATGTCACTCAATACATAACCAGAATACAAAACTAAGGAGAAGAATTGGTACCTAGTGGAGAGGCATTCACCGGATGATATGCATATGCTGGAAAACAAAACACATACATGTACACAAGTACACACACATTCGACAGCATGCATCAAAAACACATACATATTCGGGAATAAGCATAAAACACGCTGCAATTATTCGGCAACAAATACATTCGGCACTCCCACAACACACACTCATGCATTTGGCAATCATACCAACATTATGGAGTATTCAGCAGCACACATCACAAAAGCATAATCAACATATAGCAAGTTTCATACATACTCAACAATTGCAATGAAACACAGCAAAGCACTCATCAAAACATATCAAAATATACCAAATCATACAACACATAAGAACACATATAGACACATGTGAGACCCCGAATTTTGAGTCCTAGAAGTCTAGACGCCATTGTAGGTGAAAAGACCATTTTGTCCCTAAAGAAAAGGATGTGTGATGGACGAAATTGGTAAGGAATGTCTAGTGATTGTTTCTGGTTTTAATTCCCTTTGATTTGGTTCTTTATTGGTTGATAATTACCTTAAAAAATAAAATTCTAAAATTAAGGGAGGATAATTACATAATTTAATTATGATAATTATCTTACTTTAATCTAACCCTTAAAGTAGGGAAATGAATCCTATAACCACTCTATATAAAGAGAAAGCCGGCCACACTTAAACCTTATGCAAAAAATACACAAAATTCATCCAACCAAAATCCCTACACCTCCTTATAGCTGCCGACATCTGCTTTTACTTCAAAATAGCAAAACTCTCTCATCGTTTGTAAATTCTCAAATAATAAGTTTTTGGAAAGCTCTTTCCGTTCTCTATGCAAGCATATTAAGATTTCTATCTGGAGGTTAGTTTTTCTTTGTCGTAATTTAGGTCGTAATTTGACGAAATTACATTTCAAAATTTTGTGATTCTACCTTCAAATGATTTATGTTGTTGTTCCTCTTGTTAGTATGATTGTTTAGCATCCTTTCATAATGTAATATCATGAATTCATCCTTTGAATCTTCCCTATACATGAAATCAGCATGCCTTACCATTGCCCTATTTATTGCCTATCTTGATCAATTGATTAACCTATTGGATTCTCATCTTGTTTCTTTTGGTTGTACAAGTTACAAACACCTAATCCTTCCTTGTTAACATAAAATTGCAACCTTATTACCTTGTATGCATGAAATCGCAATTTGTCTTATGCCCTATTCTTAGTGTCGAAATTTGCATAGTTAATTGGGATGGTAATTCAAGTTGAATCTTGTTAAGTTCTTGGCTATCACATCACACATCCAAAAGGGATGCACCTGCAGCATTTGATCACTAGTTTCTGATAGGTTTGGTGAGTGGAATTGGTAAGGGAATAGGGTATTCAATTGGTTATTGAGTATGCATGTTTAGTTTGGTTTTGTCTTTTCCTTATGATATTATAGGTGGTTTGGATCCTTCGAAAAAAGGCAAAGGAATAGCTTCTTGTTCAGAGACAAGAGAGGTAGGATCTATGCCTCATCAGTTTCTTCAGAGATCCTTGTTGTTTGCTTGTTAATTTCGGTACCTACATGTATGATAAGTGTATGCATATATGTTATAGTGAGTATCCTTGAATTAAGGATCAAGATGTGATCCTCTAGGCTATACCAAACTCTTGAGTTAAGTTATGAGTGACTAATTTGCATGTGTTGTGTGCATTGAATATCTTGATTGTGTTCTGATATGATTAAGAATACCTTGTTGTCGGATTGTGCTATGTGCTTGCCTGTGTGTGCTTGTACGTGTTTGTGTATCATGATTCTTTTTTTATGGCCATTCGGGGTAAGCGTTGATGCTCTTAGGGAGAGGAGAGATTCTTACTGGTATGGGAGTCGTATGGGTGGCAATCCCCAGCATGTGCACGTTGGATGTCTGGTCCTTGTATAGCTAGACGTCTTGTCCTTGTGTGGCAAGATGACCTTATCCTTGTGTTGTTTGGATGCCCTTATCCGTGTGTGGTTTAGATGCCCTTGTCCTTGTGTTGCTTGGATGCCTTATCCTTATATGGCAGGATGAATAGGCTTACTGATTAGCTTGTGTGCTAACCTTTTACATTTTATGCAGCGAAGCCTTGGACAACACAGGTGGAAGGGGATGGCCTTTTCCTATTACCGAGATGATTAATGAGTTTTTCCTACCTGTGTACTTATGATTTTCGGAAGTGTTTGTAGTCCCCTCAGCCTTAGTTTCGGCCTTAACCTTGGATAGATTCTTGAATTACATGATACCCTTAGATGTGTAGGGATGATTTGATATTGTTTGGGAGATGTTTGTTTAAGATTTCTATAGATCTTATGATGTTGTGACCCTACTAAGATTCTTATAATCTCGTTCTGTTGTTTTCACCAATTTTTCAGGCTTAGGTACATTTGCTATTCTTGGTACCAGTGTGTGAGTTTCAAGACTACACGACAGGGCAATATCGCATCACATTTACATATTTTGTCTCCTTGGCTGCTTGCGCATACAATATGATCATTGATTGGACTATTTTTTTCTGGTTTCTCAAGTTTCCTCATTTTCTTGTTGTTTCCAAACTATGTTGGGGGTTAGTTGCTAGATGTTTGGATGCCTATGGGACTTGTGTGTTATGGATTCATTGATTAAATTTAATGACTTTCGCTGATGTTTTATTCACTCCGTATGGTACCAGAATATTTGTCCAATATCATGCTCCAAGCTTTAAAATCTTAAAGGAATTAACGTACTAAAATTGAAACTAGATGGATAAGCCTTGTGAGATTCAGATAGGTCCTGGGTTCAGATTTGTTTAGGTTTTATGGTGGTAAGGGTCCCATTAGGAGCAAATTTTGGAATATGAGATTTGGGTCCTTACAGGTTTGGTAGCAAAACATGGTTTAGGTACTATGATTTATTGTATGCTAACCTGTTTATTGACTTTGTGTTTGTAGGTAGGTACATGCGCACACACCCATTCACTTAGGAGCTAGTAAAAAACGTGATCTAATGCTAAAAAGGAGTTGATTTGTAAGATTTAGATGATGAAATTGATAATTTGATTTGTTGGGTGTTTATGTATGTTCTTGTGCCTGATGAATTTTTTCTGTTTTTTCTTTGTTGTTACCGAATGCATGAGTGTGTCCTATGAAAGTCCCGAATGTGTTTGTTTTCAAATAATTGCAATGTGTTTTATGATTATTGTCCGATGGGTATTGTTCATGCATGCTATGCTGCCGAGTGTCCCTATGTGATTCCTATATTGCCAAATGCATATGAATGTATATGCTACTTATTAATGTGTGCTTCCAAGTATGAATTACATGAGTATGTGTATTACCAAATGTATGTGATTGGTTTGTAAGCATATCGAAGTATATCCTTATGTGGTTTTGCATGATTGTTGAGTATAACTTGTGTGAATCCATGATTGTCGAATGCTTGATAATTGTTGCCGAGTGTGCATTTGTGAGACCCCGACCGTTCCTAGTTTAGATGTCCAGGAAGTTCAGTAGTCGATGCAGTTGAAATGACTATTTTGCTCTGAAGAAATGCATGCGCATATGTCTATATGTACTTTGATTGATTATGACTTACAAATATGAAAGCATGATTATTACATTTGATTGTTTTTGTATGTTGATTGCATGTTGATATTTATGATTTGCTGAGTGTTGTGTGCTTTATGTGTATGTAGAAATATATGTGTTTGTTTGTTGTATTTTGTATGCATGTTTGTGTTTTATTTCCAGCATATGCAAATCGTCCGGTGTACGCCTCATTTCTTGTTTTGTGTTTGATATTGGAAAGTTATATCATGTGTGTTTGATTAGTATGGCATGGTCGACTCGGAAGCGAAGTAGCATAGCGAAAACATGGTAAGTCTGTAACCCTTGGTCTTTATGCAGAAATTTCGAGGACGAAATTTTTATAAGGAGGGGAGGATGTGAGACCCGACTCTTTCTAGTTTAGATGTCCAGGAAGTCCAATAACCGATGCAGTTGAAATGATTATTTTGTCCTGAAGAAATGAATGCGTGATTGCCTAAAATGGTTGCTGTTAGATATTTCCTATTTTAATTCTGGAATTTTTATATTAATTATTTTTAGTTTTATCCCTTATTATCTAAAGTATTAGATAATTCTTCTTTTTAAATAGAATATCTCTTTTAATAGATTTATCCTTTTAAATAGAATTATCTTTTAATTATCTTTTTAAGCTTAAAAATAGGGATTTATCTCTTAGTTAAACCTCCTTAGACACCTATAAAAGAGTGGTCAGCCTATCCCACCTAAATATACCAAAATCCACATAGAAATTTCGTAATTTGTCCCCTTCTTCTCAATTTTTGATTTTTGTCTAAACCCTACCCGAAACTTCTTGATCTTCAAAATAGCATAACACTCTCATCCTTTGTCGGATTCTTGTTAATAATAGCTTGTTAGAAAGTTCTCTTCATCCTCTTTCCAATCATATTGGTTTTTTATCTGAAGGTTAGTTTTTCTTTGTTAAAAATTAAATCATATTTTGACGGAATTGCTAAAATCTTCTTGAACTTCAAAATAGCATAACTCTCTCGTCCTTTGTCGGATTCCTGAAAATAATAGCTTGTTGGAAAGATTTATTCATCCTCTTTCTAACCATGTAAGGTTTTTTATCTTAAAGTTAGTTTTTATTCGTTAAAAGTTAAATCGTATTTCGACAGAATTGCTAAAATCTGTTTGAATTTCAAAGTAGCATAACTCTCTCATCCTTTGTCGGATTCTTGCGAATAATAGCTTTTTGGAAACTCTCTTCATCCTCTTTCCAATCATCTTGGATTTTTCTTTTGGAGGTTAGTTTTTCTTTACCATAATTTAGGTTGAAATTTGGAGGGATTAGGTTTCAAAATTGTGTGATTCTACCTTCAATTGATTTATGTTATTGTTCCTCTTGTTCGTATGATTGTGTAGCATTTATTCATGATTTTGAAATCATGAATTCATCCTTTGAAACTTCCCTATTCATGAAATCTGCATGCCCTACCTCTGCCCTATTGATGTTTATCTTGATCAGTTAATTAACCTATTGGATTCTAACCTTGTTTCTTTTGATTGTACATGTTATAAACACCTATTCCTTTCTTAACTTCATGAAATCACAACCCCTAACCTCTCTAGTGTTGAAATCGGAAGTTTCCCTATAAACCTTAAGGTGTTGCCAAAATTTGTATATTGAATTAGGATGAAATATCAAGTAGATTCTTACTGAGTTATTAGCCATCACATCACGCATTCAGGGGAAAGATATTGCTGCATCCGGATTGCTGGATTTGGGTAGGTTAATTGGTTAGGATTTCCAGTGCCTTTGGTTTTTAATTAAGTAGTCTTATGGCTTAGTATTCTTTGCTTGTAATTGTTTAGGAGATTCTAATCTTATTGGAAAGGCAAAGGATTACATCTAATTCAGACACGTGATAGGTAGGATCTATGAGTCATCAGTTCCTTTGGTTACCCTATTTTTTTATTGTTTGAATATAACTGAATTCGGTTGCCTATCTTGATTATATGCTTGCGGAATGTGTGATTTTGATGATAGGGAATTTCATAAATTAATAAGAAAATAGATCGTCTGATTCGGTTATGACTTTGAGAATTGATCTTTGATTTTTATTGTGATTTGATTGAGGATCCTTTGTTGTGATTTGTGTATGTGTGTACTATATGTGTATGCGTGTATGTGCCATGTTTGTGCTTTGTTTGAAGGATCCTTTTGTCGCTGGCCATACGAGGTAAGTATTGTGCTCCTAGGGAGAGGAGAGATGCTTACCGAACCGGGAGGTTTCGGGTGGTTATTCCCAACAAGAGCTCGCTGGATGCCTTGTAGGCCGGTTCAAGTCTGGACGTCAGGAAGCCTTGTAGGCCAGTTCGAGTCTAGATGTCGGAGACAACTAAAACACTTGCTATAATATTGATTGTCTAACCATTTACCCTTTTTGCAGCAAAGCCATGGACAACACAGGTGGAAAGGGATGGCTTTTTCTTTTCCTACTGTCGAGAGTAACCTGATGCTTTCCTGTCTGCGTACTTCTGATTTTCAAAAGTGTTTGTAGTCTACCCTCAGCCTTAGTTTCGGCCCTAACCCTTTTGATTGATTCTTGAATTTCGTGATACCCTTAGATAAGTAGGGATGATCTGATGTTGTTTGAGGGATGTTTGATTGGGAATCCATAAGACTTATGATGTTGTGACCCTACTGAGATTCTTGTAATCTCATCCCTACTTTTCTCCCCCTTTGCAGGCTTAGGTGTGTACTTTATTGCTGGTACCAAAGGGGTGAGATCAAGGCTGCACAGCTAGATGAATTTGCACCCCTTTTATATTGAATACGCATGCCATATCTTTGTACTTGTGTGGATTTGCATTCTGGATTTCCAATCCTTCTTTCTCTTTTTGTTGCTTCTGAAATATGCATGATACTATTGGTTGATGTTTTAAGATTCCTATGGGACTTGTGTGTTATGTTTCCATTTGTTTTGAGTATTAATATAAGACTTCTGCTGATGTTTTCCTTCACTCCGTATAAGCCAGAAATTCATTAATGTATGAATATGCTCCAACCTTTAAATAACATATAAATCAACCAATAAAATTGACAATTAGGTGACTTGAGCCTTGTGGGATTCAAATAAGATCTTGAGAGGGTTTATTTGATTTTCACAGCGGTAAGGGTCCTTACAGGTTTGGTAGTGGAACATGGTTTAGTAGATTGTGTGATTTGCATAATATTATGTTATCAATTTTAGAAGCATACGGATATGTCGACATGTACCTTGATTGATTATAACTTACAGATATGAAAGCATGATTATTAGATTTGCTTGTTTTTGTATGATGATTGCATGTTGATATGTAAGATTTGCTGAGTGTTTTGTGCTTTTTGTGTATGCCGAAATATATGTTTTGTTTGCTGTGTTTTCTGTGCATGTTTGTGTTTTATTTCCATCATATGCAAATCGTCTGGTGTACTCCTCTCCACCAAGGTACCATCTCATTTATTGTTTTGTGTTTGATATTGGAAAGTTATATCATGTGTGTTTGATTAGTATGGCATGGTCGACTAGGAAGCGGAGTAGGGCAGCGAAAGCATGGTAAATCTGTAACCCATAAGATGTGAGACTCGGACCCTTCGTAGTTTAGATGTCCAGGAAGTCCAGTAGTCGATGCAGCTGAAATGACTATTTTGCCCTGAAGAAATGGATGCGTGATGGCCTAAAATGGTTGCTACCAGATATTTTCTAATTTAATTCTAGTATTTTTATATTAATTATCCTTAGTTTTATCCCTTATTATCTAAGGTATTAGATAATTCTTCTTTTTAAATATAATATCTTTTTTAATAGATTTATCCTTTTAAATAGAATTATCCATCTAATAGAATTATCCTTTAATTATCTTTTTAAGCTTAAAAGTAGGGATTTATCTCTTAACTAAATCTCCTTAGACACCTATAAAAGAGTGGCCAGCCTATCCCACCTAAACATACCAAAACCGATAAAGAAATTTCGTAATTTATCCATTTCTTCTCAATTTCCGATTTTTGCCTAAATCGTATTCGAAACTCCTTGATCTTCATCTTAGCATAACTCTCTTATCTTTTGTCAGATTCATACAAATATTAACTTATTGGAAAATTCTCTTCATCCTCTTTCCAACCATGTTGGTTTTTTCATCTGGAGATTAGTTTTTCTTTATTAAAAGTTAAATCGTATTTTGACGGAATTGCTAAAATCTGCTTGAACTTCAAAATAGCATAACTCTCTCATCCTTTGTCAGATTATTTTAAATAACAGCTTTTTGGAAATCTCTCTTTATCCTCTTTCCAAAAATCTTCGGTTTTTCATCTGAAGATTAGTTTTTTTTAGTTAAAAGTTAAATCGTATTTCGGCATAATTGTCAAAATCTGCTTGAACATCAAAATAGCATAACTCTCTCATCCTTTGTCACATTCTTGTGAATAATAGCTTGCTGGAAAGCTTTTCCATTCTATATCCAGCCATCTTGGGTTTTTCTTCTAGAGATTATTTTTTCTTTGCCGTAATTTAGGTCAAAATTCGGCGGGATTATGTTTCAAAATTGTGTGATTCTGTATTTAATTGATTTATGTTATTGTTTCTATTGTTCATTTGATTGTTTAACATCCATTCATGATTTTAAATCATGAATTCATCCTTTGAATCTTCCTTATTCATAAAATCAGTATGCCCTACCTTTTCCCTATTGATGCCTATCTTGATCAACTGATTAATTTATTGGATTCTGACCTTGTTTTTTTTTATTATACATGTTATAAACACATATTCCTTTCTTAACTTCATGAAATCACACCCCCTAACCTCTCTAATGTTGAAATCGTAAGTTGCCTTATAAACCTTAAGGTGTTGCCAAAATTTGTATATTGAATTAGGGTGAAATATCAAGTAGATTCTTACTGAGTTATTGGCCAATCACATCATGCATTCAGGGGAAAGATACTGTTGCATCCGGATTGCTAGATTTGGCTAGGTTAATTGGTGAGGATTCCCAGTGCTTTTGGTTTTTAATTAAGTAGTCTTGTGGCTTAGTATTCTTTGTTTGTAATTGTTTAGGAGATTCTGATCTTCTTGGAAAGGCAAAGGATTACATCTGATTCAGACATGTGATAGGTAGGATCTATGAGTCATCAATTCCTTTGGTTACCCTATTTTTTTATTGTTTGAATATGACTGAATTTTGTTGCCTATCTTGGTTATATGCTTGCGGAATATGTGATTTTGATGATAGGGAATCTCATAAGTTAATAAGAAAATAGATCATCTGATTCGGTTATGACTTTGAGAATTGATCTTTGATTTTTATTGTGATTTGATTGAGGATCCTTTGTTGTGATTTGTGTATGCGTGTACTATATGTGCATACATGTATGTGCCATGTTTGTGCTTTGTTTGAAGGATCTTTTTGTCGCTGGCCATGTGAGGTAAGTATTGTTGCTCCTAGGGAGAGGAGAGATGCTTACCAAATCGGGAGGTTTATGGATGGTTATTCCCAACAAAAGCTCGTTGGATGCCTTGTAGGCCGGTTCAAGTTCGGATGGCAAGATGACTTGTATGCGCTACTGCAAGAATGCTCCTCGGCCAAATCAAGTCTGGATGTTGGAGACAACTAAAAGGCTTTCTGCAATATTGATTGTCTAACCATTTACCCTTTGTGGAGCAAAGCCTTGGACGACACAGGTGGAATGGGATGGCCTTTTCTTTTCCTATTGCCTAGAGTAACCTAATGAGTTTTCCTGCCTGTGTACTTCTGATTTTCAGAAATGTTTATAGTCCACCTTCAGCCTTAGTTTCGGCCCTAACCCTTTTGATTGATTCTTGAATTACGTGATACCCTTAGATGAGTAGGGATGATCTGATATTGTTTGGGAGATGTTTGATTGGGAATCACTAGGACTTATGATGCTGTGACCCTACTAAGATTCTTGTAATCTCATCCCTTCTTTTCTCCCCCTTTGCAGGCTTAGGTGTGTACTTTGTTGCTGGTACCAAAGGTGTGAGATCAAGGCTGTACGGCTGGACGAATTTGCATCCCTTTTCTATTGAATGCGCATGTTATGTCATTGAACTTGTGCGGATTTGCATTCTAGCTTTCCAATCCCTCTTTCTCTTTTTGTTGCTTCCGAAATATGCATGACACTATTGGTTATCAGTTTTGAGATTCCTATGGGACTTGTGTGTTATGTTTCCACTTATTTTGAGTATTAATATAAGACTTCTGCTGATGTTTTTTTTCACTCCGTATAAGCCAGAAATTCATTAATGTATGAATATGCTCCAACCTATAAGTAGCATATAAATCAACCAATAAAATTGACTTAGGTGACTTGAGTCTTGTGGGATTCAAATAAGACCTTGCAAAGGCTTATTTGGGTTTCACGGCGGTAAGGGTCCTAATAGGTTGGGTTTGGGTCCTTACAGCATTTGCATGTATGCGTGTGTTTTCCGAAGTTTGCATATTTGTATGCATATGAATTTTGTTTTTCTAGTATATGCGTATCGTCCGGTGCACGCCTCTCCACTAAGTACCACTTCTTTTTCTAGTGTTTGTATTTGGTTATGTGTTGAGTAACGATCATTTGCTTGTATATTATGGCAAGGCCAAGTGTACAAAAGGATCGACGGGGTAGGTATAGGGTTCAGGCCGAACAGCAACCTATTGAGCAAGAGGAGCCGAATGCAAAAATTGAGCAAAGAGGGCAAGTTGAGCCCGAAAACCTACCTGAGGCACCAGCCGCACCAGCTATCGATCCTGTGATGGCACAAATCCTGAATGTGTACAAGTAATTGCTGCAAACCAACAGTGTAGAGAGGCGCAATTTTAGAATGCTCCTGCACCCGTGCCCGTGGAAGAACCTATTCCTCCATTTGAGCCTGTACAGCCAGCTCACCCTAAGGAAGTAGAGAGACTTCATATCATTATTAAGAAGCTGTTGAAGGAAGCTCGTCAACTAGGATGTAAGGATTTCAATGGTTCAGCCAGACCTGGAGCCGCTCGTGAATGGATCGACACCTTATGTCTTGTGTCATTTTTTTACGTATCTCTGATGATAACAAAGTTGGCATCACTACATTCCTACTAGAGGGAGAAGCTCTCGCATGGTGGACATCTATTAGCTTGCGATTCGGCGATCGTTTGCCAACTTGGGAGGAATTTTGGTACGAGTTTGACGAAAGGTTCTATACGAGATTCCATAAAAACAAGCAGCGATAAGCTTTCTACAAGCTTGAGCAAGGCACCCATTCGGTGCTGGAATATGAGAAGCCATTAAGGGAGTTGTCCCGATTTGCACCTGAGGAAGATCGTTCACCATACCAGCTTGTGAGATGATTTCAAGATGGGCTGAGTACCGAACTCAAAACCATCATTGGTACGACGCCAATGCAGAATTTCCAATAACTAATTTCTGCTATGACTGAAGCCAAGAAAATTGTGCAAAACAGAAAGCCATCCGCAGCAACTGGTGGCGGATCTTTCAGGGGAGATTCCAAGTTCAATCTGCGTATGGGATCCTATCCTCCAAAAAATAATGACAATAAAGGTAACAACAAGAAAACCTTTTTTGGTTCGAATTCCAATGGATCTATATGGAATTCGTAGCAATGTTGATGTTACAATTATGGCGAGATGGGGCATATTCAGAGGGAATGCCCGAAACCAAGGCATATCACAGGCACACCAAATGCAGGCCAAGGTGGGTATGTCAATATCACCAAACCACCAACACGAGCAATAGAAGGACCACCAAAATGGATCCACGAGTGAGGCGCAACCAAGACCAAAGAGGCTATTCACCCTCATTGATACCGAGGCTAGCCCTGACATGGTGACAGGTACTTTTTCAGTCTTTTCTCAAAATACTAAAGTGTTATTAGATCCTGAGGAAAACAGGTCATTTATATGTCCAAGGATAGCACTTAGCATGGATTGGCCTTTGTCTCCTTTGTCTCCCACTATTGTGGTTCTGACTTCTTTGGGAGAGCAACTGATTTGTAATCTAGTCGACATCAATTGTGCTGTATGTATGGGTCCAAATATACTTGAGGTGGATTTGATCCCATTGGAGTGTTTAGCGAAGTATCAAGCCCGTATGGAGTGTTCACCAAGCGTGTGTAGTTCACATTTCCTAATGGTGCCGAGTACTGCTTTGAAGGTGATAGACGAGTTGTTCCAACCTGTATGATTTCTTGGCTTGATACGAAATGATTAATCAGCAAGGGATGTACAGCGTACCTCGTGTACATACATAATTTCTAGATGTCTAGCGATTTTTTCTGGTTTTAATTCCTTTTTATTTGGTTTTTTATTGCTTTATAATTACCTTAGAAAATAAAATCCTTACAATTAGGGGAGGTTAATTACATAATTTAATTCTGATAATTATCTTCATTTAATCTAACCCTTAAAGTAGAGAAATTAATCCCATAACCACCTTATATAAAAAGTAAGCCGACCACACTTAAACCTTACATAAAAAATATACAAAATTCGTTCAACCAAAAACCCTACACCTCCCTATTGTTGCCAAAATCTTCTTGAACGTCAAAATAGCATAACTCTCTCATCATTTGTCGGACTCTTGCAAATAATAGCTTGTTGGAAAGCTTGTTCCATCCTCTATCCAACTATCTTGCATTTTCTATTTAGAGATTAGTTTTTCCTTGTAACGACCCCAATTCCTACCTATTAATATTTGCTCCGATTAAGGTCATTACCGCCGTGAAACCCAAACAAGCCCAAAGACACCTAAGACCTATCTGAATCCCACCAGGCTTACTCACTAAGTTTTCGACTTTTAGCATGTTCATACTATATGTTTAATAACAGTTGGAGTATGATATTGGACAATCATTCTGGTATCATACGAAGTGAGTAAAAACATCAGCGGAAGTCTTTAAATTAAATCACTAGATTCATAACACACAAGTCCCGTAAGGATACAAATAACCAGTAAGAATTCCTCCAACATAGTCAAAAATAACAAGCAAAGAAGGAATCTTAAAATAAACCAGAAAGTAGTCCAATTTTTATTCAAGTTATATGGGCAAGTAATCAAGGAACAGGTATGCAAAAGTGATGCGATATCGCCCCGCCGTACAACCTTGATCTCACACACTGGTATCACGAGCAGTGAATGTACCTAAGCCTGAAAAAAATGGTGAAAACAACGGAATGAGATTACAAGAATCTCAGTAGGGTCACAACATCATAAGATCTGCAGAAACCATAAACACAAATCTCCCGAGAACATCTGATCATTCCTACACAATTAAAGGGATTCATGTAATTCAAAGATTCAATCAAAAAGGATAGGGCTGAATCTAAGGCTGAGGAGGACTACAAACACTTCCGAAAAGTGTCAGAAGTACACAGGCAGGCAGAACTCATCAGATTGTTCTCGAAAATAAAGAAGAAATGTTATCCCCTTCCACCTGTGTTGTCCAAGGCTTACTGCACAAAGGGTAACGGTTAACACACAAGCTAATCAGTAACCCCAGTAAGTCATCTTGCCACACAAGGACAAGTCTTCCCAAGCCACACATGGACTTGGGCATCCCAAACCACACAAGGAAAGGGTTTAGTAGTCTTGCCATAAAAAGACAAGTCTTCACAAGCCACACATGGACTTGGGCATCCCAAACCACACAAGGATAAGGGCTTCCTGCCACACAAGGACAGGGTTCCGGCCACACAAGCACCAGACATCCAACTCGTGCATGCTGGGTTTTGCCACCTATACAACTCCCATATCAGTAAGAACCTCTCCTCTCCCTAGGAGCATCAACGCTTACCCCGAATGGCCACCGGAAAAGGATCCTGACACACAAACACGTACAAGCACACACAGATAAGTACAAAGCATAATACCATAGCAGGGTATCCTCAATCCTATCAGAACACAATCAGCATATTCAATTCACATAACATATGCAACTCAGGCATTCAAAACCTAACTCAAGGGTTCGATATAGCCTATGAGATCCATATCTCAATCCAAAATTCATACTCTCACCCTATAATCAAATCGCATGTAATACAACAAGGGCAGGTATCAAAAAATCAAGAAAATAACAGAGGTCTCTGGAGAAACCGATGAGGCGTAGATCCTATCTCTCTTGTCTCTGAACAAGAAGTTACTCCTTTTCCTTTATTAGGTAATTCTGAACCACCTATATTATCACCAGGCAATGACGAAAACAAACTAAGTATGCATATTCAATAATCAAATGAATACCCAATTTCCTTACCAATTCCACTCACCAAACCTATCAGAAACCAGTGATCAGATGCTGCAGGTGCCTCCCCTTTGGATGTGTGATCTGATAGCCAGGAACTTAACAAGATTCAACCTGAATTACCATTCCAGTTAAGTAAGAAAATTTCGTCGCTAAAAGTAGGGCATAAGATAATTTTAACTTTAAGCATAGAGAAGTTTAAAAGAAGGAAATTCATGATCATACATCATGAATAGATGCTAATCAATCATAAGAACACGCGAAACGACAACAGAAATCAACTGAAGACAAAAACTGTAAAAATCTAAAAAAAAACTAATTTTGTTGCTGATTTTTTGACTTAACCTTAGACAAATAAATATGTGGTTGGAAAGAGGATGAAAAGAGCTTTCTAACAAGTTATTATTTTCAGGAACACAACCAACGATGAAAGAGTTATGCTATTTTGAAGTTCAAGAAGATTTGGCGAAAACCTAATTCCGTCGCTGATTTTTGACTTATCTTATGAGAAAGAAATGCTAACCTCATGATAAAAAACCAAATATTTTTGGAAAGAGGATGAAGAGAAATTTCCAAAAATCTATTATTTTCAAAAATACAGCCAACCATAAAAGAGTTATGTTATTTTGAAGTTCAAGAAGAATTGGCGAAAACCTAATTTCATCGTCGATTTTTTACTTAACTTATGAGAACAAATACTAACCTTCTGGAAACAAATAAACTATTTTTGGAAATAGGATGAAGAGATTTTTCTAACAAGCTGTTATTTGGAAGAATACAACCAACGATGAAAGAGTTATGCTATTTTGAAGTTCAAGAAGATTTGGCGAAAACCTAATTTCATCGCCAATTTTTGACTTATCTTATGAGAAATAAATACTAACCTCCTGAAAAAAAACCAAATATGGTTGGAAAGAGGATGAAGAGAGATTTCCAACAAGCTATTATTTTCAGGAATCCGACAAGCGATGAGTGAGTTATGTTGGTTTAAAGTTTCAACGAATTTTGGCAGATATAGGGAGGTGTTAGGGTTTTAGGCTATACGATTTTTTGTGTGTTTTCTATGAATGATTTTTGTGGGGGTTGGCTTCTGTTTATATAAGATGGTTATGAGATTATAATCCCTATCTTCAAGGCTTAATTAAAGTAAGATAATTTTCAGAATTAAATTCTATAATTATCTTCCCCTATTTTTTGTGATTTTAATCTCTAAGGCAATTATCTATCTATAAGGACTTAGATAAAATGGAATTTATACTAGAATTAACTACCATACCACTCTTACCGATTTCGGCCATCACACATCCTTTCTTTTGGGGGCAAAAACGTATTTTCACCTGCACTGGCTTCTGGACTTCCTGGACTCAAAATTTGGGGTTTCACAATTTCCTTACCAATTCCACTCATCAAACCTATCAGAAACTAGTGATCAGATGCCGCAGGTACCTCCCCCTTGGATGTGTGATGTGAAAGCCAAGAACTTAACAAGAAACAACATGAATTACCACCCCTAATTATCATACAGTTTTTGGCATTAAGAATAAGGCAATAGGGCAAGTCGCAAATTCATGTTAACATGTTATAGGAGTTGTGATCTCATGTTAACAATGAAGGATTAAGGGTTTATAACATGTATAATCAAAATAAACAAGATCAGAATTCAATAGGTTAATCAATTGAGCAAGATGGGCAACAATAGGGCAGTAGGGCAAAGGCAGGGCATACTGAATTCATGAATAGAAAATATTCAAAGGATGAATTGATGATTGTTCACTATGAATGGATTCTAAACAATCATATGAATAAGGGCAACAACATCAAAGATCAATCAAAGGCAAAATTATACAAATCTTAAAACCTAATTCCGCCGCAAATTTTCAACTTATTTTTTGACAATGAAATATGAATGTCCAAACAACGAACCAGATATGGTTAGAAAGAGGATGAAGAGAGATTTCCAACAAGCTATTATTTTCAGGAATCTGACAAACAATGAAAGAGTTATACTACATTGAAGTCGAAGAAGATTTTGGCAGTGCGCCAAATTTTGACTTATCTTACGAGAAATAAATACTAATCTCCTGACTAAAAACCAAAAGGTTTTGGAAAGAGGATAAAGAGAGCTTTCCAACAAGCTATTATTTTCAGGAATCCAACAAACAATGAGAGAGTTATACTGGTTTAAAGTTTCAGCGAATTTTGGCAGATATAGGGAGGTGTAAGGGTTTTAGGCTATACGAGTTTTGTGTATTTTCTATGAATGATTTTTGTGAGGTTGGATTCCTATTTATAATGTATGAGCATGGAATTAAGATTACTACTTTAAAGGCTTTATTAAAATAAGATAACTACCATATTTAAATTCTGTAATTATCCCATTTTAATTTTAGGGATTTTAATTCCTAAGGTGATTGTCAACAAATTAAGAACCAAATTAAAGGGAATTAATACCAGAAATAACTACCAAACACTCCTTACCAATTTCGGTCATCACACATCCTTTTCTTCAGGGACAAAATGGTCTTTTCACCTGCACTGGCTTCTGGACTTCTAGGACTCAAAATTTAAGGTTTCACATTCCTTGTCATAATTTAGGTCATAATTCGGCTGGATTAGGTTTCAAAATTTTGTAATTCTGCCTTCATTTGATTTCTGTTGTTGTTCCTCTTGTTTGTATGATTAAGCATCCTTTCATGATGTAAAATCATGAATTCGTCCTTTGACTCTTCCCTATACATGAAATCAACATGCCCTACCTCTGCCTTATTTGTTACCTATCTTGATTACTTGATTAACCTATCTTGATTATTTGATTAACCTATTGGATTTTGATCTTGTTTCTTTTATTTGTAAATGTTACAGACACCTAATCCTTCCTTGTTAACATGAAATCACAACCCTATTACCTTGTATGCATGAAATCGCAATTTGTCTTGTGCCCTATTCTTAGTGTCGAAATTTACATAGTTAATTGGGATGGTAATTCAGGTTGAATCTTGTTAAGTTATTGGCTATCATATCACACATCCAAAGGGGAGGCACCTATGGCATCTGATCATTGGTTTTTGATAGGTTTAGTGAGTGGAATTGGTAAGTAAATAGGGTATTCAATTGGTTATTGAGTATGCATGCTTAGTTTGGTTTTATCTTTGCCTTGTGATGTTATAGGTGGTTCGGATCCCTTGAATAAAGACAAAGGAATAGCTTCTTGTTCAGAGACAAGAGAGGTAGGATCTAAGCCTCATTGGTTTCTTTAGAGATCCTTGTTGTTTGCTAGTTAATTTTGGTACATACATGTATGATAAGTGTATGCGCATATGTTGTAGTGAGTATGCTTGAATTGGGGATCAAGATGTGATCCTCTAGATGATACCGAACCCTTGATTTAAGTTATGAGTGCCTAATTTGCAAGTGTTGTGTGCATTGAATATGTTGATTGTGTTCTGACATGATTGAGAATACCCTCTTGTGGTATTGTGCTATACGCTTGCCTATGTGTGTTTGTACGTGTTTTTGTGTTAGGATCCTTTTTTGGTGGTCATTCGAGGTAAGATCTGATGCTCCTAGGGAGAGGAGAGGTTCTTACTTGTATGGGAGTCGTATGGGTAGAAATCCCCAGCATGTGCACGGTGGATACCTGGTCCTTGTTTGGCTAAACGCCTTGTCCTTGTGTGGCTTGGATGCCTTGTCCTTGTATGGCAGGATGAATAGGCTTCCTAATTAGCTTGTGTGCTAACCTTTTACCCTTTGTGCAGTGAAGCCTTGGACAACATAGGTTTAAAGGGATGGTCTTTTCCAATTGCCAAGATGATTGATGAGTTTTTCATGCCTATGTACTTCTGATTTTCAGAAGTGTTTGTAGTCCACCCTCAGCCTTAGTTTCGGCCCTAACCTTGGATTGATTCTTGAATAGCGTGATACCCTTATATGTGTAGGGATGATCTAATGTTGTTTGGGAGAGGTTTGTTTAAGATTTCTGTAGATCCTATGATGCTATGACCTTATTGAGATTCTTGTAATCTCATCCCACATTGATTGAACTATTTTTTTCTAGTTTCTCAAATTTTTTCCATTGCTTGTTGTTTCCGAACTACGTTGGGGGTTATTTGCTGGATATTTGAATCCTAGTCACCAAACCTATCAGAAACCAGTGATCAGATGCCGCAGGTACCTCCCCCTTGGATGTGTGATGTGATAGCCAAGAACTTAACAAGAAACAACATGAATTACCATCCCTAATTATCATACAGTTTTTGGCACTAAGAATAAGGCAATAGGGAAAGTTGCGAATTCATGTTAACATGTTGTAGGAGTTGTGATCTCATGTTAACAATGAAGGATTAAGGGTTTATGACATGTATAATCAAAAGAAACAAGATCAGAATTCAATAGGTTAATCAATTGAGCAAGATGGGCAAGAATAGGACAGTAGGGCAAAGGTAGGGCATACTGATTTCACGTATAGAAAATATTCAAAGGATGAATTGATGATTGTTCACTATGAATGGATTCTAAACAATCATATGAATAAGGGCAACAACATCAGAGATTAATCAAAGGCAGAAATATACAAATTTTAAAACCTAATTCCGCCGTCAATTTTCAACTTATCTTTTGATAGAGAAATATGAACGTCCAAAAAATAAAATAAATATTGCTGGAAATAGGATGAAGAGAGTTTTCCAAGAAGCTATTATTTTCAGGAATCTGACAAACAATGAAAAAGTTATGCTGCATTGAAGTTCAAGAAGATTTTGGAAATTCTGGCACGTTTCGACTTTTCTTTTGACAAAGAATTACGAATGTCATAACAACAGAAAAAATATGGTTGGAAAGAAGATGAAGAGAGATTTCCAACAATCTATTATTTGCAGGAATCCGACAAACGATGAAAGAGTTATGCTACATTGAAGTTCAAGAAAATTTTGGCAGTTCTGCCGAGTTTTGACTTATTTTATGGAAAGAAATACTAACCTCCTGATGAAAAACAAAAAAATTTTGAAAATAAGATGAAGAAAGCTTTCCAATAAACTATTATTTGCAGGAATCCGACAAACGATGAGAGAGTTATGCTGGTTTAAATTTTCAGCGAATTTTGACAGATATAGGTGTAAGGGTTTTAGGCTATACGAGTTTTATGTGTTTTCTATGAATGATTTTTGTGAGGTTAGCTAGCTATTTATAATGAATGGGTATGGAATTAAGATTACTACTTTAAAGGATTTATTAAAGTAAGATAACTTACATATTTAAATTCTGTAATTATCCCCTTTTAATTTTAGGGATTTTAATTCTTAAGGTGATTATCAACAAATTAAGAACCAAATTAAAGAGAATTGATACCATAAATAATTACCAAATATTCCTTACCAATTTCGGCCATCACATATCTTTTTTTTCAGGAGCAAAATGATCTTTTCACCTGCACTAGCTTCTGGATTTCTAAGACTCAAAATTTGGGGTCTCACATTAGCTCCTAAGTGAGTGGGTGTGTGCGCATGTACCTACCTACAACACAAAATAAACAAACAGGTTAGCATACAATAAATCATATTACCTAAACCATGCTCTGCTACCAAATCTGTAAGGACCCAAATCTCATATTCCAAAATTTGCTTCTAATGGGACCCTTACTGCCGTGAAACCCAAACAAGTCCGAACCAGGACCTATCTGAATCCCACAAAGCTTATCCATCTAGTTTTGATTTTAACATATTAATTCCTTTAAGATTTTAAAGTTTAGAGCATGATATTGGAAAAATATTTTGGTACCATACGGAGTGAATAAAACATCAGGGGAAGTTTTTAAATTTAATCAATGAATCCATAACACACAAGTCCTATAGGGATCCAAATATCCAGCAAATAACCCCCAACATAGTTCGGAAACAACAAGCAAAGGAGGAAACTTTAGAAACCAGAAAAAATAGTCCAATCAATGATCATATTGTATGTGCAAGCAACCAAGGAGACAAAAATATGCAAATGTGATGCAATATCACCCCGCTGTGCAACCTTGATTCTCACACACTGGTACCACGAATAACAAATGTACCTAAGCCTGAAAAATTGGTGAAAACAATAGGATGAGATTACAAGAATCTTAGTAGGGTCACAACATCATAAGATCTGCAGAAATCTTAAACAAACATCTACCAAACAACATCAGATTATCCCTACACATCTAAGGGTATCATGCAATTCAAGAATCAATCTAAGGTTAGAGGCAAAACAAAGGCTGAGGGTGGATTGCAAACACTTCTGAAAGTCAGAAGTACACAGGTAGGTAAATCATCAATCAACCTCGTTAATAGAAAAGGTCATCCCCTTCCACCTGTGTTGTCCAAGGCTTCACTGCACAAAGGGTAAAAGGGTTAGTATACAAGCTAGTCAGCCTATTCATTCTGCCACACAAGGACAAGGCATCCAAGCTACACAAGGACAAGGATATCCAAACCACACAAGGATAAGGGCATCCAAACCACACAAGGATAAGGGCATCCAAACCACACAAGGATAAGGACATCCGAACCACACAAGGATAAGGGCATCTTGCCACACAAGAATAAGGTGTCTAGCCATACAAGGACCAGTCATCCAGTGTGCATATGCTGGGGATTGCCACCCATATGACTCCCATACCAGTAAGAACCTCTCTTCTCCCTAAGAGCATCAGCGCGTACCCCAAATGACCATCAGAAAAGGATCTTGACACATAAACACATAGCACACACAAGCAAGTACATAACACAACACCACAACAGGGTATTCTTAATCATGTCAGAACTCAATCAGTATGTTTAATACATACAACACATGCAAGCTAGGCATTCATAACCTAACTCAAGAGTTTGGTATAGCCTAGAGGATCACATCTTGATCCGCAATTCAAGCATACTCACTATAACATATGCGCATACACTTATCATACATGTAGGTACCGAAATTACCAAGCAAACAACAAAGATCTTTGAAGAAACTGATGAGGCATAGATCCTACCTCTCTTGTCTCTGAACAAGAAGCTATTTCTTTTCCTTTATTCAAGGGATCCGAACCACCTATAACATCATATGACAAAGACAAAACCAAGCTAAGCATGCATACTCAATAACCAATTGAATACCTTATTTCCTTACCAATTCTACTCACCAAACCTATCAGAAACCAGTGATCAGATGTCGTAGGTGCCTCACCTTTGGATGTGTGATGTTATAGCCAAGAACTTAACAAGATTCAACTTGAATTACCATCCCAATTAACTATGCAAATTTCAGCACCAAGAATAGGGCACTAGACAAATTGCGATTTCATGCATATAAGGTAATAAAGTTGCAATTTCATATTAACAAGGAAAGATACATGTTTGTAACATGTATAACCAAAAGAAACAAAATCAGAACCCAATAGGTTAATCAATTGATCAAGATAGACAACAAATAGGGCAAAGGTAGGGCATGCCGATTTCATGTATAGGGAAGATTCAAAGGTTGAATTTATGATTTTACATCATGAAAGGATGCTAAACAATCATACGAACAAGAAGAACAACAATATAAATCAATTAGACAGAATCAAAAAAATTTGAAACCTAATCCCTCTGAATTACGACCTATATTACAACAAAGAAAAACTAACCTCCAGAAAAAAAAAAAACCCCAACATGGTTGGATAGAGGATGGAAAGAGCTATCCAACAGGCTATTATCTGCAAGAATTCGACAAACGATGAGAGAGTTATGCTATTTTGAAGTTCAAGAAGATTTCGGCAATAATAGGGAGGAGGTGTAGGGTTTTTGGTTGAACAAATTTTGTATATTTTCTGTGTAAGGTTTAAGTGTGGCCAGCTTACTCTTTATATAAGGTGGTTATGGGATTAATTTCCCTACTTTAAGGGTTAGATTAAATGAAGATAATTATCAGAACTAAATTCTGTAATTATCCTCCCCTAATTGTAGGGATTTTATTTTCTAAGGTAATTATGAACTAATAAAGAACCAAATAAAAGGGAATTAAAACCAGAAAAAATCACTAGACATTCTTTACCAATTTCGGCCATCACACATCCTTTTCTTCAGGGGCAAAATAGTCTTTTTACCTGCACTGGCTTCTGGACTTCTAGGACTCAAAATTCGGATCCCACACACACCATCCTGAAGATAATATAGTCTAGACTGCAACTTCCCCTTCATCAGTACCATTGAATCTTTACACGCTTTCAGAATATCCCCACTTGTATGATGCTTGTATCCTTGATCATCTAGTGTAAAAAGAGAGATCAAGTTCCCCTTCATCTTAGGAACATACCAGGACTCGATGTTTCTAATGACATTGTCAAACATTCTCAATCTAAAACTACCAATACCTTCAATTGCCAAGGGGCTATCATCTTCTACATAAACTGTTTTTTGGATCTTTCTATAATAAGAGAATTAATGTATATGGAGACATATATGGTACGTAGCACAAAAATCTAAGACCCATGAATCTTGCTTGTGATTAATACTCACTACAAAGACTTTCCCTACATCTTCATCATCAAAACTATTGCATGTACTAATAATATTAGCAAAACTTTCTACCTTTTGCTTTTCTTTCTTCTCTATTAACCTCGAGTAATCTCTTCTAAAGTGTAATTCCTCATGGAACTCCCGACAAGTTGCTTTAGACTTTAATCTTGCCTTCGACTTTGCATTTTCTAAAGTCTTTCTATTGTGCTCTTCCCTTGCTCGCCAAACCTTCATCCTCTATTCTTTTCTCTTGGAAATTCTTCTTCAATTCCTTCAACTTTAGGGCATTACTGGCATCATCCATTGTGATGTTGTACTTTCCATATAATTAAGTATCGACAAAAGTATCATATAACGATGGTAATGAACACAATAGAATCAAGGCCAGATCCTCCATATTAATCTTGATATCTATGTTTTTAGATCCAAAATTATTAAATTAAACTGATCTATATGATATTTCATAGAAATATCTTCTTTCATATGAAGAGTGTATAATTTCTTCTTCAAGTAGAGACAATTGGTCAATGACCTCACTGAGTACAACTCCTTCAACTTCTTCCATACAACTACAACTGATGTTTCTATAGCAATATCTCGTGAAAAACGTTGTCTGTAATACTCATGAACATCGCACTCAATGCCCTCTCTTTCAGGTCTTCTTTTTCTAACTCTTTCAACTCTTTAGGAAACTCTTTCAACTTTTTAGGAAACTCTTTCAACTCTTTAGGAAACTCTTTCAACTCTTTAGGAAACTCTTCTTTTATCACCCCTCACAATCCTTGCAATACCAAGGATGACTTTATCCTAATTTTCCATAAGCTAAAGCTCGATCTTCCATCTAACTTTTTTATCACATATCTGGTTGATATAGAGAACATCTTTATGGCTCTTAATTATGCGTCTATAAACCTTTTTCTAAACCTCACTTCACTATCAGTTATTGTGAATATCTACCGCACAATCAAAATACGAGTGCTAGAAAAGTTAGAATACAAGGATTTATTAAGGTTCGATCACAAAGCCAATGTCTTCGAATGAAAGAGAAAGAAATTTTTACTATTGAGAAAATACAGAAAGAGTCGTTTTTTTTTTGTCTTACTAGTTATAAACCATCACTATCTATTTATAGACAAACCTTCGGGTTAGAATTAAATCTTTTATCAGATTTTTTACTTTTAAATTTATATTTCTAACAATCATATTATTATAATATTAAAATCACATTTATGACAATATTAAAATTATATTATAATAATTATTAATGTATTTGTTATGTTACTTACGGATTTTCTGCATTCAGGAATCATGCTGACATCCTGACAGGCGAGGGCCACAAGGCTTTTAGACACCAAGCATTACTGGCAAGGCACGACAAGCATGCATTCAGATACGAAATGAAGGAGACAAGCAGTAGGCATTCTGCATAGGCATTGAGCATTCTTCTTAAACTGTGAAGTTATGTATAATTGATGCAAAATTTTTATTGTACCTGTTTAAGGATTAGATGTTAAAATTGATGTAAAGTGTCTTTCGGGACTATCATTTTTCCCGATCCGTATGCCAAATTTCCTGATCGAAATACCAACTATTGGAAAATTTTTAAGTCAGGAATTGTTTTTCCGAATTTTACAGATTGGGAACGGAATAAGGTATCTATTTTTCCAACCAATTATAGAAAAAATTCCACGGGAAATGGACTTCCTAATTTCCACGGACCGGAAATTAGCGATCAGTCCCGATAAACACTGTCGGGTTTGGCATGTACAGTATAGGGAAGCCAAAAATGAAGACCATGACGTCAGCAGCCACGTTGAAATGCGGAAATCTTATCGACAAATATATGTGCAGAGCATGCATAATTGCAGAGTGCCATTTGGCATCTACCTGCATACCAATCCTAGTCGGTGCATTCCTTTTACTATTGCGTGTCGAAACACGCAGAAAATCTGTTGCCCGGATTGCTTTTATATGGGCGCATGGACCGACTTGCTTTTTTCACTCCCTGCTGCTTACCAGAGTGTCTATTGTGAGTGAGGCGACGCCACCTATGAAATCGAAGTAGCAATTCTCACTTCAAGGCTGTATCATCAGGTTTGCTTCTCAAATGCATATGACGCGTTTGATAGCCTGATATATATTTTTTTTTTCTCATCCTATTTATGCTTCTTGTACTCCGTCCTCTTACTATTAATTAGTGTTATCCTGACAACTACAGTTTTTTCTGTTTTCTTTTTTCCTAATTTAGTTGGTGTTTTTCTATGTTCGCAGTCTGTAAAGTGAGCGGATTACTGTTGTGTACATACATACTAATGACTGTGTTTCATCAGTTAGGCATTGGTTTCAGTAATGGCATTCAGGGTTGATGATTTAATTGTTCAACTAATTTAGTTTTATAAATATATATGCAATCGTTACAGGATGGAGGAGGCATATATGGATGGGGAGATCGAGAGTTCTGAAGATGACTGCGGAAATATGAGTTGGATTTTGGACAAAGCAGTTACTGTTGGGAAGAAGGTTCTGGTCACTGGTTTTGTTATCACTTCTGCGCCAGTGCTTCTTCCTCCACTTGTAGTCGTATCAACTATTGGCTTTGTTTGTACTGTCCCTTATGGTCTTCTTTTTGCTAGTTATGCCTGTACCCAGAAAGTTTTGAGTATGCTCCTGCCTGGTCAAGCACCTCTTTCTCTCGTGGAATATGAACCAAAATATAATGAAGGAGGTGGAGGATGGGAGGAGGGTCAAGAGGCTGCAGCGTTTGGAGATAGCCGTTACGAAGATGTAGGAGGAGATCAGCTTTTGGAGGAGCCAAAAGGTGGCGCTGAGATGAGGCAGCACACGCCCAGTCAAGTTGTAGAAGAAGCAGATGTTTCAGATGCAGACTTGTATGCCCCAAGAGGGATCCAAAGGAATGAACAGTTAATAGATAATAATGACGGCAGAACCCAGGAGCAAAACCAATACGCGGAAAAGGAGAAAGAGCTCCTGAAAGAGATTGTGAAGAAGAGTGATGAGACTGATGAACAAAAACCAGCTGTGGTTGAGGCATCAGAAATCAAGGTTGTTGTAGAGGGAGATGTTGAGAGAAATGGTAGCAAACAAGAGGAACCAACATGTGAGGTAATAGATGTGGCTGTTGAGATATATGTGAGTGATGACAAAGAAGACAGTGAAATAGTTAGAGAAACTAGAGGATTAATAGAAAATGTTGGGAATAAGGACCAAGCTGGTATTGATATAGAACAACATAAGAGGAGTGCAGAAAATGCGTATGTGGGTGTGAAGGAAGGAGACAAAGGACTTAATGGAAATGCTAAGGAAGTTGGCGCATTAACAAATTTAGACGCAAGAGAAATCGCTGATGAGAGTGGTTTTGATATATTTGATGAAAAAGCTGCAACCACTCAGCAATACTCCTCTTCAGATCCTGGACTGCCCAAAGGTAATTATGGTCGACCCTATTGGCAGTTGATTTTGCCCTCTGAAGTTTTTTTTTTTTTTTTCATTTTGATTTATTTTCAGGAACTGGTCCATCGAAGGTCCTGAAGCAAGCCGGTTTGTTGGAGCTTACTATTCCGCGAGGAGACAAGGTGGTCGAAAATGCTGGAATACGCCCGGAAGAAGACATCACAAAGATTTCCAATAAGGTAAAATATCGAGTAGTTTTTTAGAGCTTGAAATTGAGTTTTCATGGATGGTCAGGAGGACTAAAGTTTTGTTAGATCTAGGTTGAACAAAGTAAAGTTTGGGTTGTGCCTCCAACATGTCTTGCTGATATTTCTTTTGCTAACATTGGACCAAACAACTTTGAAAATTGGAAGCTCTTAGTTTTGTGCGACTCTTTATGCAGATATGAAATTGGTATGGCGTTTGGAAGCTCATTTGTGTGAGAGGTGCGGCATTGGTAGAAAAGATACTGATTTTGGACTCTGTGTGCTCTAGTTATCTATGCTTTTTTTTTATCTTGGCGGTTCATATTTCGAATTTAAAAAAGAAACTTGTCAGGGGCACAAACTTTGGAACAACATTCTTAGCGTCGCTCTCTTTGAATGAGTTATAATATAAACTAGGTTGGATATCTTATAAAGAAATTTGGAATCTGTACTTTATTACTGATTGGATCACAGTCATTTTTAATTTGTTATTGACTAAATATTCAAATCTAGTAGTGATTTTTTGGCGTAAGACCTGTTTAGTCATTCAAGCATGAAAACACTTATTATGATTCCAAGGAATTCTGAATTCTCATGAGGTGAGATCACAACCTTTTGAATTCATGGAAATAAGAAGCACTTGTTCCCAGCAGATCTCTGAGTGTGTTTGTTGTCATAGTTGTTCCTTTTTGCATAACATTTTGCGTCAACTTGGTGTCCATATGGCAGTTTGGTACACTATGATTCTGTTAATATGATTGTGCTTCCATTGCTGGAAGTAGCAATTCTCATTCAACACTCTTGCGACGAGTCTAGCATACATTTCCTTGTACATGGTTCCTCTTCTACTCTGGCCGCATTCTCCTTCATAGCATTATTGGTTGAATTCCTTCCAGTTTTTATGCATGGGTCCTTGAGCTTAAAATACCAAACTAGGTTCCAGATACCCCTCTTTTGGAATGTATCCCATTTACAAATTGTATAAGAAATGAAGCTGTGCTTGATGTGCTGCCAGCAAGTGTCCTATGAATGAGGGTAATTTCTGAATTCAAAATTTTCCACTAAGACAAGTATTAAGCGTTCAATGAATGAGGGTATTTTCTAAATTCAAAATTTTCCACTAGGACATGTATTTAGCGTTCAAGTTGGTTGTAGTTCTTAGAAGACTGGCATATAATGACGGTGGGTGATGTCTTTCCTGTATTTATATGGAACAAAGTAAGAGCATCAATAGAGCCATTAACTGCAGTCTAGGGCGAATGACTAAAACAAACAGTTTAGTCTAAAGTAATTAGGTTTCTAACGTGGGCTTGCTATCTTTGTTTTTGAACTATGGACCTGGAAATCTGGGAGGGAGGGAAGAACTTGTTGGTCATCTTGGATGGATGGAAGGAATGCCATAAAATTCAGCATCTTAAACTTGTTGCCTTGCTGTTTTCATTTTTCTCATACTTAGATGTCTAGTGAGTTGAGTAAAGTGTGGTCTGTGTTGTGACAAAGCAGTAGGGAAGGTGGCAGAGGTGCTTACGCAGGGGAATTTAAGATTCTATGTTACTGCTATAGGTGGTGTGCAGCGAGGAGGATATACGGAAGCAAATTAATGCAGTAGGAGCAATAGTTGGATACACAGGTGGCAGGCGGGCGAGCTGTATTGAGGAGCTCAAGTCCCTCTACATTTTCACAGGAGTTGAGCCACCTTCCACTTTCAAGTACCCTACCGATATGGAGGAAGTCAATGACAAGCTTAGGTTTCTTATGTCCATAGTTGGAGTCAAATGAGTTTTGGTATTATGGTATGTTACTGTGCATTATAATGGATATTATTTGAGAATGTTTGATGCTTTGTGGCTTTTATAGTTTTATTGTTTAAGCGCACTGCAAGGGAGATATGGTATCTCACAAAGTTTTGATGTTTATTGCATTTTGATTTTGCAATGTTGGAGTTTATATCTTTAATTAGCTTTCTTTTTTTTGTATTTATAAATATTAATTAAGGGTGATATAAATTTTAATATTTTTTTTTTATGAAACCTACTGATCGAATTATTATTTTTTATTAAAGATAAATTCATTTTATCAATTATTATCTTAATATTGAACATGCTAGCATGGGAAAGGATTGTGCATTACAATCTCTGTGTAATGAATTTTATTTTAATTTAATATAATTGAAAATTGAAAATTGTGGGGTTCGAATTTTCATTTAATCTAATATAATTTGAAGGGTATTTTAATTCTATTGGTGTTGGAAATTTTAAAAATTAAAAAATAAAATTGACAGATGTTACTTAATTAGAAAGATATCTCATGATTTTTATTAGAAATGAATAACGAATTTTTTATTTATCTTTTTTACTGGGTTTATTTTTTTTGGTTTTATTTTTAGACTTTTTATTGGTTTTATAATTTTTTTGTGATAATTATTCTTTTATGAATAGAAAAATATTACAAGGTTATCTAATTGACAGTATTTATGGAATTTAATTCCTCAATAATTGAATATTATAATTAATATATATGAGGTGATGGGTTAGACGAGACGAGACAAGTCAATGGAAGGGTGATCCGAGTAGAACAGTAAGAGAGAGATGGAAAAGGCAATCCTGGAAAGCTTATCGCATACGTAGAAAAAGTCTTTTTGGACCGATTTTTTTTTTTCCATTTTTAATTTTTTTGAGAATCGGAGAAGTACAAAGAAGAGAATGAGAGAGAAAGGGGGAGGGAGGAGATACATGGTTTATAACTAGAGGGGTAAAAAGATCGAATGAATGAGAGAAGCAGTGGAAAGAGGAAGGCCTACTTCGTTGCTTTCACTGACAATAGACGCAGCTGTCTCTCACATCTCCCGCTTTTCGGATCTCTCTCATCTCCCCGATCATATCCTCCTCGATCTTTTTCTGGTCTCTTTTCCTCTTCTTCTTTCTTTTGGATTTTTTTTTTCTATTTCCATTCTATTTGTGATTGTTTATTTTTTCCTTTTTTGTTACGATATTTTCCTATTTAATCGTCTAACCCTAATATTTAAATCGCGGTGTCCGCTGTTTGATGCAATGCCATCTGTTCATTCTTGTTGCTTTGGGTAAATGCTGACTTTTAGTGCATCTTATATTCCTCCTTTGAAGGCGTGATGGGAATTTACCACTTGCTGTTTAATTTTTATCTTAATGATCTGTGCCGCATCGCTGGGAACGGAATGGTCTCTACTGTGCTTAATTTGTTCCTCCTTTTGGATTATTAACAGTATCGCTTGGCTGGATCAATTTTGTTGTCTTGATTAGTTGTCATTATTGTTGCTTCTAGTGCTTGTTATTTATAATCTTTCCCCGCAACTAGGGGAATCCTAGATTTTGAAATCGCTTCACTTGCAGACCGTTGTGATAATATGGCCTGACAAGACTGTGAACGTTACTCTGTGATTAGTGGTTGATCAGATTGTATGGAGTGCTCAGCTCTTTGGAAACAGCTAAGGCTGGGAATGCTCCTGCTTTACTTGGCTGTTTTTGCAAGGTCGTGCTCAAGGTTTATAAAGAGTAATTAGATTAATAATGCATATGGGCAGTTGGAATTTGTTTAGCCTGGTGAGATATGGTATTAGCTTTTATTCCTAGTTTATTTTGTCTTGCATTTAGAGTAAAATTGAAATTTAAACTCCCACTCTGATGGAGGAAGCCTTGGGGCTGGTCTAGGGATTTGTTTGGGAATGGTTGAGAATTGTAGTTGTGGAAAATTGAAGGTCTAGTTGTTTTCTAGGTGTCTGAGTAAGCCACAGGTGTGGCTTCTGGTAAAAAGAAAGATAAAACCTTAGAATTATCACAGAACCAAAACAGGAAGCCCGAAAACTTCTCATGCTTTATTAGATGGTACTGGTAAAATTTCACATAGCAAACCTAGGTTTTCATTGGCTCCTTAGAATGGACTCATACACCTCCTAAGCCAAACGATAAGAGTGGAACTTGTTAAATAACTAGAGGGAACAACGGGTAAAATAATATTTAAAACGTAACAAACATCAAGAACATCAACGATAGATGCATCATGTATCTAGACTTCATCAATTGAGTCGGTCTATTACCAAAGGTTGTTGGATCCCGCCGTTAGTTATAGATAGAAACATCAAGCACTTTTCAGCAATAATATATCTTTATATTCAGGTCTGAATTTGCTTCCTAGCAGAAATTCAGCCACCGTATTATTGAGAGAACCTGATGAGGCAGCAATTACTGACCTGAACATTGAAGAGAATTTTCTTTTGTTGTAGGGAAACTGCTTCAACAAATAGCTTTTTCTTTGGTTTTTCTTCTAAAATTAATGTGATTTTTGAACAAAATCCCGCTACACTGCCATAATGATGCCAGAAAGCCTTGGGACTGGAATTGGTATTTGTTAGGGGAAGGCTGAACATTGTAGTGTGTAGAAAATGAAGGCTTAATGGCTGTTGAGTTGCTATGAATTGTGATTACGGGGACTGTAGAATAGCTTATGGTGGAAAAGAAAAATGGTAAAACCCATACCTTAAATTTATTTCCCAACTGTAAAATGCTACAATGCCACTGCATACGTTTTCTGATTATGTTGGATGCCTCATATATTACTTTAATACATGTGTTATCGAGAAGTGGAACTCACTTGTCAGTATAGAAATATTCCAGTGTTATTTTAAATTTTCTGATGCTACAAGTACTTTTCTTTTGGAAATAAAGTTTTAAGGCCATTTCATTTCACCAATTCTAGACTTTATGTTGTTCACAGAATACATCCAATGATCTAACACATCCAGGATAGTCCTAACAAAAATAACCATAAAATCTTATTAAACAAACACAGCTAGAAACCTATTACAATCAAAAGTTCTGTTGAAACAGTAGGTCTAAATTAAAAGTCTAATTTCCTAATGCGAACACATGCTTATCAAAATTGTAGCTTGTGAATAGCATAGGCCAAATAAGGTTAGATGAGAAAGTCTATTGTTTGGAAGAGAAGTGAATCTCATCGTAACATCTGCAAAGATATAGCATGTGGATATTTGAAAATATTCTGAGGTTTCTTTCCTTCCTAAAACATCAAGCTTCCCAAGTAACACGGTGGATAGCATAGGCCAATCTCCTCTTTTGTAAATATCTCTCTCCATTGAACTTTTTGCTGCCACCTATTTCTCCGTTTAGCCATCTGGAAACTTGCATATCAGCTTTCTAGATAATTAAATGGGTGCAAATATAAGGTCCTGGCCAAACATGGGTTGCTTAAGGTCCATGCATTGATACCTATCTCCTGGTCGTATTTCAAAGCAGTAGAGAGCGTAAAAGAAACTTGTGCTGTGTCCTTTTAGGCCACAAGACATTTTCTTTTAGTGTTAAGAAATTTGGACTACCATACCTGCCTGTTGAGTTGATCAATCAGTGTCTTGATAGCTATGTGAGTTTCATGTTTCTGTTCCTAAATAAGAACTGCCAATGAACCAGTGGCGGGGGAAAAATTATATCTCTGTGATTCTTATTCCCCCAAAATGAAAAATCTTCTCAGTTTAGCTCTTTTTGCGTGACATAATTTATAGTTTTAACTTGTGATTAATGCTTCTACAGTCATCTATAAGCCTTTTCCTTTGTGTTTAAGCAAACAGTGAACTAGCAAAGATATATATACTCGCTTATTATGTTCGAATCTCCTTTGCATTTTCATTTCTCACAGTAGCTATCCATTCTATAAACTGTTTTGGGCTTGTTCATATCCCTATATAACCTGTAATTTCCTGTGAAGCAGAGAACACTGAATGCTGGAAAGCTCACCGAGAAAGTTTTGAAGCTCTTCATGTCAACTGGCAAAGATGAAGTACTAGCACTCATCCAGGCGCTCAATATCCAGCTTGTCATTACCCCCGTCCTTCCTACAAGCAAGTAACAAAAATGATGCCTATTATTTGGGCTAGGCACGACTGAAATTGGAAAAAAAAGTTAATTGACATTTTGGCTTGCCTTTTGAAAAAAAATATTTGTTGATTATTAAAGCAAGACTTGAGAAAATTTTAAAAATATTAATTTCTGACGTTTTGCCATCACTTTGTAGGATGTTCTGAGAAGTTCTGAGTAAAAAGTTTTCTACTGAATCCTGGTACTTAGATTGGGAGAATCAAATTCTTGGAGTGCATTATCATCACTTATTATTTGGGAAATGTCTCGAGTTAACATCAAGGACAGTGAGGTTGATATTGTGATTGGAGCAGTTCACTCTGATCTAACTTCTTTCCTGAACGAATGGAAGCCGATATACTCTAGATTCCATTTGATTATTGTGAAAGACCCTGATCTGAAGGAGGAACTAAAGTTGCCAGAGGGGTTTAACCTAGATGTCTATACAAAGTCTGACATAGACAGAGTTGTAGGATCTTCTACCTCCATTGTCTTCTCTGGTTACTCGTGCAGGTATTTTGGTTTTCTTGTGTCTCGTAGAAAATACATCGTATCAATTGATGACGATTGCTTCCCAGCTAAGGATGATAAAGGGTCTCTGATTGATGCCGTGGCCCAGCATATTGTTAACCTAGCAAATCCAGCCACCCCTTTCTTCTTTAATACTCTTTACGATCCATTCCGCAAGGGAGCAGATTTTGTTCGTGGATACCCATTTGGCCTCCGGAGTGGGGTCAACTGTGCTTTGTCATGTGGATTATGGCTGAATTTAGCCGACCTTGATGCACCCACGCAAGCCCTGAAGCCAGGTCTGAGGAATTCTCGATATGTTGATGCAGTGATCACTGTTCCTTGCGGGGCTATGATGCCCATCAGCGGAATCAACATGGCTTTCGATCGAGAACTGGTGGGGCCATCCTTGTTACCGGCCTTGAGGTTGGCTAGTGAAGGAAAGGTAAGATGGGAGACAATGGAAGATATATGGAGCGGGATGTGTGTTAAAGTTGTTGCGGACCACCTTGGACTGGGTGTGAAAAGCGGACTCCCTTACGTTTGGAGGAGAGATAGAGGTAATCCAGTAGAGAGCTTGAAAAAAGAGTGGGAAGGGGTGAAGCTGATGGAGGAAGTGGTACCATTTTTTCAGTCAATAAGGTTGACACAAACGGCAGTAGAGGCAGAAGATTGTGTGGTTGAAATAGCAACAAAGGTGAAGGAGGGGTTGGGAGAATCGGATCCTATATATGCTCGGGCTGCTGAAGCCATGCAGGAGTGGGTCAAAATCTGGAAGACAGTCGGGTCAGGTTCTTTGGCTCTGTAGGAGTTGGTGCGTACTTGTGTGAGAACAAACTGGCTCGTAAACTTGTCTATGCGTTTTATTATGCTTCGTTCAGAATTACCATAATAAGAAAAGCCTGTGGGCTCTCTGTCTCTCTATCTATATATATTTGTATTTCTCTTTTTAAAAAAGAAAGACCTGTGTGTTTTTAACATATTAAAATGATAGTGTTTTTATGATGGGTTTATTTTATTCATACTGAGGTGAGCTTTGTTTGGTTTATTTTATTTTAATTAGGACTAAATATTTGTAACTAACTCTAATTTAGCGAAGATTGGGTATTAGATTTAAACTTGCATGGTTGGGTTTGTGTTTTGGGGTTTCTAGTTATGAGGAGGCAGTTTTCTTTTTTCATTAGAAACGTGTGGAAACATTACATTAACTGCCTTAGGAAGTCCACACATCCCTGTCCAACACGATTCAGTAAACGAAGCCACGTTTCCAAAGGCAATACAACCCATTCCTATCCCATCTTTATTGACTCTCATACACAACTTTCTTTCAAGTTCTCTCGAAAATCTGGAAACTGGGTTCTTAAGTGGTGTTGGAATCATACAAGCTTTAACTTAAATTTTTTTTTTCAAAATATGTAAAAACATATAAATTTGAAAATTTTATTTTTAAAAATGCATGATATCAAATCTGTACACTCAGCAATACAATATTTAATGACATAGACAAACAGAAGAAGACTTAAAGTCATATATAAAAGGTTACACGATTTCAAACATATAAAACACACTGATCTCAAACATACAAAACATACTAGATTCGAACTCACAAACCTATTAAGATCAATAAATGGGTTCAAGACACCACGCAAAATTTCATATATATCATGATCTAAAAAGAATACATGTGAGTTCAAATTTCTATTAAGTAATAAAGCTCGCCAAGGGGGGGACACCACATCATATCCATCAAGGCATGCACATAATAAATATTACTTGCAATGAATCAAAATACAAAAAGAATGCAAAATTTCCAAACATGTCATGTGTAGTAGTAGTCTAGTCCTATGATAAATCGGGAATCTCGATCTCAAAAGAAAGTCTGCTACACAAACTCTCAAACTAGTCCAAAAAAGAACAATAAGAGGGAGTGAAGTCTCAGGAACCTTAATGAAAATCACCACATTATAAATAATTTCGGGGAATGGAGACATATACGAAAATATATATAAATCATTCGGTAATAAAACACAATAAGTCCATGATGCTACTTGTGCATACAACCTAATATATGTAATGTGATCCAATGCAAATACATGATTTCAGTAAATATAAAACATGCTTCTCAATCTAGCCCAATAGGCCAAATCACAACATCCATAGTTTCAATCTCCCTAGTTAATATGCCCAAAATATATGTGGGGTGGACATCTGAAACCTCTTCTATGATAATTTCTAGTCAGAGAAAAATCAAAAGCTCATGGGTGGCTCATTTATTGTATATTTTGAAAATAAATAAATAAATAAATATATATATATATATTCTCTTGCCACCAATGTTGTCCTCAGGACAAGTGAAGAAACCACACTTTCACATAAGTCTCCACATATGCACAACTCAAAATGCCCAAACAAATATAATATATAGCCTAATACACACATCATCACAAGCCTTACAAGTACCACCCTATACTCCTAGATTAGGAACTATCCTTCTCCTTAAGGATACTTATCTACTTACCTTTGCGTTGGCCAAGCATTGTTTGCCAATTCCATAGTCATCCTAAAAATCTTATATATACATACATACATTTTGTAAATATAACGACTAAGTCTCAAATCACATTATAATGTAATGTATTGTGATGCAATGCATGATAAGACACTTATAGACACTCATCTAAGGTTAAGGAAGGTATAGGACAATGTTTGGATAGAGTTTGATGAGTAACGGATGTGCAAATTGGGCATGGGTGTGTCTAGGGGTTATGGGTATATAAACTGGTAGTGGGGGTATACTAGAGCCACAAGTGTGTAAACTAGTCGGGGATGTGTCACAGGGGTGTATATTGGACAAGGAGAGTATCCGGTGTAAGAATCCAAACCCAACCTACAAGGACCCTTACTGCAGTGAAACCCGAATAAGCCCTCGCAAGGTCCTATTCAAATCCCACAAGGCTCAAGTCACCTAGTTATCAATTTTAAAAAGTTTAATTAAGTTGTTTTTAAAGGTTGGAGCATGAAAACTATTCTGGCATAGTATAAAGTGCATAAAACATCAGCGAAACTCTTTTTGTGAGACCCCAAATTTTGAGTTCTAAAAGTCCAGAAGCCAGTGCAGGTAAAAAGACCATTTTGCCCCTGAAAAAAGGATGTGTGATGGCCAAAATTGATAAGAAATATCCAGTAATTAATTTTGGTTTTAATTCCCTTTAACCTAGTTCTTTATAGGTTGATAATTACCTTAGAACTTAAAATCCCTAAAACTAAGGGGGATAGTTATAGAATTTAATTCTGATAATTATCTTACTTTAATCAAGCCTTTAAAATAGGAATTTTAATCCCATAACCACCTTATATAAATAGGAAGCCACCCACACAAAAATCTTATACAAAAAACACACAAAATTTGTAAAACCTAAAAACCTTACACCTCCCAATTTCTGCCGAAATCCGCTTAAACTTCAAACCAGCATAACTCTCTCATCCTTTGTCGGATTCCTACGAATAATAGCTTGTTGGAAAGCTCTCTTCATCCTATTTCCAACCATTTTTGGTTTTTCATTTGGAGATTACTTTTTTCTGTCGAAACTTAAATCATATTTCGATGGAATTGCCAAAAACTGGTTTAACTTCAAAATAGCATAACTCTCTCGTCTTTTGTAGGATTCTTGAGAATAATAGCTTGTTGGAAAGATTTCTTCATCCTCTTTCCAACTATCTTTGGTATATTTTCTGGAGATTAGTTTTCCTTTGGCGAAAGTTAAGTCATATTTCGACGGAATTGCCAAAATCTGCTTGAACTTCAAAATAGCATAACTCTCTCATCCTTTGCAAATAATAGCTTGTTGGAAAGCTCTCTTCATCCTCTTTCCAAAAATCTTGGGTTTTTATCTGAAGGTTATTTTTTCTTTGTCAAAAATCTTGTGTGTCAAGATCCTGTTCCGGCCATTCGTGGTAAACGTTAATACTCCTTGGAGAGGGGAGACTCTTACTGGTATGGAAGTTGTATGGGTGGCAATCCCCAACATACGCGCACTGGAAGCCTTGTCCTTGTGTGGCTTGGATGCCTAGTCCTTGTGTAGCTGGAAGGCTTGTCCTTGTGTGGCTTGGATGCCCGGTCCTTGTGTGGCTGGAAGCCTTGTCCTTGTGTGGTTGGAAGCCTTGTCCTTATGTGGCTGGAAGCCTTGTCCTTATGTGGCTTGGATGTCTTGTCCTTGTGTGGCAGGATGAATAGGTTTGCTGATTTTGCTTGTGTGCTAACCTTTTACCCTTTGTGCAGCAAGCCTTGGTTTTTACTATCGAGAGTAAAAATCGAGTCATCCCTTTGGCAGGATGACCTTTCTTTCATCTTATTATTGAGAGTAATCTAATGAGTTTTACCTACCTGTGTACTTCTGATTTTCGGAAGTGTTGTAGTCCACCCTCAGCCTTAGTTTCGGCCTTATCCCTTTGAGTGATTATTGAATTGTGTGATACCCATGGTTGTGTAGGGATGATCTGATATTGTTTGGGAGATTTGTGTTTAAGATTTCTATAGATCTTATGATGTTGTGACCCTACTGAGATTCTTGTAATCTCATCCTGTTGTATTCTCCATTTTTCAGGCTTAGGTACATCCACTGTCCTTGGTATCAGTGTGTGAGATAAAGGCTGCACGGCGGGGCGATATCGCATCACATTTTCATACCTGTTCCTTGATTGCCTGCGCATATAATATGAATTATGATTGGACTACTTTCTGGTTTTTCAAGATTCCTCCTTTACTTGTTGTGTCCGATTTATGTTGGGGGTTAACTTGCTGGATATTTGGATCCCAATGGGACTTTTTTGTTGTGGATTCATTGATTTTATTTAAAGACTTCCGCTGATATTTCATTCACTCCGTATGATACCAGAATACTTGTCCAATATCATGCTCCAATTGTTGATAAACATAAAGAATGTACATGCTAAAATTCGAGAATTTGATGAGTAAGCCTTGTGGAATTCAGATAGGTCCTGGTTCTTGAACTTGTTTGGGTTTCACGGTGGTAAGGGCCCTAATCGGAGCAATTATTAATAGGTTAGGAGTTAGGGTCGTTACAGGCATAGTTTAAGGAATATAATTGTTTATATGCTAACTTGTTTGTTGATTTTGTGTTTGTAGGTAAGAACATGCGCACACACTCACTCACTTATGGGCTAATACCGAAAGTGAACTAATGCTAAAAAGGGATTGATTTAAATGATGAGAATGATAATTTGATTTCCTTTGTGTTTAATATGTTCTTATGCCTGGTATGCCTTGATGTGTTTCGGTGAATGTTTGCTGTGTTTCTTGTCATTGCCGAAAATGTGTTTGTTGTTAGGGCTTATTACCAAGTGTCCTTATGAGATTTTTATGTTGCCGAATGTATATGCATGTGATTGCTAATGTGTATTACCAAATGAATGGGGTGTGAGTGAGTGTCCTTGTTCTTACATATCTCGGATGATGACAAGGTTGCTATCACCATTTTCTTACTTGAGGGAGAAACCCTCGCATGGTGGACAACTGTGAGCTTGCTATTTGGCGATCGTCTGCCTACATGGGAGGAATTTCGGTATGAATTCGATGAAAGGTTCTATAGGAGATTCCATAAATGCGAGCAACGATGAGCTTTCTACAAGTTTGAATAGGGCACCTATTCGGTGCTTGAATATGAGAAGGCATTAAGGGAGTTGTCTCGATTTGCACCTGAAGAGGATCGCTCACCATACCAGCTTGCGAGACGATTTTAGGATGGGCTGAGTACCGAACTCAAAACCATAGTTGGTATGACACCGGTATAGAATTTGCAAGAACTAATTATTGCCGCGACTGAAGCCGAAAAGATGGTGCAAACCAAGATGCTATCCGCAGCCACTAATGGCGGATCCATCAGGTGAGATTCGAAATTTAATCGGCGTACGGGACCCTATCCTTTAAGGTCCTATCCTCAGAAAATTAATAGCAAATGGAAGTAACAACAAGAAGAACTTTTCTGATTCGAATTCCAATGGGTCTATGTGGAATTCTCAAGAACATTGATGTCACAATTGTGGCAAAATGAGGCACATTCAGCGGGAATGCCAGAAGCCGAGATGTATCACAGGCGCACCTAGTGCTGGCCGAGGTGGGTATGTTAGCCCCACCAAACCGCCAACGTGCTCACCAGGAGGACCACCCAACCACAAGTGAGGCGCAACCAAGACCAACAAGGCTATTCACCCTAATTGATGCCAATGCTAGTCTTGATGTGGTGACAGGTACTATTTCAGTCTTTTCTCAAAATGCTAAAGTATTATTAGATCCCGGAGCAAATAGATCATTTGTAAGTCCAAGGATAGCACTTAGCACGGATCGGCCTCTATCTCCCTTGACTCCTCCTATTACCGTTCTGACTCCTTTAGGAGAACAACTAATTTGTGATTTAGTCTACATCAGCTGTGCTGTACGTATGGGTACAAATGTACTTGAAGTGGATCGAATTCCATTGGACATCCGAGAGCTGGATGTAATCTTAGGCATGGACTGTCTGGCAAAATATCAAGCCCGTATGGAGTGTTTCACCAAACGTGTGTGGTTCATTTTTCCTAATGGTGCCGAGTACTATTTTGAAGGTGATAGGCGAGTTGTTTCAACTTGCATAATTTCTTAGCTTGATGCAAAACAATTGATCAACAAAGGATGTGTTATTTTTTTTTATTCCTTAGAAATCATTTTTACCTTTCCTGGTGGTATTAAGATATCACCGGATCGTGATATGTTATCTGTCTGCCCCGAAAAATGGAGATCTCCAAAAAGAATTTGAAGTTTCATTTTTTTTCTCTCTATTATGAAATTCAGACTCATGTGACAAGCCAAGGCTCTGACAAAATCACTAACAAAATACCGCATCTAGAAGCCCATTTACTCCGAAATTTAGACAAAAATGGAATTGTGATGCTGGGATTTTGGGCAATCGTTGAATTGAATAAAGTCGACTGAAATGAGAATCACTGCATGGAACCCCCTTCTTTTTTTTTAGTTTTAGCATTGTAAAAAAATAAAAATTCTCATTCAGATTTCATTTTATAATAGATATTTTTTCCATTTTCATTAGTATCTTCGGGTTGACACAAGATTGAAAAGAAGAAAAGGTTGAAAAGGGGTTGACAAAAGATTCCGCATATACTATAATACGCACATGATATTTCTAAAGAATCCTCGGATCTGGATTCTATTCCAGTGGTTCGCGAATTTCCAGAAGACATAGCCGGTTTACCACCAGCAAGGGAAGTGGAATTCGACATTGAGTTAATGCCTGGTACAAATCCGATTTCCATTCGTCCGTATCGTATGGCTCCTGCGGAAATGAAGGAACTAAAAACACAACTGGAAGATTTGCTGGATCGTGGTTTCATCCGACCTAGTGTATCACCTTGGGGAGCAGCTGTCTTGTTCGTAAAGAAGAAAGATGGATCGCTGAGATTGTGCATTGACTATCGGCAGTTGAATCGTGTGACCTTGAAGAAAAATTACCCTTTGCCATGCATCGACGATTTGTTCGACCAACTCTAGGGTGCAGCCGTGTTCTCCAAGTTCGATCTAAGATCTGGATACCATCAATTACGAGTTCGTGATGCTGATATTCCGAAGACCACGTTCAGATTGCGATATGACCACTACGAATTTCTGGTTATGCCATCCGGTTTGACCAATGCACCAGCTATGTTCATGAACTTGATGAATCGTGTGTTTAATGAGTTCCTGGATAAATTTGTGATAGTTTTCATCGACGACATTCTGATTTATTCAAAATCGAAAGAGGAACATGCTAAGCATTTGTAGATTGTGCTGAATGTTTTGAAGGATCTGCGGTTGTTCGTAAAGTACTCCAAATGCAAATTCTGGTTACGCGAAGTTGGTTTCCTTGGCCATGTTGTTACCGCCCAAGGTGTGTTAGTTGATCCAAAGAAGATCGAAGCTGTAGTTGCTTGGGAACCCCCGCGAACTGTGTTCGAAGTTTGTAGTTTCTTTGTCTTAGCAGGATACTACTGTTGCTTTGTGGAGAATTTTTCATCGCTTGCCGGACCATTGACAAAACTGACGTGCAAGGGTGAGCCATTCATGCGGAACGAGAAATGCCAGTGAAGTTTCGAATAACTGAAAAACTAGTTAGTTTCTGCACCTATCATTACCTTACCTATTTGCGGAAAGGAGTATGTGGTTTACAACGATGCGTCGAAATCCAGACTTGGATGCGTATTGATCAAGATAGAAAAGTCGTTGCTTATGCTTCCCGAAAGCTACAACTGCACGAATGCAACTATCCTACACATGATTTAGAGCTTGCAGCCGCGGTGTTTGCATTGAAAATATGGCGACATTACTTATACGGCGAGATGTGCCGAATCTTCTTCGACCACAAAAGCCTGAAGTACCTCCTCAAGCAAAAAGAATTGAATATGAGACAACGAAGATGGGTGGAACTGATTAAAGACTACGACTTGATCATCGAATATCATCCTGGAAAGGAGAATATTGTTGCTGATGCCTTGAGACGAAAGTTTCATCCTCCTTCCCCATCGGTTTTGGCTTACATGCGCACCCATTACATGCCTATATTGTTCAATTTAAAAGCTAACTGTGTGCATCTTGGCACAGATTTTTCTGGATCGTTATTGGCACGAATTGAAGTCACGCTGACCTTGATTGAAGAAATTCGGAATCAGCAATTAGAGGATCCAAAACTAATTGAAATTCGGAAGCAACTTTCTGATGGTGTTTATGCCATAATTCATGATTTCAGAATACGAGATGACGAAGTGCTTGTCTTAAAAAACCAGGTATATGTTTCACAAGATGTTGATATTCATAACCTTATTCTATCGGAGGCGCATAGTTTGAAGTTTGCTATCCATCCCGGAAGCACTAAGATGTACCGAGATTTAAAGGAGCAGTATTGGTGGCCAAACATGAAACACGAAATTGCTGAGTTCGTGGCCCAATGCCTCATATGTCAACAAGTAAAGATCAAACATCAACGACCCATTGGTCTACTGCAGTCACTTCCGATTCCAGAATGGAAGTGGGAGCATGTCACGATGGATTTTGTAACCGGTTTGCCTAGATCGCATCAAGGATATGATGCCATTTGGGTAATCTTAGATCGATTGACGAAATCTGCACACTTACTTCCTATACGTGTGATGGATACACCTGAGAAATTGGCTGTTCGTACAACCAGTTGCCATACTAGATAGGTCAGTTCGACAGCTTCGTAGTCGAAACGTGCCTGTGGTATGAATTGTTTGGCGTAATGGCAAAATTGAGGAACAGTCTTGGGAGACTGAGGAATCTACGCGTGCAAAATTTCCTTACCTATTTGCTTAGGTACTTGTGTTAAAATTTCGAGGACAAAATTCTTATAAAGACGGAGGATGTGAGACCTCGAATTTTGAGTCCTAAAAGTCCAGAAGTCAGTGCAGGTGAAAGACCATTTTTCCTCTAACGAAAAAGATGTGTGATGACCAAAATTGGTAAGAAATGTCCAGTAATTGATTTTGGTTTTAATTCCCCTTAATTTAGTTCTTTATAGGTTGATAATTACCTTAGAAATTAAAATCCTTAAAATTAAGGAGGAATAATTATAGAATTTAATTCTGATAATTATCTTACTTTAATCAAGCCTTTAAAAAAGAGATTTTAATCATATAACCACCTTATATAAATAGGAAGCCAGCCACTCAAAAATTTAATACAGGAAATACACAAAATTTGTAAAACCTAAAAACCTTACAACTCCCAATTTCTTCCGAAATCCGCTAGAATTTCAAACAAGCATAACTCTCTCATCCTTTGTCGGATTGCTGTGAATAATAGCTTGTTGGAAACTTCTCTTCATCCTCTTTCCAACCATATTTGGAATTTCATCTGGAGGTTAGTTTTTATCTGTCAAAAATTAAATCATATTTTGACAGAATTGCCAAAATCTGTTTGAACTTCAAAATAGCATAACTCTCTTGTCCTTTGTCAAATTCTTGCGAATAATAGCTTGTTAGAAAGATATCTTCATCCTATTTTCAACTATATTTGGTTTATCATTTTGAGGTTAGTTTTCTTTGTCGAAAGTTAAATCGTATTTCGATGGAATTGTCAAAATTTGCTTGAACTTCAAAATAGCATAACTCTCTCGTCTTTTGTCAGATTCTTGCAAATAATAGCTTATTGGAAAGCTCTCCATTTCCTTCCATCTTGGGTTTTTATCTGAAGGTTAGTTTTTCTTTGTCAAAATTTAAATCGTATTTCGGCGGGATTAAGTTTCAAGTTTGTGTGATTCTGTCTTCAATTGATTTCTGTTGTTGTTCCTCTTATTCGTATGATTGTTTGGCATCCATTCATGTTATAAAATCATGAATTCATCATTTTAATATTTTCTATACATAGAATCGGTGTGCCCTACGCTTGCCCTATTGTTGCCTATCTTGATCAATTGATTAACCTATTGGATTTCGATCTTGTTTCTTTTGATTGTATAAATTTTAAACACTTAATCCTTCTTTCTTAACATGAAATCACAACCCTTACACCTTGCTAACATGAAATCGCAAATTATCTTATGTCCTATGCTTATTGCCGAAATATATATAGTTAAATTAGGGTGGTAATTCAGGTTGAATCTTGTTAAGTTCTTGGCTATCACATCACACATCGAAAAGGGAGGCACTTGCGGCATCTGACCACTGGTTTCTGATAGGTTTTGTGAGTGAAAGTGGTAAGGAAACAAGGTACTTACTTGGTTATTTACTATGCATGTTTAGTTTGGTTTTGTCTTTGCCATGTGATACTATAGGTGGTTCGGAATTATTAAATAAAGGAAAAGGAATAGCTTCTTGTTCTGAGACAAGACAGGTAGAATCTATGCCTTATCGGTTTCTCCAGAGATCCCTATTGTTTGTTTGTTATTTTCGATACCTTCCCTTGTTATTATTGCATGCGAATTGATTATAGGATATGTGCATGAGTCGCGGATTGAGATATGAATCCTATAGGTCATATCGAACCCTTGAGTTAGGTTTTGAGTGCCTGAATTACATATAATTGTGTTCTGACATGATTGAAGATACCTTGTTGTGGTATTTTGCTTTGTACTTGCTTGTGTGTGCTTGTACATGTTTGTGTATTAGGATCCTATTCTGATGGCCATTCAGGGTAAGCGTTGATGCTCCTTGGGAGAGGGGAGGCTCTTACTCGTATGGGAGTTGTATGGGTGGCAATTCCCAGCATGCACTCGCTGGAAGCCTTGTTCTTGTGTGGTTTGGATGCCTGGTCCTTGTGTGGTTGGAAGCCTTGTCCTTGTATGGCTTGGATGCCCTGTCCTAGTGTGGCTGGAAGCCTTGTCCTTGGGTGGCTTAGATGTCTTGTCCTTGTGTGGCAGGATGAATAGGTTTGTTGATTAGCTTGTGTGCTAACCTTTTACCTTTTGTGCAGCAAACCTTGGACAACACAGGTGGAAGGGGATGACCTTTTTTTCTTCCTATTGCCGAGAGTAATCTGATGAGTTTTACCTGCCTGTGTACTTTTAATTTTTGAAAATATTGTAGTCCACCCTCAGCCTTACTTTTGGCCCTATCCCTTTGAGTGATTCTTGAATTACGTGATACCCATAGTTGTGAAGGGATGATCTGATGTTGTTTGAGAGATTTGTGTTTAAGATTTATGTAGATCTTATGATGTTGTGACCCTACTGAGATTCTTGTAATCTCATCCTGTTGTATTCATGATTTTTTAGGCTTAGATACATCCACTGTCCGTGGTACCAGTGTGTGAGATCAATGCTGCATGGCGGGGCGATATCGCATCACATTTGCATTTCTGTTCCTTGATTGCCTGTGCATATAACATGAATTATGATTGGACTACTGTCTAGTTTTTCAAGATTCCTCCTTTACTTGTTGTGTCCGATTTATGTTGGGGTTAACTTGCGGGATATTTGGATCCCTATGGGACTTATGTGATGTGGATTCATTGATTTTATTTAAAGACTTCCTCTGATATTTCATTCACTCTGTATGATACTAGAATACTTATCCAATATCATGCTCCAATTGTTGATAAACATAAAGAATGTACATGCTAAAATTCTAGAATTTGATGAGTAAGCCTTGAGGGATTCAGATGGGTCCTGGTTCTTGGGCTTGTTTGGGTTTCATGGTGGTAAGGGCCCTAATTGGAGCAATTAATAATAGGTTAGGACTTAGGGTCGTTACACTTTCATTATAACAAAAAATTAGTGAGAACATAACTCACAAGTCCCAATGAGATGTCAAAATGCATATGTCCATAGTAGGTTATGGGAATAAGAAGGAAAAAGAACTGAAAATAGAAGCAAGAAAGTCGACCAATCATGTATGCATAAATAGGGAACTGCACATTAAAAGCCAGCAAGGAAAGTGCAATGCAAATGTGATGCAATATCATCCTGCCGTGCAGCTTTGATCTCACACCCTGGTATCGCGAGTAGAAGATGTACCTAAGCCTGAAAAATGAGAAAATAATGGAATGAGATTACAAGAATCTTAGTAGGGTCACAACATCATAAGATCTATAGAACCCTAATCAAACATCTTCCAATCAACATATCAAATCACATATGGTAGTAATAGGCTCAAATAAATAGTAAGCAAACATATAAACATAGGTAGGGGTATAGGCTGAGTATCATAAAAAAGAGGTGGACATTTAAATCACTTCTGAACCAAAAGTACTGAGGCAGCCTATTTCATAATTTGATTTCTAAAGAAAGACTCATCCCCATGTGCCTATATTGTCCAAGACTTGGCTACAAAAAGGGTAAAGGGTTAGCAACCAAACTAACCAGCAAGTCTTTCTATCTTGCCACATAAGGACAAGGGATCCAAGCCACACAAGGACAAGACATCCAAGCCACACAAGGACAAGAGTATCCTACAATCACAAAGGACAGGATATCTTGCCATCATAAAGGACAAGACATCCAGCCACACAAGGACTAGGCATCCAGCACGCTCTTGCTTGGGATTGCCACCTATGTGTGAGACCCCGAATTTTGAGTCCTAGAAGTTCAGAAGCCAGTGCAGGTGAAAAGACGATTTTTTCCCTGAAGAAAAGGATGTGTGATGGCCGAAATTGGTAAGAGTTGCATGGTAGTTAATTCTGCTTTTAATTCCCTTTAATTTAAGTCCTTATAGCTAGATAATTCCCTTAGAAATTAAAATCCCTAAAAATAGGGAAAGATAATTAAAGAATTTAAATCTGATAATTATCTTACTTTAATAAAGCCTTTAAAGTAGTAATCTTAATTCCATACCCATCCATTATAAATAGGAAGCCAACCCCATAAAAATCATTCATAGAAAACACACAAAACTCGTATAGCCTAAAACCCTTACACCTCCCTATAGCTGCCAAAATTTGCTGAAAATTTAAACAAGCATAACTCTCTCATTGTTTGTCGAATCCCTGCAAATAATAGCTTGTTGAAAATCTCTCTTCATCCTCTTTCCAACCATCTATGGTTTTGTTCAGGGAGATTAGTATTTATTTCTCTAAGGTTAAATTGAAGTTTGGCGGCACTGCCAAATCTTCTTGAACTTTAGAATAGCTCTTCATCGTTTGTTGTATCTCTACAAATAATAGCTTGTTGGAAATCTCTCTTAATCCTATTTCCAAACATCTTTGGTTTTTTTTCAGGAGATTAGTATTTCCTTGTCTAAGGTTAAGTTGAAATTTGGCGGCATTGCCAAATCTTCTTGAACTTAAGAATATCATAACTCTTTCATTGTTTGTTGTATTTCTACAAATAATAGCTTGCTGGAAATCTCTTTTCATCCTCTTTCCAACCATTTATATTTTTTTATTTGGACGTAAATATTTCCTTGTCTAAGATTAAGTTGAAAATCGGCGATGAAATTAGGTTTTCATCGGCAACGGAATTAGGTTTTTAGATTTCTAAAATTTTTGTCTTCGGTTTATTTCTGTTGTTATTTCGCATGTTCTTATGATTTCTGTTGTCATTTCGCGTGTTCTTATGATTTCTTAGCATCTATTCATGATGTATGATCATGAATTTCTTTCTTTTAAACTTCTTTATACTTAAAGTCGGATGCTATCCTACTCTTAGCGACAGAATTTGCATAGTTAATTGGAATGGTAATTCAGGTTAAATCTTGTTAAGTTCCTGGCTATCACATCACAAATCCAAGGGGGAGGCACCTGCAACATCTGATCACTGGTTTCTGATAGGTTTGGTGCGTGGAATTGGTCAGGAAATAGGTTATTCAATTGATGATTGAATATGTATGCTTAGTTTGTTTTCGTCTTTGCCTGGTGATAATGTAGGTGGTTCGGAATTACCTAATAAAGGAAAAGGAGTAGCTTCTTGTTCAGATACAAGAGAGGTAGGATCTACGCCTCGTCGGTTTCTCCAGAGACCCCTGTTATTTTCTTGATGTTATTGATACATGCCCTTGTTGTATTGCTTGCGATTTGATTATAGGGTGAGAGTATGAATTTTGGGTTGAGATATGGATCTCATAGGCTATATCGAACCCCTGAGTTAGGTATTGAATGCCTGAGTTGCATATATTATGTGAATTCAGTATGTTGATTGTGTTCTGACATGATTGAGGATACCCTGTTGTGGTATTATTCTTTGTACTTACCTGTGTGTGCTTGTATGTGTTTGTGTATCAGGATCCTTTTCCGGTGGCCATTCAGGGTATGCGCTGATGCTCCTAGGGAGACAAGAGGTTCTTACTGGTATACGAGTTGTATGGGTGGCAAAACCCAGCATGTGCGCCCTGGATGTCTGTTCCTTGTGTGGTCGGAACCCTATCCTTGTGTGGCAGGAAGCCCTTATCCTTGTGTGGTTTGGGATGCCCTAGTCCATGTGTGGATTGGGAAGACTTGCCCTTATGTGGCAAGATGACTGAACCCTATCCTTGTGTGGTTTGGGATGCCCTAGTCCGTGTGTGGCTTAAGAAGACTTGTCCTTGTGTGGCAAGACGACTTAGCAGGCTTACTGATTAGCTTGTGTGTTAATCGTTTACCTTTTGTGAAGTAAGCCTTGGACAACACAGGTGGAAGGGGATGGCCTTTCTTCTTCATTTTAGAGAGCAATCTGATGAGTTGCACCTACCTATGTACTTCTGATTTTTCGGAAGTGATTGTAGTCCTCCCTCAACCATAGATTCGGCCCTAACCCTATTTGATTGGTTCTTGAATTGTGTGATCCCCTTTAGTTGTTTAGGAATGATCTATTGTGAGTTGGGAGATTTGTGTTTAGGATTTCTGCAGATCTTATGATGCTGTGACCCTACTGAGATTTTTGTAATCTCATACCATTGTTTTTACCATTTTTTAGGCTTAGGTACATCCACTATCAGTGGTACCAGTGTGTGAGATCAAGGTTGCATGGCGGGGCTATATCACATCACATTTGCATACTTGTTTACTTGTGCATATGACATGAATGATTGGGCTACTTTCTGGTTTATTTGAAGATCCCTCCTTTGCTTGCTATTTCCGAAATATGTTGGAGGATTTCTTGCTAGTTATTTGGATCCCTATGAGACTTGTGTGTTGTGGATTCATTGATTTTATTTAAAGACTTCCGCTGATGTTTTATTCACTCTGTATGTTACCAGAATATTTGTCCAATATCATGCTCCAATTGTTGTTAAACATTAGAATAAACATGCTAAAAGTCGGAAGTTAATGGTAAGCCTGGTGAGATTCAGATAGGTCCTAGGTGTCATTTGGCTTATTTGGGTTTCAAGGCGGTGATAACCTTAATCGGAGTAAATTGTAATAGTTAGGAATTGGGGGTCGTCACATATGTGACTCCCATATCAGTAAGTACCTCTCCTCTCACTAGAAGCATCGGTCATTTTTCTCAAATGGCCACCAAAAAGAGGATTCTGACACACAAGCATAATATAAGTACACAAGCAAATACAAGCACATAGGAATATAGCAGGGTATCCTCGATCAATCACAACACAAAATATATATCAATATCAAGTATATAACCCAAATAGGGGTAATTCAATCCTCAATTAATATCGGTTCCAAAATCACCTTAGGAACCAGCAATCAATCCTCAAGCATGCATAATCAATCCGCAAGCATGCAGAGACATGGGTACACAAACCGAGATAAGTAAGCAAGCAAAGGAAATTATGGAGAAACCAATGAAGTATAGATCTTACCTCTCACTCATACAAAGCACCCACCTAAAAAACAACTCAAATCAACCATCACTCAAGAATCAAGCATGTGTATCAAATATCATAAAAAAAAATACTCACAATGCATTTCAACTACTATTTCAGCATGCATCTAAGTTTCAAATATATATTTTATCCACACAAACATGCCAAGCACATAATGAACCTTCCATGCCAAATACATAATGAACCTAGCATTCATATATTGCCTCCATTCAAAACTATGCATTTATCAAATTTTAGTTAATAAAGAAAATCAAGTCCGTGCATGTAAATGAAACATAGACTCTCAACCTCTTATTGTGCAGATGACTCACTAACAGGCACAACCTTGCCTTTATCGCGAGCTAAAACTATCACTTCTCGGGACCAACAATTGCACGACATCACCGTAGGCCGATTATATACACTGCCACAACCCATAACAATGTATATAATAAACCTACAAGGCTAGTAGTGTAAAACCTATGCGGAGAAGAATTTTTCATCCTAAGAACATTAAAATGCACAACAGAAAAGATTAAAAGTCAGGATGTTGTCCCGGGTGGCATCGCATTATAAACAAACTCAATGAAACTACCCAGGATTTAATTTAGAACCACACCTCAATCACATATGTAAACAAATTCAGGGAAAAAAAAAGCTATGAATATAGTACTCATAGACGTTACCTCAAATGGGATTGATCAATTAACCTCTTTACGCTGTGCCTAGGAGTGAGCTCCTGTGTTCAGTGTCAATATTCTGATAGAAGCCTGCTAGGTAAGCGGACGGGAAAAATATACAAGCATTTCACATGCAATAATTATTTTGATCAACAGACAAGCTGGCATGTAATAATTTTATCATTACACACATTAAATACAAACAATCACAATCAATTTATATGTGGCAAGCATGACTCTTTACTGCACACATGACCCTAATTTGAGCTGACAATATTTTCTAGTTTATCTAGGCCAGGGACAAAACTAGAGTTCATCACTGGTGCTCTATTCTCATTATCTTTCAAATTATCTCATTATTGCATTTAATAGATAAATCCACGTTAAATAGGTTTCCTAGCACCATCCACTAACGATGCCACGATGTTAGGTGATGGTAGCTCTAGCTAATCGATCTCCACTCTATTAGATCCTGATTCATATAATTTAATTTATAATTAAATAAATAAGACCTTTTCCTTCCTAATTACCTTGTTGTTTGATGTCTCCATGTCACTCTACCAGACCTGGAGAGCTCTTAAGGATTGCATAGGTTGCCCTATGTGGATTCAGTGCATCCCACATGTCACTGTCATATCCCGAATGCGCTTTTATACATCTTAATAATCCAATCACAACAAAGCACATTCATACAGTTTTCATAACATACCATGATACTCGATGCACACTATACTAGCTATCATTCTTAACATACCATTTCTCAAGCACACACACACACAATTCCAGTTAATTATTTCATAATATTCATATTTTATAAATCATGTCAGCAATTAAGTAATTAAAAAGAAATTTCATCCACTCACGGTTTTTGAAGCCCAAATATTATGACACTCTAAATTTTGAGTTCTAGAAATCCAGAAGCCAATGCAGGTGAAATAACCGTTTTCCCCCTAAAGAAATAGATGTGTGATGGCCAAAAATGGTATGGAATGTCTAGTAATCATTTCTGGTTTCATTACCCTTTGATTTGTTTCCTTATTGGTTCAATCTTACCTTAGTAAATAAAATTCCTAAAATTAAAGAAGGATAATTCCAGGATTTAATTCTGATAACTATCTTACCTTATCTAGCCTTTAAAGTAGGGAAATTAATCCCTTAAACACCTTATATAAAGAATAGCCGACCACACTTGCCCACACACATTAAAAACACACAATTTTTGTTAAACATCAAACCCTACACCCTATTGCTGTTGAAATTTTCTTGATCTTCAAACTAGCATAACTCTCTCATCCTTTGTCAAAATTCTGAAAATAATAACTTGTTGGAAAGCTCTTTCTATCCTCTATCTAAATATTTTAAGTTGGTTATCAGAAGGTTATTTTTTCCCTACAAAAATTCAAATCGTAATTCGTCAATTTTGGTATCAAAATTGTGTTATTCTTCCTTCAATCAATTTCTGTTGTTGTTCCTCTTGTTCGTATTATTGTTTAACATCCATTCATGTTGTAAAATCATGAATTAATCCTTTGAATCTTTCCTATAAATGTGCTTGTACGTGTTTGTGTGTTAGGATCTTTTTCTGATGCTCCTGAGGATAGGAGAGGTTCTTACTAGTATGGGTGGCAATCCCCAGCATTTGCAACCTGGATGCCTAGTCCTTGTGTGGTAAGATGCCCTTATCCTTGTGTGGTTTGGATGTCCTTATCCTTGTGTGGTTTTGATGCCTTTATCCTTGTGTGGTTGGATGCCATTGTCCTTGTGTGGCTTGGATGCCTTGTCCTTGTGTGGCAAGATGACTAGGCTTGCATATTAGCTTGTGTGCTAACCTTTATCCTTTGTGCAGCGAAGCCTTGGACAATACAGGTGGAAGGGGTTGTCCTTTCCCTATTGCCAAGATGATTGATGAGTTTTTCCTGCCTATGTGTACTTTTGATTTTCGGATGTGTTTATAGTCCACCCTCAGCCTTAGTTTTGGCCCTACCCCTTTCAATTGTTTGAATGGATTGCGTGAATTCCCTTAGATGTATAGGGATGATTTGATGTTGTTTGGGAGATGTTTGTTTAAGATTTTTGTAGATCTTATGATGTTGTGACCCTACTGAGATTCTTGTAATCTCATCCCGTTGTTTTCAACATTTTTCAGGCTTAGGTACATTCGTTGTTCATGGTACCAGTGTGTGATATCAAGGCTGCACGGCGAGGCGATATTGTATCACATTTGCATACCTGATCCTTGATTGCTTGCACATATGACATGAACTATGATTGGACAATTTTTTTGGTTTTTCAAGTTCCTCGTTCGCTTATTGTTTCTGAATTATGTTGGAGGTTTACTTGCTGGAATTTTAGATCCCTGGGATTTGTGTGTTGTGGATTCATTGATTAAATTTAAAGACTTTCGCTGATGTTTTCATTCACTCCATATGATACCAGAATACTTGTCCAATATCATGCTCCAATCATTATAAGTATAAAGAATAAACATGTTAAAATCGGTTTTAGGGGATAAGCCTTGTGAGATTCCGATAGGTCTTGGGTTTCACGTCGGTAAGGGTCTCACTTAAAAGCAATTTTCGTAATATGAATGTGGGTCTTTACAGGTTTGGTAGCAGAGCATGGTTTAGGGAATATGATTTGTTATATGCTAATATGTTTTGTTGGTTTTGTGTTTGTAGGTTCTACATGTGCACACACCCACTCACTTAGGGGCTAATACCAAAAATAATCCAATGCTAAAAACCTGGTTTGAATTATTTGAATGATGTGTTTGATTATTTGATCTTCTGTATATTTATGTGTGCTTTTATGCATTGCATGATTTGATATGTTTGATTATTTGATCTGCTATGTATTTATATGTGCTTTTATGCATTGCATGATTTGATGTGTTTTGCTAAGTTTTGATGGGTGCTTTTTTGTGTTTCTTTGTCATTGCCGAGTGTCCCTATGTGATTTCTATATTGCCAAATGTATATACATGTATTTATTGCTTATTGATGTGTGCTTCTGAGTATGATTTGTATGAATATATGTATTAACGAATGCATGGGATGTGGTTTTGCATGATTGCCGAGTATGGTTTGTATGAAAGAATGCTTGTCGAATGCTTGAATAATTATTGTTGATTGCTTATGGTGTGTTTATGTGATTGCCGAGTGTGCATTTGCATGTGTGCATGTGATTTCCGAAACTTGTATATTAGTGTGCATGAGTGATATGTTTTCCAGCATAAGCATATCGCCTGGTTATGTGTTGAGTAACAATTGTGTGTTCGTATAGTATGACAAGGTCGAGTATACAAAAGGATCGACAGGGTAGGTAAGGGATTCAGGCAGAACAGCAACCTGTTGAGCAAGAAGAGTCGAATGCACAAATTGAGCAGGAAGGGCAAGATGAGCCCGAAAACCAACCTGAGGCACCAACCACACCAGCCATCGATCCTGTGATGGCAAAAATTCTAAATGTGTTGCAAGGGACCGCTGCAAACTAGTAGCGTATGGAGGCGCAATTTCAGAATGCTCCTGCACCCACGCCCGTGGAAGAACCTATTCCTCCACTTGAACCTATACAGCCAACACATCCATTATTACAAAGTTGCTGAAGGAAGCACGTCAGCTGGGATGTAAAGATTTCAATGGTTCAGCCAGTGTCGTTGTGGCTCTTGAATGGATCGACACTTTATGCCAAGTGTCTTTGTTCTTGCATATCTCGGATATGAAAAGGTTGCCATCGCTACTTTCCTCCTTGAGGGAGAAGCCCTCGCATGGTGGACAGTCATGAGCTTGCAATTCGGAGATTGTTTGCCTACTTGGGAAGAATTTTGGTATGAATTTGATGAGAGGTTCTATACGAGGTTCCAAAAAATCGAACAGTGACAAGCTTTCTACAAGCTTGAACAAGGAACCCATTTGGTGCTGGAATATGAGAAGGCATTAAGGGAGTTGTCCCGATTTGTATTTGAGGAGGATCGTTCATCGTACCAGCTTGCGAGACGATTTCAGGATAGGCTAAGTACCGAGCTTAAAACCATTGTTGGTATGACACCGGTGCAGAATTTACAAGAACTAATCGTTGCTGCAACTGAAGTCGAGAAGATCGTGCAAACCAGGAAGTCATCCGTAGTAACTAGTGGCGGATCCTTCAAACGAGATTCAAAATTCCATTGGCGTATGACACCCTATCCTTTGAGGTCCTATCCTTCGAAAAACAATGGTAATGGGGGTGACAACAAGAACTTTTCTGGTTCAAATTCCAATGGATCTATGTGAAATTCTCAGCAACATTGATATTACAACTGTGGCGAGATGAGGTGTGAGATCTCGATCCTTCGTAGTGTAGATGTCTAGAAAGTCTAGGAGCCGATGCAGCTGAAATGACTATTTTGCCCCTAAAGAAATGAATGCGTGATGACCTAAAATGGTTGTAGCCAAATATTTCTTGTTTTAATTCTGATTAATTATCCTTAATTTTATCCCTAATTATCTGAAGTTGTAAATAATTCTTTTTTAAATAGAGTTATAATTTAAATTGAATTATTTTTCTAATAGAATTATCATTTAATTATCCTTTTAAGCTTAAAAATAGGTAATTATCTTTTAGCTAAATCTCCTTAGACACTTATAAAAGGAGAGGCCGATCTATTTTGATAAATCATATCCAAAACCTCCTAAATAATTCTGGAATTATTCTCTCCCTTATATCCTTCCTCTCAATTTCCAATTTGTGCCTAAACCCTAGCCGAAATCCCTTGATCTTCATCTTAGCATAACTTTCTCATCTTACATCAGATTTCTCTAAATAATAGCTTATTGGAAAGTTCTTTGTATTCTATATCTAGCTATTTTGGGTTGGTAATCAGAAGGTTAGTTCTTCCCTGTCTAAATTCAAGTCGTAATTTGTTAGTTTTGTGTAAGAAATTCCTTGATCTTAATCTTAGCATAACTCTCTCATCCTTTGTTGGATTTCTGCAAATAATACCTTGTTGGAAAGCTCTTTCCATCCTCTATATAGCTATCTTGAGTTGGTCATCATAAGGTTAGTTCTTCCCTGTTGAAATTCAAGTCTTAATAAGTCGGTTTTGGTGCCAAGATTTATGTGATTCTTCCATCAATTGATTTCTATTGTTATTCCTTTTGTTTGTATGATTGTTTGGCATCCATTCATGTTGTAAAATCATGAATTCATCCTTTGAATCTTTCCTATACATGAAACTGGCATGCCCTATTGGTTTCAGATCTTATTCCTTTTAATCGTTTGAGTGTCTGGCACCTATTCATTCCTTACTCACATGAAATCACATTTCTTCTTATGTGTATGATGAAATCGAAATTTACCCTATTAAGCCCTAAAGTGTTGCCGAAATGTGTATGATGAATTAGGGTGAATAATCAGGTTGCTTAATGCTGAATTTTTGGCTATCACATTTCGCATTCAGGGGGAAGATATTGCTGCATCTGGATCGCTGGATTTTGGTAGGTTAATTGGTAAGGATTCCCAATGCCTTTGGTTTTTAATTAAGTAATCTTGTGGCTTAGTATTGTGTGGTCTTTGCCTTGTGATTGTTTAGGAGATTCTGATCTTATTGGAAAGGTAGAGGATTGCATCTGATTCAGACTCGTGAGAGGTAGGATCTATGCCTCATCGATTCCTTTGGTTACCCTTGATTGTATGCTTGATTTGTTGTTGATTTCGGTTTGATTACCCTTGATTGGACCACTTTCTGGTTTTTGGAATGTAAGGACCCAAATACCATATCCCAAAATTTGCTCCTAAGGGGGCCCTTATCTCTGTGAAACCCAAACAAGTCTGAACCAGGATCTATCTGAATCCCACAAGTTTTATCCATCTAGTTTCGATTTTGGCATGTTAATTCCTTTAAGATTTTAAAGCTTGGAGCATGATATTAGACAAATATTATGATACCATACGAAGTGAATAAAATATTAACGAAAATTTTTAAATTTAATTAATGAATTTATAACATACAAGTCCCACAGGGATCCAAATATCCAGCAAATAACCCCTACCATAGTTCGGAAAGAACAAACAAAGGAGGAAATTTGAGAAACCATAAAAAATAGTCTAATCAATGATCATATTGTATGCGCAAGCAACCAAGGAGACAAAAATATACAAATGTGATGCGATATCCCCCAGTCGTGCAGCCTTGATTCTCACACACTGGTACCACGAATAATAAATGTACCTAAGCTTGAAAAATTGGTGAAAACAATAGGATGATATTAAAAGAATCTCAGTAGGGTCACAACATCATAAGATCTATAGAAATCTTAAACAATTATCTCCCAAACAACATCAGATCATCCCTACACATCTAAGGGTATCATGCAATTCAAGAATCAATCCAAGGTTAGGGCCGAATCTAAGGCTGAGGGTGGATTGCAAACACTTCTGAAAGTCAGAAGTATACAGGCAGGTAAATCATCAATCAATCTCGTCATTAGAAAAGGCCATCCCCTTCCTCTTATGTTTTCCAAGGTTTCCCTACACAAAGGGTAAAAGGGTTAGCACACAACACATGCAAATTAGGCACTCATAACCTAACTCAAGAGTTCAATATGGCCTAGAGGATCATATCTTGATCCGCAATTCAACCATACTCACTACAACATATTTGCATACACTTATCATACATGTATGTACCGAAATTAACAAGCAAACAACAAGGATCTCAAAGAAACCTATGAGGCATAGATCTTACCTCTCTTGGCTCTGAACAAGAAGCTATTCCTTTGCCTTTATTCAAGGGATCCGAACCACCTATAACATCATAAGGCATAGAAAAAACCAAACTAAGCATGCATACTTAATTACCAATTGAATACCCTATTTCCTTGCCAATTCCACTCACCAAACCTATCAAAAACCATTGATTGCCGTAGGTGCCTCCCCTTTGGATATGTGATGTGATAGTTAAGAACTTAACAAGAGTCAACCTGAATTACCATCCCAATTAACTATGCAAATTTCAGCACTAAGAATAGGGCACAAGACAAATGGTGATTTCATGTATATAAGGTAATAGGTGTGATTTCATGTTAACAAGGAAGGATTTGGTGTTTGTAACATGTACAACCAAAAGACACAAGATAAGAATCCCATAAGTTAATCAATTGATCAAGATAGACAACAAATAGGGAAAAGGTAGGGCATGCTGATTTCATGTATAGGGAAGATTCAAAGGATGAATTTATGATTTTACATCATGAAAGGATGCTAAACAATCATATGAACAAGAGAAACAAAAGTAAAATTCAATTGAAGACAAAACCACAAAATTTTGAAACCTAATTCAGCCGAATTATGACATAAATTACAATAAATAAAAACTAACCTCCAGATAAAAAACCCAAGATGATTGGATATCGGACGGAAAGATCTTTTCAACAAGCTATTATTTGCAAGAATCTGACAAACGATGAGAGACTTATGCTATTTTGAAGTTTAAGCAGATTTCGGTAGCAATAGGGAGGTGTAAGGTTTTTGGTTGGACGAATTTTGTATATTTTCTGTGTAAAGTTTAAGTGTGGCCGGCTTCCTCTTTATATAGGGTGGTTATGGGATTAATTTCCCTACTTTAAAGGTTTCATTAAAGTAAGATAATTATCATAATTAATTTTTGTAACTATCCTCCCTTAATTTTAGGGATTTTATTTTCTAAGATAATTATCAACTAATAAAGAACCAAATCAAAGGGAATTTAAACCAGAAATAATCATTAGAATTCCTTATCAATTTCGGTCATCACACATCCTTTTCTTTAGGGACAAAACGGTCTTTTTACCTTCACTGGCTTTTGAACTTCTAAGACTCAAAATTTGAGGTCTCACATCCTCCCCTCCTTATAAAAATTTCGTCCCCAAAATTTCGGCACAAGTACCTAAGCAAACAGGTAAGGAAATTTTGCACACATAGATTCCTTAATCTCCCAAGACTGTTGTTCGATTTGGCTGTTACGCCAAACAACTCGTACCATAGGCACGCTTTGATTGCGAAACTGACCGATCTAGTATGGCAACTAGCTGTACGGGATAGGATAGGTCTTCAGCAATCTCGACTGGTGGTTCTTCGAGCACAAGAGCAGGGTCTTAGACATACTTTCTCAACATTGAAATGTGAACACATTGTGAATTCTTTCCATATTTGGAGGTAAAGCAAGTCGGTATGCAACAGGGTCAATCCTCTTGACAATGTCATACGGACCATTGTAAAGAGTTGCTAGCTTACCTCGCTGCTGAAAACGAAGGATATCTTTCTACGAGGCGACTTTCAAAAATACTTTGTCACCTACCACAAATTCCAGCTCCCTTCGTCGATTATCAGCGTAGTTTTTCTGCTAATCCTGGGCTGTCTTTAGCCGTTGTTGAATCAAGTTCAAATGCTTCGTTGCTTGATCAATCAATTCCGGATTGTCTAGGCATCTTTTGCCTACTTCATTCCATCAAATAGGTGTTCTGCAGCGCCTTCCATATAATGCTTCATAGGGTGCCATACCAATGCTTGTATGAAAGCTATTATTGTAAACGAATTCTGCCAACAGCAGGCATCAATCCCAATTGGTATGCTAGTCTAGTACACTCGCACGTAGCATGTCTTCGAGTGTCTAAATCATCCTTTCTGATTGGCCATCAGTCTGAGGATGAAATGCTATACTCAAATTCAATTTCGAACCCAGCACATTTTGGAATTTCTCCCAAAATTGTGATGTGAAACAAAGGTCACGATCTGAAACCATAGAAATTGGCACTCCAAGTAATCGAACAATCTTGTCCATGTAACGAACAACCAATTTCTCAAGTGTATATGTCACAAGTACAAAAGAAAGTGTGCAGATTTCGTCAATCGATCCATGATCACCCAAATGGCATCATATCCTCGCTGAGATCTAGGAAATCCGATCACAAAATCCATTATGACATGCTCTCACTTCCATTTTGGAATCGGAAGTGACTGAAGTAGACCTGCGGGTCTCTAATGCCCGATCTTTATTTGTTGACATACGGGGCATCGAGCAACGAACTCAGCAATGTGGCGTTTCATGTTCGGCCACCAATAGTACTCCTTTAAATCTTGATACATCTTAGTGCTTCCATTATGGATAGCGAACTTTGAACTATGCACCTCGGAAAAAATAAAATTACGAATATCAACATCTTATGGAATACATACCTGATTTCTGAAGACAAGGACGTCATCATCTCGTACTCTGAAATCGCGATCTATGACATCAACACCATCAGATAATTGCTTCCGAATTTCAACAAATTTCGGATCTTCTGATTTCCGATTCCGGATCTCCTCAATCAAAGTAGGCGTGACTTCGATTTGCGCTAACAATGAATCAGAAAAATCAGCACCAAGATGCACATGGGTAGCTTCAAATCCAGCAACATTGGCATGTATTAGGTGTGCATGTAAGCCAAAACTGATGAAGAAGGAGGATGAAATTTTTCGGCTTAAGAAATCAGCAAGTACATTTGCTTTTCCAGGATGATATTCGATGATCAGGTTGTAGTCCTTAATCAGCTCCACCCATCTTCATTGTCTTATATTCAACTCTTTCTGCGTAAGGAGATACTTCAGGCTTTTGTGATTGGTGAAGACTCAGCATGTCTCGTCGTATAAGTAATGTCGCCATATCTTCAACGCAGACACCACAGCTGCAAGTTCTAAGTCATGTGCAGGATAGTTGCTTTTGTGCGGTCATAATTGTCGGGAAGCATAGGAAACGACTTTCCCATCTTGCATCAATACGCATCCAAGTCCGGATTTCGACGCATCTCTTTAAACCACATACTCCTTTCCGCTAATAGGTAAAGTAAGGATGGGTGCGGAAATTAACTAGTTTTTCAGTTCTTCAAAACTTATCTAGCACTTCTCGGTCCACACGAATGGCTCTCCTTTGCTTGTCAATTTCATCAAAAGTCTAGCAAGCCATGAAAAATTTTCCACGAAGCGACGGTAGTACCCAGCTAAGCCAAGGAAATTTTAAACTTTAAACACAATGCCAAGATGCACATGGGTAGCTTTAAATCCAGCAACATTGGCATGTATTAGGTGCGCATGTAAGCCAAAACTGATGAAGAGGAGGATGAAATTTTCGGCTTAAGGAATCAGCAACTACATTTTCTTTTCCAGGATGATATTCGATGATCAGGTTGTAGTCCTTAATCAGCTCCACCCATCTTCATTGTCTTATATTCAACTCTTTCTGCGTAAGGAGATACTTCAGGCTTTTGTGATTGGTGAAGACTCATCACGTCTCGTCTTATAAGTAATGTCGCCATATCGTCAACGCAGACACCACAGCTGCAAGTTCTAAGTCATGTGTAGGATAGTTGCTTTCGTGCGGTCACCATTTTCGGGAAGCATAGGAAACAACTTTCCCATCTTGCATCAATACGCATTCAAGTCCGAATTTCGACGCATCTCTGTAAACCACATACTCCTTTCCGCCAATAGGTAAAGTAAGGATAGGTGCAGAAATTAACCGTTTTTTCAGTTCTTCAATCGGTCCACACGAATGGCTCTCCTTTGCATGTCAATTTCATCAAAGGTCTAGTAAGCGATGAAAAAGTTTCCATGAAGTGACGGTAGTACCCAACTAAGCCAAGGAAATTTTGAACTTCAAACACAGTTCGGCCCCCCCAAGCAACTATGACTTCAATCTTATTTGGATCAACTAAAACACCTTGAGTAGAAACAATATGGCCAAGGAAACCAACTTCGCATAACCAGAATTCGTACTTAGAGTACTTTGCGAACAATCAACGATCCCTCAAAACATTCAGCACAATCCATAAGTGCTCAGTATGCTCCTCTTCCGATTTTGAATAAATTAGATTGTTGTTGATGAAGACTATCACAAATTTGTCCAGGAACTCACAGAACACTCGATTCATCAGGTCCATAAATACGACTGATACATTGGTTAAACCAAATGGCATAACTAGAAATTCGTAGTGGCCGTATCGCGATTTGAACATGGTCTTCGGAATATCAGCATCACAAACTCGCATTTGATGGTATCCAGATCTAAGATCGATCTTGGAGAATACAGCTGCATCCTGGAGTTGGTCGAACAAATCGTCAATGTCTGGCAAAGGGTGCCTGTTGTTCACGGTCACACGATTCAACTGCCGATAGTCGATGCACAATCGCAGTGAACCATCTTTCTTCTTTAACAATAAAACAAGTGCTCCCCATGGTGACACATTGGGTCGGATGAAACCACGATCCAAAAAATCTTCCAATTGCATTTTCAATTCCTTTATTTCCGCAGAAGCCATACGATACAGATGAATGAAAATTGGATTCGTATCAGACACTAACTCAATGCCGAATTCCACTTCCCTTGCTGATGGCAAACTGACTATGTCTTCTGGAAATACATCTGGAAATTCACGAACCACTGGAACTGAATCTAGATCCGAGGATTCTTTAGAAACATCATGTACATAAACTAGGTACACTGTACATCCCCTGCTGATTAATCGCTTCGTATCAAGCAAGTTGGAACAACTCGCCTATCACCTTCAAAACAGTACTTGGCACCATCAGGAAAAGTGAACCACACACGCTTGGTGAAACACTCCATACGGGCTTGAAACTTCACTAAACAATCCATGCCTAAGATCACATCCGGCTCTCGGATGTCCAAAGGGATCAGATCCCCCTCAAGTACATTTAGACACATACATATAGCGCAACCGATGTAGACTAGATCATAAATCAGTTGCTCTTCCAAAGGAGCTAGAACCGCAATAGGAGGAGACAAGTGAGATAGAGGCCGATCTATACTAAATGCTATCATTGAACTTATAAATGACCTGTCTACTCCGGGATCTAACAACACTTTAGCATTTTGAGAAAAGATTGAAATTGTGAGACCCTGAATTTTTAGTCCTAGAAGTCCAGAAGCCAGTACAGGTGAAAAGACCATTTTGCCCCTCAAGAAAAGGATGTATGATGACCAAAATTTGTAAGAAATGTCCAGTAGTTAATTTTGGCTTTAATTCCCTTTAATCTAGTTCTTTATAGGTTGATAATTACCTTAGAAATTAAAATCCCTAAAACTAAGAGGGGATAAATACAGAATTTAATTCTGATAATTATCGTACTTTAATCAAGCCTTTAAAATAGAGATTTTAATCCCATAACCACCTTATACAAATAGGAAGCCAGCTACACAAAAATTTTATACAGAAAACACACAAAATTCGTAAAACCTAAAAACCTTATACCTCCCAATTTCTGTTGAAATCCGATGGAGCTTCAAACAAACATAACTCTCTCATCCTTTGTCGGATTCCTGAAAATAATAGCTTGTTGAAAAGATCTCTTTATCTTATTTCCAGAAATTTTTGGTTTTTCTTCTGGAGGTTAGTTTTTCTCTGTCGAAAGTTAAATCGTATTTCTAAGGAATTGCCAAAATCTGCTTCAACTTCAAAATAGCATAACTCTCTCGTCCTTTGTCGGATTCTTGCAAATAATAGCTTGTTGGAAAGATCTCTTCATCCTGTTTCCAAAAATCATGGTTTTTTTGTCTGAAGGTTAGTTTTTCTTTGTCAAAAGTTATATCATATTTCGGCGGGATTAGGTTTCAAGATTGTGTGATTTTTTTTTCAATTGATTTCTGTTGTTGTTCCTCTTGTTTGTATGATTGTTTGGCATCCATTCATGTTATAAAATCATGAATTCATCTTTTTAATCTTTTCTATACATGGAATCAGTATGCCCTACCTTTGCTCTATTGTTGCCTATCTTGATCAATTGATTAACTTATTGGATTCCGATCTTATTTCTTTTGATTATTTAAGTTATAAACACATAATCCTTCTTTATTAACATGAAATCGCAATCATTAAACTTTGTTAACATGAAATTGAAAATTATCTTGTGTCCTATGCTTAGTGTCGAAATATACATAGTTAAATTAGGGTGGTAATTTAGGTTGAATCTTGTTAAGTTCTTGGCTATCACATCACACATCCAAAGGGGAGGCACCTGCGGCATCTGACCACTGGTTTCTGATAGGTTTGGTGAGTGGAATTGGTAAGTAAATAGGGTACTTACTTGGTTATTGAGTATGCATGCTTAGTTTGGTTTTGTCTTTGCCTTGTGATGCTATAGGTGGTTCGGAATTATTAAATAAAGGAAAAGGAATAGCTTCTTGTTTTGAGACAAGAGAGGTAGGATCTATGCCTCATTGGTTTCTCTAGAGATCCCTGTTGTTTGTTTGTTATTTTCGATGCCTACCCTTGTTATTTTTGTATGTGAATTGATTGTAGGATATGTGCATGAATCGCGGATTGAGATATGATTCCTATAGGCCATACCGAACCCTTGACTTAGGTTTTGAGTGCCTAAATTGCATATAATTGTGTTCTAACATGATTGAAGATACCCTGTTTTGGTATTATGCTTTGTACTTGCTTATGTGTGATTTTACGCGTTTGAGTTTCAGGATCCTATTCCGATGGCCACTCGGGGTAAACGCTGATGCTCTTTGGGAGAGGAGAGGCTCTTACTAGTATGGGAGTTGTATGGGTGGCAATCCCTAGCATGCATGCGCTGGAAGCTTTGTCCTTGTGTGGCTTGGATGCCTGGTCCTTGTGTGGCTGGAGGTTTTGTCCTTGTGTGGCAGGATGAATAGGTTTGCTGATTAGCTTGTGTTCTAACCTTTTACTCTTTGTGCAGTAAAACTTGGACAACATAGGTGGAAGGGAATGACCTTTCTTTCTTTCTAGTGTCGAGAGTAATCTGATGAGTTTTACCTGCCTATGTACTTTTGATTTTAGGAAGTGTTGTAGTCCACCCTCAGCCTTAGTTTCGGTCCTATCCCTTTGATTGATTCTTGAATTACGTGATACCCATTGTTGTGTAGGGATGATCTGATGTTGTTTGGGAGATTTGTGTTTAAGATTTATGTAGATCTTATAATGTTGTGACCCTACTGAGATTCTTGTAATCTCATCCTATTGTATTCACTATTTTTCAGGCTTAAATACATCCATTGTCCGAGGTACCAGTGTGTGAGATCAAGGCTGTACGGTGGGACGATGTCGCATCACATTTGCATACTTGTTCCTTGATTGCCTGCGCATATGAAATGAATTATGATTGGACTACTTTCTGGTTTTTCAAGATTCCTCCTTTACTTGTTGTGTCGGATTTATGTTGGGGGTTAACTTGCTGGATATTTGGATCCCTGTGGGACTTGTGTGTTGTGGATTCATTGATTTTATTTAAAGACTTCTGCTGATATTTCATTCACTCCGTGTGATACCAGAATACTTGTCCAATATCATACTTTTATTGTTGATAAACATAAAGAATGTACATGCTAAAAATCGAGAATTTGATGAGTAAGCCTTGTGGGATTCAGATAGGTCTTGGTTCTTGAGCTTGTTTGGGTTTCACGGCGGTAAGGGCCCTAATCGGAGCAATTAATAATAGGTTAGGAGTTAGGGTCATTACAAAAATAGTATCTATCACCACATCAAGGCTAGCCTCGACATCAGTGAGGGTAAATAGCCTCGTTGGTCTTGGTTGCGCCTCACTCGTGGATCCATTTTGTGGTCCTCCTGGTGTGCGTGCTAGTGGTTCGGTAGGAGTGGCATACCCACCTCGGCCTGTATTTGGTGTGCCTGTGATACATCTGGGTTTTAGGCATTCCCTCTGAATATGCCCCATCTCACCAAAATTGTAACATCAACGTTACTGAGAATTCTATGTAGATCCATTGGAATTCGAACCAAAAAAGTTCTTGTTGTTACCTCCATTGCCAATATTTTTTGAAGGATAGGACCTCAAAGGATAGGGCCCCGTACGCCGATTGAACTTCGAATCTCGCCTGAAGGATCAGCTACTAGTTGTTGTAGATGGCTTTCTTCTTTGCACGATTTTCTCAGCTTCAGTCGTGGCAACAATTAGTTTTTAGAAATTCTGCATCGGTGTCGTACCAACGATGGTTTTGAGTTCGGTACTCAGCCCATCCTGAAATCGTCTCGCAAGTTGGTATGGTGAACGATCTTCCTCAGGTGCAAATCGAGACAACTCCCTTAATGCCTTCTCATATTCCAGCACCGAATGGGTGCCCTGCTCAAGCTTGTAGAAATCTTGTTGCTGCTCGCTTTTATGGAATCTCGTATAAAACCTTTCGTCAAACTCGTACCGAAATTCCTCCCAAGTTGGCAAACGATCACCAAATCGCAAGGTAACAGATGTCCACCATGCACGGGCTTCTCCCTCTAGTAGGAATGTAGAGATGGAAACTTTGTCATCATCAGAGATACGTAAAAACAAGGACACATGGCATAAGGCATCAATCCATTCACGAGCTGCTGCAGCTCCGGCTGAACCACTGAAATCTTTACATCCTAGTTGACGAGCTTCCTTCAACAGCTTCGTAATAATGTTAGGAACTCTCTCTACTTCCTTAGGGTGAGCCAGCTGTACAGGTTCAAGTGGAGGAATAGGTTCTTCAACGGGCGCGGGTGGAGGAGCATTCTGAAATTGCGCCTCTATATGTTATTGGTCCGCAGCGATCCCTTGTAATACATTTAGAATTTGTGCCATCACAGGATCGATAGCTAGTGTAGTTGGTGCCTCAGGTTGGTTTTCGGGCTCAGCTTGCCCTCCCTGCTCAATCTGTGCATTCGTCTCTTCTTACTCAACAGGTTGCTGTTCAGCTTGAATCCCATACCTACCCCGTCAATCCTTTGTAGCATTCAATCTTGCCATACTATACAAGCACACGGTTGGTACTCCACATATAACCAAATACAAACACTAGGAAAAGAAGTGATACCGGTGGAGAGATGTGCACCAGATGAAATATATATGCTGGAAAAACAAAATACATATGCATACAAGTATGCAAACTTCGAAAATCACATGCTCACATGCACACATGCAATGCACACTCGGCAATTACATCAACATACAGTTATCCTTTGATTCTTCCCCATACATAAAATCGGTATGCACTACCCTTGCTCTATTATTGCCGATTTTGATCAATTAATTAACCTATTGGTTTCTGATCTTGTTTCTTTCGATTGTATGTGTTATAAACACGCAGTCCTTCCTTGTTAACATGAAATCGCAACCCTTTGAACTTATTAACATGAAATCGAAACTTTCCCTATTTCCCTATTCTTAGTGTCGAAATAGTTTTGGTGAGTGGAATTGGTAAGGAAATAGGGTATTTACTTGGTTATTGAGTATGTATACTTAGTTTGGTTTTGTCTTTGCCTTATGATGTTGTAGGTGGTTCGGATCCCTAGAATAATGAAAAAGGAATAGTTTATTGCTCAGAGACAAGAGAGGTAGGATCTATGCCTCATCGGTTTCTCCAGAGATCCTTGTTGTTGGTTGTTATTTTCGATGCATGTCTTTGTATTATTATGTACATATATGTGAGGTAATGTATGCATGTGTTGAGGATTGATTTGAGGCTTACTTAGCCATTTTTGAACTCTTGAGAGAGGTTATGTGTGCCTAAATTACATGTGTTGTGAGCATTGAACATGTTGATTGTGTTCTGACAAGATTGAGGATACCTTGTTGTGGTATTGTGCTTTGTGCTTGCCTGCGTGTGCTTTGTGAGACCTCAAATTTTAAGTCCTAGAAACCCATAAGCCATTGCAGGTGAAAAGATCGTTTTGCTCCTGAAGAAAAGGATGTGTGATGGCCAAAATTGGTAAGGAATGTCTAGTGATTGTTTCTGATTTTAATTCCCTTTGATTTGGTTCTTTATTGGTTGATAATTACCTTAGAAAATAAAATCCTTAAAATTAAAAAGAATAATTACAGAATTTAATTCTGATAATTATCTTAATTTAATCTAACCTTTAAAGTAGGGAAATTAATCCCATAACCACCCTATATAAAGAGGAAGCCGGTCACACCTAAACCTTACAGAAAATATACAAAATTCGTACAACCACAAACCCTACACCTCCCTATTGCTGTCAAAATCTGTTTGAACTTCAAAATAGCATAACTCTCTAATCATTTTTTGGATTCTTGCAAATAATAGCTCGTTAGAAATCTCTTTGCGTCCTCTATCCAACCATATTAGGTTTCTTATCTAGAGGTTAGTTTTTATTTGTCATAATTTAGGTAGTAATTTGGCGGGATTAGGTTTCAAAATATTGTGATTCTGCCTTCAATTGATTTCTGTTGTTGTTCTCCTTGTTTGTATGATTGTTTAGCATCCTTGTTTGTGTGCCTCATCTATTTCTTCAGAGATCCTTGTTGTTTTCTTGTTAATTTCGGTATCTATATGTATGATAAGTGTATGCGCATATGTTGCAGTGAGTAAGCTTGAATTGCGGATCAAGATGTGATCCTCTAGGCTATACCGAACCCTTGAGTTAGGTTATGAGTGCCTAATTTGCATATTTTGTGTGCTTTGAACATGTTAATTGTGTTCTGACATAATTGAGAAAATCATGTTGTGGTATTGTGCTATGCTCCTGGGGAGAGGAGAGGTTCTTACTAGTATGGGAGTCGTGTGGGTGGAAATCCCCAGCATATGTATGCTGGATGCCTAGTCCTTGAGTGGCAAGATGCCCTTATCCTTGAGTGGTTTGGATGCCCTTATCTTTGTGTGGTTTGGATGCCTTTGTCCTTCTGTGGCTTGGACGCCTTGTCCTTGTGTGGTAAGATGAATAGGCTTGCTGATTAGCTTGTGTGCTAACCTTTTACCCTTTGTGTAGCGAAGCCTTGGACAATATAGGTAGAAGGGGATGGCTCTTTTCTGTTGATGAGATTGACTGATGATTTACCTGCCTTTGTACTTCTGATTTTGGGAAGTATTTTCAGTCCACCCTCAGCCTTAGTTTCGGCCCTAACCTTGAGTTGATTCTTGAATTACGTGATACCCTTAGATATGTAGGGATGGTCTGGTGTTGTTTGGGAGATGTTTGTTTAAGATTTGTGTAGATTTTATGATGCTATGATCCTACTGAGATTCTTGTAATTTCATCTTGTTGTTTTCACTAATTTTTCAATTTTAGGTATATTTGTTGTTCATGGTACCAGTGTGTGAGAATCAAAGCTGCACGACAGGGCGATATTGTATCATATTTGCATATTTTTGTCTCCTTGGTTGCTTGCATATAACTATTTTTTCGGGTTTCTTAAGTTTCCTCCTTTCCTTGTTATTTTCGAACTATGTTGGAGGTTATTTTCTGGATAATTGGATCCCTCTGGGACTTGTGTGTTATGGATTCATTGCTTAAATTTAAAGACTTCCGTTGATGTTTTATTCACTCTGTATGATACCAGAATATTTTTCCAATATCATGCTCCAAACTTTAAAATCTTAAAGGAATTAACATGCTAAAATAGAAACTAGATGGATAAGCCTTGTGGGATTCAGATAGGTCTTGATTTGAACTTGTTTGGGTTTCACAGCTGTAAGGGTCCCATTAGGAACAAATTTTGGAATATGTGTGAAACCCCGAATTTTGAGCCCTAGAAGTCCAGAAGCTAGTGCAGGTGAAAAGACGATTTTTTCCCCGAAGGAAAGGATGTGTGATGGCAAATAATAACAAGGGCATGCATCGAAAACAACAAACAAACAATAGGGATCTCTGGAGAAACTGATGAGGCATAAATCCTACTTCTCTTGTCTTTGAACAAGAAACTATTTCTTTTCCTTTATTTAATAATTCCAAACCACCTATTGTACCACAAGGCAATGAGAAAACCAAACTAAGCATGCATACTCAATAACCAATTGAATACCCTATTTCCTTACCAATTCCACTCACCAAACCTATCAGAAACCAGTGGTCAGATGCTGCAGGTGCGTCCCCTTTTGATGTGTGATGTGATAGCCAAGAACTTAACAAGATTCAACCTGAATTACTACCCAATTTAACTATGTATATTTTGGCACTAAGCATAGGACACAAAATAGTTTGCGATTTCATGTTAGCAAGGTGTAAAGGTTGCGATTTCATGCTAACAAAGAGGGATTAAATGTTTATAACTTATACAATCAAAAGAAACAAGATCGGAATCCAATAGGTTTATCAATTGATCAAGATAGGCAATAATAGGGCAAGGGTAGGGCATACTAATTTCATGTATAGAAAACATTCAAAGGATGAATTCATGATTTTATAACATGAATAGATGCCAAACAATTATATGAACAAGAGAAAGAACAAGAGAAATCAATCAAAGATAGAATCACACAATCTTGAACCCTAGTCCCATCGAAATTCGACTTATCCTATAATAAATTAAAACTAACCTCCTGAAAAAAAACAAAATATATCTGTAAATAGGATGAAGAGAGGTTTCCAACAAGCTATTATTCGCAAGAATCCGAAAAAGGATGAGAGAGTTATGCTATTTTGAAGTTCAAGCAGATTTTGGAAATTCTGCCGAAATTCGATTTAACTTTTAACATAGAAAAAGCTAACCTCCTAAAAAAATACTAAAGATATTTTGAAAGAATATGAAGAGAGCTTTCCAACAAGCTATTATTTGCAGGAATCCGATAAACGATGAGAGAGTTATACTTGTTTGAAGTTCCAACGAATTTCATCAAAAATTAGGAGGTGTAGGGTTTTTAGGTCTTAAGAATTTTGTGTGTTTTCTGTATAAGATTTTTGTGTGGCTGACTTTCTATTTATATAAGGTGGTTATGGGATTAAAATCCCAATCTTAAAGGCTTAATTAAAATAAGATAATTATCATAATTAAATTCTGTAATTATCCCCCCTTAAACTTAGGATTTTTATTTCCTAAGGTAATTATCAACCAATAAAGAATCAATTTAAAAGGAATTAATATCAGAAATAATTTCTAGACATCCCTTACCAATTTCGGCCATCACACATCCATTTCTTCTGGAGTAAAACGGTCTTTTTCAACTGCACTGGCTTCTAGACTTTTAAGACTAAAATTCTGGGTCTCACATCCTCCCCTCCTTATAAGAATTTCGTCCTCGAAATTTTAGCACAAGTACCTTAGCAAACGGATAAGGAAATTTTGCACGATTTGATTCCTTAGTCTCCCAAGACTGTTCCTCAATTTGGCCATTACGCCAAACAACTTGTACCATAGGCACGTTTTGACTGCAAAGCTGTTGAACTGACCGATCTAGTTTGGCAACTGGCTGTACGGGATTGGATAGGTCTTCAGAGATTACAACTGGGGGTTCTTCAAGCACGTGAGTAGGGTCTTGCACATACTTTCTCAACATTGAAACGTGAAACACATTGTGAATTCTTTCCATATTTGGAGGTAAGGCAAGTCGGTATGCAACATGGCCGATCCTCTCAACGATGTTTTACGGACCAATGTAACGAGGTGCTAGCTTACCTCGCTGCTGAAAACGAAAAACTCCTCTCCATGGGTTGACCTTCAGAAACACATTGTCACCTACCGCAAATTCCAGTTCCCTTCGTCGATTATCGAAGTAGTTTTTCTGCCGATTCTGGACAATTTTTAGCCGTTGTTGAATCAAGTTCAACTACGTTGTTGCTTGATCAATCAATTCTGGATTGTCTAGGCGTCTCTCGCCTACTTCATTCCAGAAAATGGGAGTTCTGCAATGTCTCCCATATAATGCTTCGTAAGGTGCCATACTTCGTAAGCAAATTCTGCCAATGGCAGGCATCGATCCCAACCAGTTTGCTGGTCCAACACACTTGCACGTAATATATCTTCGAGTGTCTAAATCGTCCTTTCTGATTGGCCATCGGTCTGGGGATGAAATGCTATACTGAAATTCAATCTCTAACCCAACTCATTCTGGAATTTCTCCCAAAATCGTGATGTGAAATGGGGGTCACGATCTGAAATGATGAAAACTGGAACTCCATGCAATCGAACAATCATGTCCAAGTAATGAACAACCAATTTCTCAGGTGTATCCGCCACACGTATAGGAAGGAAGTATGCAGATTTCGTCAATCGATCCACAATCACCCAAATGGCATCGTATCCTCGCTGCGATTTAGATTAGCAGGTTAAAAATCCATTGCGACATGCTCCCACTTCCAGTCTGGAATCGGGAGTGACTGAAGTAGACCAACGGGTCGTTGATGTTCGATCTTTATTTGTTGACATACGAGGCATCGGGCAACGAACTCAGCAATGTGGCATTTCATGTTTGGCCACCAATACTGCTCCTTTAAATCTCGGTACATCTTAGTGCTTTCGGGATGGATAGCGAACTTCAAACTATGTGCCTCTGATAGAATAAGGTTATGAATATCAACATCTTCTGGAACACATACCCGATTTCTGAAGACAAGCACTTCGTCATCTCGTATTCTGAAATCACAAACTATGGCATCAACACCATCAGAAAGTTGCTTCCGAATTTCAATCAGTTTTGGATCCTCTAATTGCTGACTCCGGATTTCCTCAATCAAGGTAGGCTTGACTTTGATTCGTGCCAATAACGATCCAGAAAAATCAATGCCAAGATGCACACGATTAGCTTTCAAATCCAGCAACATAGGCATGTAATGGGTGCGCATGTAAGCCAAAACAGATGGGGAAGGAGGATGAAACTTTCAGCTCAAGGCATCAGCAACAACATTTGCCTTTCTAGGATGATATTCGATGATCAAATCATAGTCTTTAATCAGCTCCAACCATCTTCGTTGTCTCATATTCAATTCTTTTTGCGTGAGGAGGTACTTCAGACTTTTGTGGTCGGTGAAGATTCGGCACGTCTCGCCGTATAAGTAGTGTCGCCATATTTTCAATGCAAAACACCATGGCTGCAAGCTCCGAATCATGCGTAGGGTAGTTGCTTTCGTGCGGCCATAACTGTCGAGAAGCATAAGCAACGACTTTCCTGTCTTGCATCAATACGCATCCAAGTCCGGATTTCGACGCATCGCTATAAACCATATACTCCTTTCCGTAAATAGGTAAGGTAAGGATAGGTGCGGAAACCAACCAATTTTTCAGTTCTTCGAAACTTCACTGGCATTTCTCGTTTCACAAGAACGACTCACCCTTGCGTGTTAGTTTTGTCAATGGTGCGGCAAGCGATGAAAAATTCTTCACAAAGCGTTGGTAGTATCCTGCTAAGCCAAGGAAACTACGAACTTCGAACACAGTTCGCGGGGGTTCCCAAGCAACTACGACTTCAATATTCTTTGGATCAACTAACACACCTTGGGCAGAAACAACTGCCGATCCTTCAAAACATTCAGCACAATCCGCAAATGCTTAGCAAGTTCCTCTTCCTATTTTGAATAAATCAGAATGTCGTCGATGAAGACTATCACAAATTTATCCAGGAACTCATGGAATAGACGATTCATCAGGTCCATGAACATAGCTGGTGCATTGGTCAAACCGAATGGCATAATCAGAAATTCGTAGTGGCTGTATCGTGATCTGACCGCGGTCTTCAGAATATCAGCATCATGAACTCGCATTTGACAATATCCAGATCTGAGGTCGATCCTAGAGAACACGACTGCACCCTATAGTTGGTCGAACAAATCATCGATGCATGGAAAAAGGTACTTGTTCTTCATGGTCACATGATTCAACTGTTGATAGTCGATGCATAATCGTAACAAGCCATCTTTCTTCTTTACGAACAAGACAGGTGCTCCCCAAGGTGACACACTAGGTTGGATGAAACCGCGATCCAGCAAATCTTCCAATTGTATTTTTAGTTCCTTTATTTCCGCAGGAGCTATGTGATACGGAAGAATGGAAATCGGATTCGTACCAGGCACTAACTCAATGCCGAATTCCATTTCCCTTGCTGCTGGTAAACTGGCTATGTCTTCTGGAAATAATTCTGGAAATTCGCGAACCACTGGAACAGAGTCCAGATCCGAGGACTCTTTAGAAATATCATGTACGTGTGCAAGGTACGTTGTACATCCTTTGTTGATCAATTGCTTCACATCTAGCCAAGAAATCATGCAAGTTGGAACAACTCGCCTATCCCCTTCAAAGCAGTACATGGTACCATCAAGATAAAATGAACCACACACATTTGGTGAAACACTCCATATGGGCTTGATATTTCGCCAGACAGTCCATGCCTAAAATCACATCCAGCTCTCTGATGCCCAATGGAATCAGATCCACTTCCAATACATTCAATCCCATACATATAGCACAGTTGATGTAGACTAGATCACAAATCAATTGCTCTCCCTGCTCAATATGTGCATCAGGTTCATTCTACCCTATAGGTTGCTGTTCAGCTTGAACCCCATACCTACCCCGTCGATCCCTTTGTAGCATTCAACCTTGCCATACTATACAAACATACGATTGTTACTTAACACATACTAAATACAATACTACGAAAAGGAGTGGTACCTTGTAGAGAGGCATGCACCGGACCATATACATATACTGGAAAACAAAATACACTTGCACACAAATACTCATAAGTTTCGGAAAACATATGTACACATGCAATGCACACTAAGCAATTACACCAACACTCCCATAAGCATTCGGCAACAATACTATCATACAAACCATTCTCGGAAATCATTGCAACAAACATTAAAGACAATGATAAGAAGTCACATAGGGACACTCGGTATTATGGCAAAAACACACATTCGGCATAAGAACATTCAGAAACACACAGCAAATCAGATTATCATTCTCATTATTTAAATCTTACAAATCAATCCCTTTTTAGCATTAGTTTACAAATCAATCCCTTTTTAGCATTAGTTTACTTTCGGTACTAGCCCCTAAGTGAGTGAGTGTGTGCACATATTCTTACCTACAAACACAAAATCAACAAACAAGTTACCATATAACCAATTATATTCCTTAAACCATGCTCCATTACCAAACCTATAACGACCTCAAATCCTAACCTATTATTAATTGCTCCGATTAGGGACATTACCGCCATGAAACTCAGACAAGCCTAAGAACCAGGACGTATCTGAATTCAACCAGGCTTACTTATCAAATTTTTGATTTTTAGTATGTACATTCGTTATGTTCATTAGTTATTGGAGTATGATATTGGACATGTATTCTGGTATCATATGGAATGAATAAAATATCAGCAGAAGTCTTTGAATAAAATCAATGAATCCACAACTCACAAGTTCCATAAGGATCCAAACATCCAGTAAGTTAATTCCCAAAATAAAATGGAAACAAGTAAAGGAAGAACCTTGAAAACCAGAAAAATAGTTCAATCATAATTTATGTTATATGCGCAAGCAATCAAAGAACAGGTATGCTAATATGATGCGATATCGCCCCGCCGTGCAACCTTGATCTCACACACTGGTACCACGGACTGTGGATGTACCTAAGCCTGAAAAATGGTGAATACAACAGGATGAGATTACAAGAATCTCAATAGGGTCACAACATCATAAGATTTACAGAAATTTTAAACACAAATCTCCTGAACAACATTAGATCATTCCTACACAACTATAAGTATCACGCAATTCAAAAATCAATCAAAGGGATATGGCTGAACTAAGGATGAGGGTGGACTACAAACACTTACGAAAATTGTGAGACCACGAATTTTGAGTCCTAGAAGTCCAGAAGCCAGTGCAGGTGAAAAGTCGATTTTTCCCCTGAAGGAAAGGATGTGTGATGGCCAAAATCGGTAATAGTGGTATGGTAGTTAATTCTGGTATAAATTCCCTTTAATCTAAGTCCTTATAGACAGATAATTTCCTTAGAGATAAAAATCCCTAAGAATAGGGGAAGATAATTAAAGAATTTAATTATCTGGTAATTATCTTATTTATAATTATCTTAAAAGTAGTAATCATAATTCTATACTCATTCATTATAAATAGGAAGCCAACCTCACAAAAATCATTCAGAGAAAACATACAAAATTTGTATAAGCCTAAAACCTTACACCTCCCTATAGCCGCCAAAATTCGCTGAAACTTTAAACCAGCATAACTCTCTTATCGTTCATCGAAAGCTTGAAAATAATAACTTGTTGGAAAGCTCTCTTCATCCTCTTTCCAAAAATATATGGTATTTCATCAGGAGGTTAGTATTTCTTTCTCTTAAAATAAGTTGAAAATCGGTGGCAGAATTAGGTTTTTGCCAAATCTTCTTGAACTTCAATGTAGCATAACTCTCTCATTTTTTGTCGGATCCCTACAAATAATAGCTTGTTGGAAAGATCTTTTTATACTCTTTGCAACCATATATGTTTATTTTTTTGGACATAAATATTTCCTTGTCTAAGGTTAAGTTGAAAATCGGCAACAAAATTAGGTTTTTAGATTTCTACTGTTTTTGTCTTCGGTTGATTTTTGTTGTCGTTTCGCGTGTTCTTATGATTGCTTAGCATCTATTCATGATGTATGATCATAAATTTTCTTCTTTTAAATTTTTCTATGCTTAAAGTCCAAATTTTCCCATGCTTAAATATGATTGGCATGGTCACAAGGAGTTGACCATAGAAGCCTTTGGCAACACTAGTGTGGGCTATGATTTCAAAGAAGTTAAAATAAACACTAGTGGGCCTTGATCACTTCTTGATCAGGAGTAGGATGAATGATTTCTAGCCGACATTCCAATCCTGTTTTATAATGCCATTTATGCGTATGTGTGTGATTCACCATTACAGTTATTTTCTGGATGAATTGAAATTGACTTTGAGTATTTTTTGTAATGACCCCAATTCCTAAATCATTATTCATTGCTCCGATTAAGGTCATTACCGCCGTGAAACCCAAATAAGCCTCAACGACACCTAAGACCTATTAGAATTTCACAAGGCTACTCATATGATACCGATTTTAATCTTGTTTATTTTGTTGCTTATCAATCAATTGGAGCATGATACTGGACACATATTCTGGTAACATACGGAGTAAATAAAAACATCAGCAGAAGTCTTAAATTAATCCATTGGGTTCATAACACACAAGTCCCATAGGGATCCAAATAATCAGCAAGAAATTCATCAATCAAGTTCGGAAATAGCAAGCCAAACAAATGCTTAAAAATAAACCAGAACAATGTCCAATCTTTCAAGTTATTTGCGCAAGTAACAAGTAGTATTTGTGATGCGATATCGCCCCGCCGTGCAGCCTTGATCTCACACACTGGTACCACGAATAGAGGATGTACCTAAGCCTGAAAAATGGTAAAAACAACGGTTTGAGATTACAAGAATCTCAGTAGGGTCGCAGCATCATAAGATCTACATAATCCCTAAACACAAATCTCCCAAATTCACATAAGATCATTCCCTAAACAACTAAAGGGATCACACAATTCAACAATAAACCAAAAGAGGTTAAGGCCGAGATTATGGTTGAGGGAGGACCACACTTTCGAAAGTTCAGAAGTACACAGGCAGGTGAAATACAACAAAATCACACTCAATGATGAAGAGAAGGCCATCCCCTTCCACCTGTGTTGTCCAAGACTTACTGCACAAAGGGTAGATGGTTAACACACAAACTAATCAGTAAGCCTTTCACCTTATCCTCGCAAGGACAAATCGACTAGCCCCACATGGACAAGTCTTCCCTTAGCCGCAACTAGGGCATCCCCAAATCCCGCAAGATAAGGGCTTCCTGTCCCGCAAGACAGGGATCCGGCCCCGCAAGGACAGATATCCAGCGCTCACTTGCTGGTTCAACACCCATACACCTCCCATAAATCGATAAGAACCTCTCCTCTCCCTAGGAGCATCAGTTCTTACCCTGCGTGGCCACCGGAACAGGATCCTGACACACAAACACGTACAAGCACACACAGGCAAGTACAAAGCATAATACCACAACAGGGTATCCTCAATCATGTCAGGAAACAATCAACACATCCAATTCATATAACAATAGCATCCCAGGCACTCAATTCCTAACTCAGGGGTTCTATACAGCCTAGGAGATTCATATCTCATTCCGGATGTCATATTCTCACCATATAATCCAATCACAAACAATACAACAAAGGCAGGTAACGAAAACAT